>JBBBDQ010000397.1:132500-392500 GCA_037127315.1 Ascarosepion bandense
GCATTGATTTTCTGTCTTTGTTGCACTACTTTCGTATTGAACGCTTAATGTTAGAGTTTTCGTCTTGGGTCTTTTTCTTTCCTACGAGTATTTGACGTTTTGTTTATGTACTTTGTTTGTTTCTTTTTTTATTCCCCTCCTTTTCCCTTCGAGTTCGTCCTCGGTGGGTTATTCAAGACGATCTAAATTATAGTATAACTGTTACTAGTATTAGTAGAATTATTTCTGTTACTATTAATATTGTTATAATTACAATAGTTATATATATATATATATATATATATATATATAATTTACCAATACACATACAAACACAAACACACTTATATATATATATATATATATATATATATATATATATATATATATTTATAAGTGTGTGTGTGGGTGTGTGGGTGTGTGGGTGGGTGTGTGTATTGTTAAATTATTTCGCTCCTTTATTAGGTTCAGGAGTAAGAAAAAAGTATTATAAGAAATATACTCACGATACCTGTCGAACTCTTCCTTTGACAACCGGCCATACAAGGAGAGAGAAAGTTCTGGCCATCTTCGCCACAGACTGGTTCATATTCAAACTCACTGCATACGCAACTGCGACAGGACGTTCCGGTTTCATTGTTTAAATTATAACCCGGTTGAATGCTGCTAAAATTAAACCTTGTAACAAAAAAACCATATGACTTATATAAGAAATATGATATGTGAAGAATATAATAAATAAATGGAATGCAATTTTACACAATACCTGAAAGGGATATTTACTATTACGCTTTCTTTCCTATGCATGTAAATATACAGAAACAAGCCAATGTATAAGTTATCATTTTTTATTTTTATAATCAGATCGCCACTGTGAATTGTTAGGTGTATTGATTTTTTTTTTAATCATTTCACCCCGAGCAAGACGGAAACGCCACTGATGTGCAGGGGGTTACATAAATGTAAAAAGATTAATTAGAAAAGAGTGAGGAGTACAAACTAGTTAGAAAGGAACAATAGAAAGCAGGTTCGATGACAGATACATAGGTGGAGAGAAAGGGAAGGTTATACAGGGGTGGGGAGAGAGCTAGAGTCCAGTGGTTAGTAGATGAGTATTGACTTTGCATTTAAATTTCTGGAGATTGTAACCGTCAGGAAAGCAAGAATACGGGAGCGAGTTCCACAGGCGTGAAGTGCGAGAGAAGAAGCTGCGGGAGTAGAATTGTCGTCTGCATTTGGCTAAGTTGACTGTGAATGGGTGGGACCCAGTTGCCAGTCTGGTTGCACGAGTAAACACCTGTTGCAGAGGCATCAGTGACTTAAGCTCATCCGAGCAGAAGCCATGAAAGTATTTATAGAACAGACAAAGGGAGGCCACATTTCGACGATGGGGAAGTGGCTGCAGTCGAGTCTCTAGATCAGTACCTATCACCTTACAGACGCTCCTTTGGAGCTTGTCAAGAACACTGAGGAGAACGGCAGGAGCACCTGACCATAAATGGCAGCAGTACTCCATGCACGGACGGATGGTTGACGGATGCTTGACTTGTATATGATTTGCATAGGATCTCTCCCATATCGACTTGAATTTAACTTCCTAGATGGGCCTGACTATGTAGTTTATTTCTTGCAGAGTTTTGATCAAAATAAAATAATCCTAGGAATCATCGTAATAGTTCTGAACATGATTTCGTCTCCGAAAAATGCGATGTTAATTAAAAGAGAAAGTGATTGAAAATGTACTGAAAATCTGCGACTTTTGCAATCCTTTGCAGAAAATTGCGTCCATGCTAATACAGCATATCTCCTTTCTAGACAGAATTACTACGAAGAAGATGATTTATAATTAAAAAAACCAAAGAAAGGGTACAATAAATCGAATGAGATTTACAT
The DNA here is from genome assembly GCA_037127315.1 of Ascarosepion bandense. Lineage (NCBI taxonomy): Eukaryota > Metazoa > Mollusca > Cephalopoda > Sepiida > Sepiidae > Ascarosepion > Ascarosepion bandense. The sequence goes on from JBBBDQ010000397.1 coordinate 134,373, forward strand.
AAATTGGTCCCTGTTACATAGAAAGTGTTTATATATGTACACAGCATAATATGTTCAGGAGCGAACAATCCCTTTACGTTCACCACAACATTATTCTTAATACAATACTAGCAGTATAGTCCGGCGTTGCTCGTGTATAATGAAAGCTCTAAAAGTAACCCATTGTCATGGAGCTCAATCTCATCCTAAAGAATATTTCTGTGAAGTTTGGTGAGAATCGGATAAAAATTGTGGATTTGTATAAAGGACATACAGACAGATAAACAGACACACACACAAACATCTCAAACATCTTACCTTTTATATATATATATATTTTCTGCACTATTGTAAGAACTGCAACCTTGAAACGTCTGAATATCGTTTCTTATGTCTTTGTCTATGAGTGTATGAAATTTTATTAAAATCGGACCACTCCTTCTATAACCCAATTTTTTCGATTATCGATTTTCGATATTTATCGGCAGTACCTCGACACAAAACCTAGCTAATAACACTCGCAGACGATTATAGTACAACTGTGTAAATTTCAAGAAAATCGGTTCAGCCGTTTCAGAGTCTATAGGTAACGAACACACACAGACACACGCATACACACACAGACAAAGTTCCATTCATAAATAAGTTTAGATTAGATGATTCAAGACAACAAGAATAAAAGCTACAGAAAAAATAAAAGAGTTATGTCAAGTTAACATCTAAATACATTCAACATAAAAATTAAGATTTAATCACTGATCGTCTTTGTATCATAAAATATAACTGGCCTTTGTTGGATTTCTGAGGGATTTTTTCTCTCCTTTTTATACAACAGACAGTTCTCATTAATTAAAATATTATTTTTCTGAAGTTTCACGGAACATAACGTGTCATGGAAACATTTTATAGACAGGGGTGTACCACTACCTCCCCAGCTGGAAAATCTTTGGAACATATATAAGATACATATACAAGGTTTCCATAAAGTCCGTGTATATTTTAAAAAATTTAAAACTTTATTTTTATTTGTGATAGAAATAATCTGTTATAACATGTTATAAAGTTTAATGTACCTATTTTTTAGTGTAGTTATTGAATAATTCTTTACAACAAAATTTGCAACAAGGTTTAGATAAGTAAAAAAATGTGAACTGCAAAATCGTATTACCCTTTGTATTACTAATGATGGAAGACAAGTGAAAAATTAAATAAAATTTCCTTAAACCTTAAAAATATAAGTTTACTTCCTTTTAATCTTTTTTACAAATTATTTCTATCGCAAATACAAATAAAGTTATGAAGTTTTTAAAGTGCACACGAACTTTATGAACACCCTGTATAAACTGACATACAACAAGTGTCTTGTAAGTTCGAAAAAAATACGTTAAATAAATAAAACATTAGAAAGCAAGACAAATTACAAAAGAGTTTTACATAAGTAAATAAACAAAATTTTTGAAAGATTTTATACTATGAAATAAGCAGTAACGTAACAGTATTTATAAAACTAGGATTTTTTGCAACAAGCGACTGAAAGGAAACTACAAGACCTCCTACAGCTGAACAGAGTGACAAAAAAGGACTACAAATAAACTGCAAGAAAACCGAATGCATGGTCATCAGCAAAAAGAGCAACCCAAAATGACAAATAGAGGTTTGGTTTACTAAACTCAATCAGTCAGTCAGTTAAGTGCCATGCGCGATACACGCTTGAGCGATCATGTCTCGAAAGAGACATCACTGACTGGGCAGAAGATTATCCCGCAGTAGGTTGCCATTGCATTCTGCGGTAGACTGGTTGCCGACCAAGGCTATAGAACCCAATCTGTCCTGCTATTTAACCCATAACTGGAAGGAAGAGACGGATTAATACCTTTCCCAAGAGTATTTGCGTGTAATTGAATGCAATGAATTCAACTGGAATTCGAACTCGGCTCCTCGATATCCACTGCCGATATCCACTGCACCACAACGATGCTAAAATGTTAATATTAATTGTAATATTAACTGTTTCCTTACAAGGAAACATTTGGCATTCACTGTCTAAGCAGCCATTGCTTCTTTTGGTTGAAATTTATAAAATAAAGAAAGAAAAGAAAAGATTTTTGAAGTCCAAAAGCTGTTATTATTCTTTCTAGTATTTATCGGGGCTTTCTCACTAGCATTTGGTTTTCGATAGTGTGAAACTTTAGGCTAATGTTTCTGCTGTTATTTTACCTTCAAGTTACACGAGGTGTTTGAGTTTTTGCTGCTGTTGAAAGTCCACAAATGATGTTTCTTTTGTTATTTGGCATTGTTCTTAGTGGCACGAAGAAGGGTGACACTCGCTACGATCCGTAGCATTCATTCGCCCAAGGGTTTTACAGCCAAACATGGCATCCACATAAAAGTCTTAATCTGACGAGACTATTTAATAACATATGAGAAATTTCCAAGTTTTTATATGCTTCAGTACGACTGTTTACAATGTGGGGAAAACGATCTATCTCTAGCTATATTTAACACTAGCAGTATAGCCCAGCGTAGCTCGGGTGTAATGAAAGCTTTAAAACTAATGCATGGTCCTGGAGCTCAAACTCTTTGGATGTTGACACGAAAGACTAAAAACAATAGTTGTTTTCAGTTAAAGCGAAACCGTAGACTGAAAGAAAAATGAATGGATGTTAGTCAAATTTTGATTTCCTAGTATCAATATAAAATAATTTTTTTTCGTTGTAAAATGAAATTTTGAAGGCTAAATAAATCCTCTGAGGAAATGGTATCATGGCTAAGACTAAGAACTACAATTATACCTACTTAGAGCCAAACCCGAAGTAAAAACTAAAATAAAAGGGCTGAAAAAAATACAGACATGCAGGTGGATAAACAGACACACTCACAAACATCTTGCCTTTATCTATATATTATCGATTTTCTGCACTATTGTAAGAACTGCAACCTTGAAACTTCTAAATATCGTTTCTCCTGTCTTTGACTATAAGTGTATCAAATTTGATTAAAATCGGACCACTCCTTCTATAACCCGATTTTTTCGATTATTGATTTTCGATATTCATCGGGTGTACCTCGACCCAAAACCTAGCTAAGAACACTTGCAGACGCTTATAGTACAAATGTGTAAATTTCCAAGAAAATCGGTTCAGTTTCTTTTAACGGACACACACACACACACACACACACACACACACACACACACACACACTGAGTCAACGTTCCATTTATAAATAAGTTTAGATTATTTTATTATAGATCAAGACAAGGTAGAATAATTGGCAGAGAAGGAAATTACCTGGAAATGCTCCTCATGCCAGTACATTTCCAAAGAGCTTCTCTACGGCATATGACTTCAATGAATTTCTTTTAATGTGTTCCTCTCGAATTTATATTTAGATTGGGTCATCAGAAGAGAATGTGCATCGTTTCAAGGCCTTCCTCTCAACGGTTTCATTTGCACACCAGACCCTCTCACTGATGTGAAGCTCCATTATAGCGATATACAAGTGTGTTGTAGATACACTAGTTCAAATATCTAAAGGCGAAATTAGATTTACGAAAAATTTCTAAAAACAGCAAACATCGCGTTCTGAAATTTCATGTGACGTAACTATTATTGGTAATTAATTTGTAATCGGCGATTCAAGTTCAAATTCCAGCCCTGATTGTTGGCTTTACTTCGCATTTATTTTCTTGGGAAAGACATGAATTCATTTCACGAGACAGATAAATTCCTTTGTTTATTTATGGCTTATCAAACTTTTATAGGGTATTTCAAGCTGAAACGTATTTTTGTTTTTGTTTTTCTTTTTTTGATTGAGTATTACTTTAACAATATTTTTTTCAAAGTATCAAGGAATTTTCTAAATACAAATATCAATATTTAACATATTTATTGAATGATTTATTTGCGCTGTGGATAGCTGGTGTTGTAAGCTAGATGGGTGTAATTTTAACAGGCTGGACAGAAATTGGAGAACCGATATCTGAACGCAGTCGGTTTCATTATCTAAACTTCATTATATCTAATCTAATGAAACTTTGTCTCTGTGTGTGTGTGTGTGTGTGTGTGTGCATATGTGTGTGTTTCTGTGTGTGCCTGTGTGTGAGCGTCCATTACCTATAGACACCGAAACGGTTTGAAAATTTACACAGTTGTACTATAAGCGTCTGCGAGTGTTCTTGGCTAGATTTTGTGTCGACGTACCCACGATAAATACCGAAAATCGATAATCGAAAAACCCGGGTAATAGAAGGGGTGGTCCGATTTTAATCAAATTTGATACACTCATAGACAAAGACATGAGAAACGATATTCAGAAGTTTAAAGGTTGCAGCTATAATTGTATAATTGTAGTTCTTAGTCTCAGCCATGATACCATTTACTCAGCGGACTTATTTAGCCTTCAAAATTCAGTTTACGACGAAAAAAACTTATTTGATATCGATACCAGGAAATCAAAATTTGACTTACATCCATTCACTTTTCTTTCAGTCTACGGTTTCGCTTTAACTGGAAACAACTATTGCTTTTTAGTATTTCGTACCAACGTCCCAAGAGTCTGAGTTCCAGGACTATGGATTAGTTTTAAAGCCTTCATTAAACCTGAGCAACGCCGGGCTATACTGCTAGTTCATTTATAAGAAAATGCCATTGGTAAATTTATGAATCTATTTCGTCTCCTCTGCCTATGGATTAATTAGTATGACTTGCATCAGTAAATCATTATTATCTTCAAAAAATCTTATGATCTAAAAATATTTTCTGTTAAGATGTAAAAGCCAAAAAAAAAAAAATAACAACAAAACATATCACTCAGTCAATGAATAAAAGATCGTGATGTTTTAAAGAAAGGCTTTATAAGAAAGAAAGATAACTGCTTTTTAGTTCTTCAAACACAGTATTTGTTTTTTTTTTTTTGTTTTTTTTTTGCCAGACAAGTAAAGGTTAATAAATAAGTAAACAACATACCTCTGGATTTTATGGGTTTTTACGAATTCTGGTTGTGGGCAGGTAATAGCTGGACAAACCCAAAGCAAGAAGAAAGCAAAGAAATTGATTACCAGTAAGAACCTGATGGAACCCCTGGGTCCAATTTTAAAGTAGCCCGTTAGACTTCCTCCGCCAATTGATCCAAGAGAAGCCATCAGGATGTATGAGCAACCTGGAATCGAATGCAGTTGCGTTTTAAAGAGATCTAGATAATAACATCAACTCTTAACATAGCTTCAGAAAACACGAGAATTTGTGCAGTTTAGGTGCAAGTCAGGTGCAATTTATCAGAGGGATCATGACCCTGCATGCATGAACACGGGCTCTCTTTTAGTGTTTAACAGTCGGTAGTTAGATGTCACTGGGCGAGCTAGTGTACTGTGTCTTATGATCATGTCCATTTCTCAGGCTTCGTTGGGGTAATTTTTGCTAACAGTAAAATCTATTTAACACAAGTCTTCATTACTTCAAGCATCACCACATTGGATACCTGTATATCCTTTCCTTACTCTCCACCTCTGCAAAATGTATACCGGCCTGCATACTCAAGAAAATTTATTAAAGCTAAAAGACCCCTTCCTTTCTCCCATGAGCATAGATGATACTAACCTCCATTAGAAGAACTCGTTGCAATTTCTTCGGCCTGCATTTTCAGTTATATGAAATAGAAATATTATATTGAATCAATTGCTAGGTCTGCAGCTAAGAAAGTAGATCTACTGTGTCGTGCTAGACAATTTAGCTAGTTCAATTGTATATTAATATTAGAAAAAATAAAGTTAGTTGGAAAGCAAAGTAGTAGAAAGAAAAATGCGATAAAAAATCTGTAAGCATAGAATTTACAGTTAGATCTAGCCAATTCAACCATACATGCATATATGTATATGTGTTTGAGTGTGTGTGTGTGTGTGTGTGTGTGTGTGTATGTGTGTGTGTGTATTTAAGCACTTCAAACTTATGTAATTGATTAATCTAAACTTATTTATAAATGGAACTTTGTCTGTGTGTTTGTGTGTCTGTGTGTGTGTCCGTTATCTATAGACTCCGAAACGGTTGAACCGATTTTCTTGAAAATTTACACAGTTGTACTATAAACCTCTGCGAGTGTTGTTAGCTAGGTTTTGTGTCAAGGCACTCCCGATAAATATCGAAAATCGAAAAAATCGAGTTATAGAAGGAGTGATCCGATTTTAATCAGATTTGCTACGATCATAGACAAAGACATTCAGAAGTTTCAAGGTTGCAGTTCTTACAATAGTGCAGAAAATCGATAATATATATATATATGTATATATAAGGCAAGATGTTTGAGTGTGTGTCTGTTTATCTGCCTGTATGTCTATTTTTTTCAGCCCTTTTATTTTAGTTTTTGCTTCGGGTTTGGCTCTATGTAGGTATAATTGTAGTTCTTAGTCTCATCCATGATACCATTTACTCAGTGGACATATTTAGCCTTCAAAATTCAGTTTATGACGAAAAGAACTTATTTGATATGGATATGGATATTTGATGTAAGTCAAAATTTGACTTACATCCATTCATTTTCCTTTCAGTCTACGGTTTCTCTTTAACCGGAAACAACTATAGCTTTTTAGTGTTTCGTGCCAACGTCCAAAGAGACTAAGCTCCAGGACCATGGATTAGTTTTAAAGTTTTCATTACATCCGAGCAACGCTGGGCTATACTGCTAGTATAGACAAATTTCTATTTATTCTTATAATTATCATTTCCCGTTCTCTAATTAGCTTCTTGATGTTAAGTTGAAATTCATCAAGAAAGACTCCGTAGTTTTTGTTGACTCTTGTACTTTTCCGAGATCATCTTCAGGTCTTCAGGTGAGAATTGTGACGTTAAGCTTAATTTAACTGTAATCGTTGAATTGTTGGATATGTAGTGTGTGTGTGTGTGTGTGTGTGTGTATGTGTGTGTGTGTGTGTGTCTGTGTGTAAAATGGTTACATCTTCAAAGATAAAATCTATGTGTTTATATTCACACCTTTCTCAGTCGGCAGATTTATATCTAACCTATGCTTGATCATTTTTGTGACTGCAACGTAAACAATCGATTTCTCAATGCGTTATTTTGAACCCTACATTTTCATTATCTCAAACATTATTTTTAGTGGGTATTTGTGTATAAAATAGTCAGGCATTTATATATATATATATATATATATATATATATATATAATTTCATTATCTCAAACATTATTTTTAGTGGGTATTTGTGTATAAAATAGTCAGGCATATATATATATATATATATATATATATATATATAAATGCCTGACTATTTTATACACAAATACCCACTAAAAATAATGTTTGAGATAATGAAATTATATATATATATATATATATATATATATATATATATATATATAAAGGAGAATCAGTAATGTGATAGGTACCGATTGGCGGCTCGACTACAGCTACTTTCCCACCGACGGGATGTGGCTTCCCTTTGTCTGTTCTATAAATACTTCCATGGCTTTTGATCCAACTAACTTAAGTCACTGGTGCCTCTGCAACAGGTGCTCACCCGTGCAACCAGACTGGAAACTGGGTCTCACCCATTCACAGTAAGATCAACTAAATGCAGACGACAATTCTCCTCTTGCAGCTTCTTTCCTCGCACTTCCCGCCTGTGGAACTCGCTTCCTTATTCTTGCTTTCCTGACGGCTACAACCTCCAGGAATTTAATACTCATCTCTCAATATTTGACCCTAGTTCTTTTCACGCCGCTCTGTATATTATTTCCTTTCTCTCCACCTCTGCAACTGTCATCACACCTGTAATCCCTTCCCTTTTCTTGCTCCTTTCTAAATGTTTTGTCCTTTTCTTCACTCTCTTCTATCTAGTGCTTTTACTCTTATGTAACCCCCTGCACATCAGTGGCGTTACCGCCTTGCTCGGGGTGATATGATTAAAAAAAAACAATGTGTTTTACGTCTGTCGGCCTGCGCACTAGATAAATCTTAATAAAGAAAACAAATCGTTCGAAGCAATAAAAATGTCGGTTTATATTTAGTCAAGATGTACCACCATAAATGATATTATTTAAAATGTGAATATCTGAGTTGCTACATGTCCCAAGCAAGCAATATTGAACTTCATGTTGAAGAATAAAATATTTATCAAAAGTCGAACAAGATATTTATGTGATTTAAATTTTATAACCGATTTTAGAAAGTTTTACAAATGCTCACTATGTGCATCAAATGTAGCATGACACACATCCAGCCCGTAGTTCCCTTCCGGCCAAATACGCTGTAGCATGACTTGCGTAACATTCTCCGGCACCTCAGTGATTCCCTGCGTGACCTTCCTCTGTGAATGTCGGATGAGGTGAGATATAAACGTTTCCTTTCCCATAGCCACATAGAGATAGTCCACACAGTTACCTTTTGTTAAAATTTGAAAACATTTGTGTTGTAATGAATATGTAATGAATATGTATACACCTTCGTTCCCTCTCACTGGAATGTGATTGGTTGGTGTGAGCCATAAATATAGACTAAGGCGAGGATATCCACGTGTCTATTGGTCTTCCACTAGAGATCTACCACTTGGGATCTACAGGTCTTCGAATAGAGATCAACCACTATTGACTACGCCTACGTCTCAGGATACTGCCTACGATGAGTACTGTACATTACGTCTACGTACTAAATTGTTCTACCCGGTTACATTTACTTTAACCACTTAGCTACCTCGAATGATATATATATATATCCCTTTCCGGGACATATCAATTTGAGTAATAATTCGCTGTTAGCGGACTAAAAATGATAGCAATTTCTAGAAGACACCATTTCTCTCACCGCCCCCCCTCTCTCTCTCTCTCTCTCGCTCTCTTTGATCTCTCTCTATATATAGTGATTGTTTAATTACTTAGTTTTTGGTCATAATAAAATTAACCAGTGCACATTTGTATAAAAGAGTCTTTAATACAATTATATTGTAGAGCTTTTGAATATTTTACATTTATAAACGAGTTATTAGGCGACCTAGGTTTCTACCATGAGTGGTGTCTTCAGGCGATTTGCAAACTCGTTTACAAATGTAGTATATATATATATATATATATATATATATATATACACACACACAGATATATATTTATATATATATATATTATTATTATTATTATTATTATTATTATTAAATTATAATGCTGCTTAGTACCAATTTATAATGATGCTTAGGTTTTTTGACATAAAATTGTTGACACAAAACATAATAGAAAAATAAAAACCATGAAGATTGAAGACCTCACAATAATGCATTCTCGAAACTTCGAACTCGGCATGACTGAAATAACTCTGCTCAAATAAGTGACAAACTTCTCCACATTAATTATATATATACCGTTCTCTTCCAATGGATTGCACGTTCTTAGCTACTGGCGTTTGTATACATTGTTCATTTTTAACACGCTAAAATTTGCGCCGACAGCTTAGAGGTAGAATCTCCGACTGATGTCGAATCGGTCGGGTTTCAATCCTGTCTGGAAGCAATCGGATGTTTAACCGTACTGATGAGCTGTGATACAGCGAAACAGGACTATGTACGGATGACTATTTACCCTCTCACCCGTCGATTGATCACTCTGGGGAAATACTAGATTTAAAAAAACGTAGCTACTTATTGCCATTTACGCATCGTTCTCCTGCAGTGGATTAAGCACTCTTGGCTACTGGTGTTTGAATACATTGTATATTTAACACGCTAATATCTACTTTTCTTCATCATGCACCGATAGCTTAGAGGTAGAATTTTTGACTGGTATCTAATCGGTCGGCTTACAATTTTCGCTCGTAGTCATGAGCTGTGATACAGCGAAACTGGACTCTCTGCCGATGACTGTATGTATATATTTTTCATTTTTTTGCTAGAGAAAAGGAATGTAAAAATGTTCCATAATTTTCGACTTTGCAAAGGCTTTCAGCCTCTTCACGTGTCATTTTCAAGGATATTATTTTTCTGATGTTGTTATATCATCATGTATGAGTGTAATGTAATTTTTCTGTTTTTAGTGGTCTTTTTTATGTCTTTTGAAAAGGAGAGTTCTTTAAAGCTGTCACTTACTTGGGTAGCAACCTTTTTTTTCTAACGCTCAAAAACAACGGCTATTTCAAGCCCTCACCTGCCACGCGTGCCTGCATACCGCCTGAGCACTTTTGTTTTTTTAAAAATTTCACTACTTCATCTCCATTATTAAATAATCCAAAGTTGAGGGTAGGAGATAATTTTTTTTATATATAGTATATCTCTCTAATAGCGAGATGTTTTTGATATTATGTTTTACATAAATAATTAATAGGGAATGATTTTCATTTTGAAAAAGCTAAATAAAATATATTAATACTTTACAGTCAAAAGATGATGAAAAATAACCACAGCAGAGACATAAACATCCTTGAAAATGGCTATAGAATAGGCCAAAACCGCTTGGGGCGAACAAAATCGAAAATTGTTAGACTGTTGGAAAAAATTAATAAAAATTAATGAAATCTTCTTTTTCCGCTGTATTTAATTATATATATATATATATATATATATATATTCCATTTGTAAACGAGGTATTAGGCGATTTGTAATCAAAACTTATTTTGTAACCAAAACTTAAGTATTATAGAATGAACATATATATATATATATATATATATATACAGTATCAATGATATATATATATATATATGTAGGGGGTTTCGTTAAAAACAACTGGTAAGGTACAGCGATTAAACTTTTTATTCGATTCTTCTGTTCGTATAAGTGGTTTCTTTTCTGAACATAAAATGTGAAAAAAGTGTCTAAAAATTCTGCATATTCCAACATTTTCGGTTATTCTGTTAGCCATAATCAAAGATGATTTGTATTTTTTTTATTTTTAGTTAAATATGTTTTGTTTATGTATGTGTCTAAAGTTATAGGAATGTTTTATTTTTCAGAGACAGTCAGCACGATGTGGTCGTGTTCATAGTTAATGTTGTCAAATGTTGGCTTTTCCTTTTTTATTTTTAAGGCTTATATTATTTTTACATGCTAATGGGGCTATAATAATTGTATTTTTTGTTAATCTGTTTCAGAAGCAATCAGGTAAGTTTTTGTGAGTTTAAGTGTGTGCTAATGAAGATAGTGTCGGTAAGATATTTTATTGTATGTGTAACGAAAGTCGTCTAGATAGGGAACTAGTAGTGTAACTAATGTGAATACTTAGGAGTTTGGTTTGGTAAGGAAAGCAGTTCTAAAACGGGCATTTAATCTCTTAAATAGTATTGGTTCGTTGTAGTTTTGATTTTGTGGGTTTTGATTTTAGCTATTAGGGAAAAAGTAAACAGAAGGCAGTTCCACAGACGAGAAGAATGTTAGAGTAGTAAAGAAATTCACAGTTAAACTACTTAGAAGCTAATCTAGGAGCACGCGTAAATTCTTTTGATCGGGACAACAGGGTAAAAGCTAGTCAGAGCAATCGCCATGAAAATACAGAGCAAAGCTACATCACGAAGGTGCGAAAGTGACTGAAGTGAAGATGCCAGGTCAGGATCAATACATTGCAGATCCTTCTTTGGATTTTGTCTATGACCTCGAGATGAATAGCAGAAGCACATGTGCCAGATATGGCAACATTATTCAATGCACTGACAGGAAAAAACATTCTAGCCCGAATCAATGACCTAGCAGTAGATGTAGTTATAGATTCGATGTCGTCATTCCATCTGAGGTAGTTTGAGAGAGTGAGGTCAAGAAGGTGCAGTGTGTTGCTCTCTAAGAAACTAGGGTCATCCATTATTATGGCAGGTCGGAAAGTTTCTCTACGGTGGTAAAGGAGTGCATTTTGGAGATATTGAAATTTACGTGCCATTTCTTACACCAATACACCAGCGGCTAGGTTTACTTTTGTCAGCCTTGGCAGATTTACTATTGAGACAAGAATAAATGGCAGTGTCATCTGCATAAATGTCAACTTAGGAACTGGTTATCTCAGGAAGATCATTGATGAATGCTTTAGATCTAGAATAGTGTTTTGAGGAATGCTGGCGTTCGTATCAAAGGATCTGTAAGCTTGACCGTTCAATACCATCTTTATTTCAGAATTGGATTGGAATGATTGGATTTAATCGATAAAACATCCAGAAATTTGCTAGCAATGTAATTTTTTTAGTGAGAAGTGAATGTAGTCAGTGTGTTAATTAAAGCGGAAATACATAGCTTAAGACCGTATCATACTTACAACATTTGCCAGCAAGCCGCTAATTTTCTTTTACATTAAAATTGAAATGTTGCACATAAAAATAGAGAGAGAAATATATATGTAGAAAATAGAAACTTCCACCCAATGGTTTTGTAGATATAGTGTATAATGTATGACTATTTAAATAGATTTTTTTTTTGAGAAAAAGAGAAAGAAAAACAAAATTAGACAAAACAATAAAACGCACCCCTCTATCATAGATTTTCTAATGACAACCCCCATAAAAATCACTTCTTTCTTTTTATCTTCCCCCCACTCTTTGTCACACCCTAACCTTTTACCTAGCCCCAAACCACGAATACCATCCACGGCACACCTATCGCAATCTTACGAAATATATGTCCCTATCGAGTTTTCTTACCTAAATCGTCGTTCAGCAACTCTTTCCCCACCCTCTCGAGCAGGCTCTACCGCCCCACCTCTCTCTCTCTCTCTCTCTTCATTAAAATTGAAATGTTGCACACAAAAACAGAGAAATAAATAATTATAGAAATACACCCGATGACTTTTTGTTAGGGATCATCTCTTTATTGCACAATAAATGGACTCGTCTAACGTGTACATATAATCCTGCCTAAAGAGAACAGCAGTTAGTGTTAGAGAAAGTGCGTAGCAGGAGTTGAGTAGTTGGACCGCTGTTGGTCAGTAAGAATATAGACTCATTACCCGGACTTACTTCTTCTCTACAAGATTGTATATATTGATTCCTACGAACAGTATTCCTAGTACTCCCGAATTTACTAACCCGTGTTCCAGGTTATATATATTTTTGTCCAATATAACTTACATTTTATCTCTCCATATCTGTTTTTGTTATTATTATTTTATGTGGTTTCTAAAACAAGAATCTACAACACTTTTGTTTGTTTCAATTACGAACTCGGAACTCAAAAGGCTCGTATCTCAAATACTTTTCTCCATTTAATTTAATGAGAGTATTACTGATTGATTCGTTCCCGGTCGCTAAAAGTCACACTTATTTACGTAAAACCGATCTTTAGTTTTTGTATTTATTACAAACAAAAACTTGAGTATAAAAAAGTAATGTAGTATCTCAAAAAACGTCGTTTCCCGGTACGTTCGTATCTCAAGCCATTATTGTATAAGGTATTTTCTATTTAGGAAAAAAAAAACGCTATGGATTAGACTTACCGATCATAAGATTACTTTTCCATGATGGAATTTGGAACTGCGTCTCAAAATATTTGGGCATGAATGCCACCGACCCTGATATGGTAAAGGATCTCACGAACGAGAAACAAGCCATGCACATAAAGAGAGGATTCGTTATTAGCCGTTTACTTGTTTGCAGAATCTCTACAAAAAAAGAAGAAAAAAAGACAGATTATGATTCATGCTGATGTGAGACAATTGAATTTACTTTGTTGTCTGTTTCAAACATCAAAGAAAAATACGTAATCGTCATTAAGTTGCTTCATTTTTTGAGAGGAAGCATTTTTCATTATTATTATTATTATTTTAGAGTGCCATTCGAAATTGTATAATTTTGTGTTTATGACCAAAGAAGCATAAATCTGAGATCGTTATCGCATTATATTTTTAAATAGTATGTTTGATACACGCAGAAGATTTAACATCTGATTATGTCAAAAAGAAATCCGCATTCATGTTTAAGATTTTCATGTAGAGTGAACATTAAATTAATGGAGTCCAATGTCTCCTTTTCTATTTCTTCAATAGGAATAAATAGGTTCACCTATCGCTCTGTTCACACTTCTTTAGAAATACATTTTTCAAAATAAAATCCCTACTTTACGTTGACAAAGCACATCAGATAACGAAACGCAGTGGTAAAAAAAGCTTTCTCTTTCCTTTAATCTTATTGTCTTTTTACGGATTAATTTTACTTATATCTGAATTTCTGCATGCGCACATATATGCATAAGAGTGGATACTGAAGTCAACAATGAGGCGCTACAGACTGTTTCATGTTTCAAGACAATGTTCAGTCTGTCTTGTAAATTACCTGAACATTACTTTCAGGAATAAAATACACTGTTACCAATCCGTGATGACAGAATTTTCTACTTTTACATTTAAACACAGTTTAACCCGAATATTGAGATCCTTGCAGATAAATAACTTAAAATTGTAAAATGTCTGTCTGTCACTCTCTCTCTCTCACTCTCTCTCTCTCTCTCTCTCTCTCTCACTCACACACTCACACATACTAGAAGCAGTTCACACATAGACACACGTTAATAATATATATATATATATATATATATATATATATATATATATACTACCGGCCATAATTATTAGGCCACCCCAGTTTTTTAAAAGAAATGATGTATTTCATACTATTTTTTTAGTATTTATTGCCAAGTGAATAATTGTAAATGAAAATAGAATGGTTCTTTTGCTAATACTGCACAATAACATATGCATCAAATAAACTCTTCTGGTATCCAGTTTTTGTGCTCTCTTCCCCATGCTAGTCTCTTCTTCTTATTGGCTGTCCAAAGCAAAGGCTTCCTGGCTGCCTTCTAAAATTTTGCAAAGTATTAATAACAAATGAACCATTCTATTTTTTTTTAGAATTATCCACTTGTCAATAAATACTAAAAATAGTACGAAATACTCATTTCTTTTAAAAAAGACTAAGGTGGCCTAATAATTATGTACGTTATATATATATATATATATATATATATATATATAATCGGTATGTATCACTCCATGACAAGCAGGAAAGCCAGTGAGACACGAGGTGTTATAGGGCGTGGAAGAATTAGGAACATAAACAGATTATGAGTGGGAAGAGGAAAGCGTTCTCAGAGGGACGATTGATATTGCATTGAAACAAATTGATTATCAGAAGATGGGAGATTCAATATATATTTATGCGAAAGGATAGACTATAGATTATGGGATCTGGTTATATTATAGTAGAAAATATATTTACTATACTTTAGGTTATATATATTACGATGATGACAGAAGTTATTTCGTTACGTTTGTTTAATAGTTTTAATTTAGGAAATTTAATAATCTAAAATGTTTCCTGTAAATATACAAAACATGTTAATACTTACAAGTTCTAGATTTTTAAAAATTAATTTCCATTTTTACGGGAGAGATTCTATTTATTACTTTTAATTGCTAATGTTAACAACAAAGTGATGTGCTATTTTAGTACACCTTACTAAAAGATAAGATGTGCTGGTTTTAAATGGATTCTTGGTACAACCGATATAATGTTTCTTTTACTGTAACGTTACTATGGTAGAAATTGTGTATAGTTAGACTATGGAGTCAGTTAGACATTTCTTTTGTAATGGATACTCAATACGTTTTTTGAGAATTGAAGGTTTTGGTATTATTATCTTTATTTTTGTAGGTTGTTGTTGATTACTTAGGTTGTTATTTTTTTTTAATCATATCACCCCGAGCAAGGCGGTAACGCCACTGATGTGCAGGGGGCTACATAGGAGTGAAAAGTTTGGAAAAGAGAAAACTGGAAACCGCATCCCAAACAGGAAACAAGGGATTAGCCTCTTCACCTGTTCAATAGACGTGGGTGGAGTGTGAACCGGGCGATAGTTTAGTCTATCTACTCCAATTAAATTATGTATAGTTATGTTATGTTAGTTGAAAATTCTGTTATGTTTTTCTGATCTTCTTAAGGTTAACATACAGCTATAAATTAATTTAAAAGTGTTTCTGTTTAAAATTTTACTAAGGGGGTTATTTTTAGGGAAGTGTTTCTAAATTAATTTGAGAAATTTATGCCATTACGTAGTACTAATCATTTGGTTAAAAGAGTGTGCATACCAAATGATTTTTCGACTTCTATTATTATTATTATTATTATTATTATTATTATTATTACCAATAACCCTACCCTATTAACCCATTGCTTCTATTCATCGTTACCTTACTTTCTGCTGGTTAACCGATCCCAGCCATTTGAATTCCACAACTCCACTTAATTGACTGGATATGGTAAAAACAGTGTTGTTCTTAAATATCTAAATGTACTGATTCCTAACATAAAAATATTTCACTGCCTGATGAGGTGCTAGTAAACTAGTAGGGAAACACAGGAGCTCTTATATTTCAGTCAACTATGTTTTTATTAGAATCTCTTATAATAAGAATATCACTATATATATATATATATATATATACATATATAGTCATCCGCAGACAGATCTACTTCGCTGTATCACAGTTCATCAGTACGGTTAGACACCAGATTGCTATTTACCCAGGATTGTAACCCGACTAAATTGGCGTCAGTCGGCGATTCTACATTTGAGCTATGGGCGCTCGGTTGAAGAAGGCAGACATTTTAGCGTATATGTATGTATATATATATATATATATATATATATATATATATATATATACCTTCAAATACTACCAGCCGATGCTGAACTAAGTCGCAAGTCCCATAACACGCAGATGAAGCGCTTCTTTATTATAGTCAGCTACATAAACAAACTGCATGTCCGTTCATTACGAGCGCTTTATTATGCGATCTGATAGGAAGGATTGGATTAAATGGAACAAACGTCCAGTTATGCCATAGCCCTATAGCTTTCGCACTATGCCAGCATATCAAATCCTCTCAAATGCTTTTGAGATATGCAGGGCAACAACTCGAACTTCGCCGTTCTTATCAAGAGCTCGATATATGTATTCGGTATTGGTCGTCTGCATATCAAAATTAGACCTGATGAGATGCAAGCCATACTGTTTGCCAGAGAATAGATTGTGGGATGTGTGATGATGAACCATTTTAGCATTGCTAATAAGCACGAACACTTTGCCGAAAATCGGCAAGTGGCTGATAGTGCGATAATTAGAAGGGAGTCAGAGAGTTCTCCAGATGTTTTAAAATTCGGGCACCGCAAAGGAGATATTTGAACAAACAAGAAAGCAAGTAGCAGCAACGTAGTAGGTGTAAAGTTTGGAGACGACAAGGGAGAGTTCTGTGGCACGTTTTTGGGGGATGATGACTTGAATTCTGCTTGCTTTATGGGAGTCAAGTTTAAAAATTATTAGACCAGAAAGAAGATTATATATACGTCAATCAGATAAACCTCAGTTCTAGGTGAGACGTCGGAAGTGGGTACTATAGACAAGTCAAATGTGGAATTGAAGAAGAATTTGCAAGCGAAGCGTTAAACTATGTCTGCAGTGGCAGTGAAGACCTTAAATTTATTGAATAAAGGAGGAATTTAAACTTTGCTACTGTTTAACACACTTCTGCAGAGCCGCCAGTAGTCTTTCGAGTCAAATTTGCGGGATGTTATACTCTGCTTCAATCTGTCAGTAAGCAACAGTTTAACATCATTTAGGATCTGCTTGCATTCATTACGAGCAAAGAAAAAAAAGACGCCTATTATAGTCAAACGCGTCACTTTAGTAAAACTGAAAGACATGATTAATGTGGGCAATGACAGCCGAGCAGGCAAGAGAAAACCAAGAGGAAGACTGCGGTTTAAGTCTGAACTTTCTGGATGGGAGGAAAGCATCGATTCTAGCTTAGACTCAGGAGGAGACATCAGAGGCGCAATCTTTAAGAGGGAGACTAAACACTTTGTTCCAAAGGAAATTCACAAAGGAAATCACGGAATGATTCTGCACCGCTCTCTAGTGGCAGTAAGATATTATTCTAGAAGAAGGTTCCTTACGAAAAGGGGAGTGGAAAGTAATTCTAACGGAAACCACAGCAGGATCAGAGTTGTCAAGATGGCAGTGTCATGGCATAGCCAAAGTCAGGGATAGAAATGAAACAGAGACCTAGATATTGGGGAAAAGTGTGGAGAAACCAACCACTTTCATTAGAGACTGAGTGATTGAGAAGTTCAGGATATGAACGCCAGCTACACCAATGACAGAGTTCTTCAGCCATTTGGCATGTGGGGCATTGAATTCATGTAACACGAATATTTTAGCGAACGGGTAAAAGGAAATGGTCTTGTCTTTATTATCTGAAATACCATGTAGTAAGGAGAGAATGGGGAGTGGTAGATAGATAAAAATAGCTGAGTTTAGTAGAGAGAGACGAAGACATGTAAAAATGGTTAGGCGATTCAAGAGAAATTAACCTAGCAGAGAGAGACGAAAACATGTAAAAATGGTTAGGCGATTCAAGAGAAATTAACCTAGCAGAGAGAGACGAAGACATGTAAAAATGGTTAGGCGATTCAAGAGAAATTAACCTAGCAGAGAGAGACGAAGACATGTAAAAATGTTTAGGCGATTCAAGAGAAATTAACCTAGCAGAGAGAGACGAAGACGTGTAAAAAAGGTTAGGCGATTCAAGAGAAATTAACCTAGCAGAGAGAGACGAAGACATGTAAAAATGGTTAGGCGATTCAAGAGAAATTAACCTAGCAGAGAGAGACGTTCGTTGACATAAACACCAAGATCATGCATATGCACATTAGAGTCTTTTCTGAAGAGGGGAATGTAACTAGTTATCGAGAAATCAGAGGAGAGAATTGTAGGTTTAAAGTTGGTTTCACAGAGAGTTAGGTTATCTGGGGACATTTTCTGGAAAAAAGATTTCACGCTGCAAAAAATTGGTACGTATACCACGGATGTTAGAGAAAGAAATGTTGAGGGGTTAAAGTGATTTTTGTTTGGCTGGTTTAGTTTTGTATCTTTGGTTGTGAATATTCATTTTTGAGTTATTTTGGTAAGGAGTAGCCTCGGGTTGTGGTAACAGACGATCACTGAATGCGACATGTGTAGGAAGGAAACTGGTGCAGACTAAAGTATGGTCTTGCCTCAGGGCAGACCATTAGAAGCACTTGCTTGGATATCCATCCATGCGCATCATGACACTGAAAGAATCCCAACATTATGCAACTGTTGAACAAAGCAGTTGCTCCAGACGCTATGCAAGAGTTATGCGTCTTAACTACTAATCAGAAGCTGCTTCCAGAAAACTACCAATACGGTACCCTCAGTATGAAGATACATTGCCACCGCCCACTCACATCACAGAAAATTCGGGAGAGCACTGTTATTAAGGCCTAGAGAGAGAAAAAATACCAAGAATACCTTCTGAAACAGGAAACAAGTGATGAGGCGCTACTTCTGTTGCTGGAAAAGAAGAGGTGTATGAACTAGGCGTTACTAGGGCCTCTGTTCCAGTTGAAAAACAAAATACATGGAGATGTCTTACATAAAAAAATGTACTCACGCCAATTTAGACATATCTTTTACAAAATGGTAATGTCTCATTTCAGATCACCCTATCGGTTTAGTAGGATAGTGTGAGCTGTAGAATGTAAATATCAAGTTATTACTAAATATAATTCCGAATAACCCCTGTTTATTAAGGCTGAACAACAAATCATGCCCAAGTCAGGGAATGAAATGGTCCAATTAAATGGAAGGCAAGTTCATTCAAGCAAGAACCTCTAATAGCCATTTAAAAAAGAGACACAGATGGATGAAAATTAAACCATTGTTAAGTATACTTGGAAGGAAACTAGAAAAAACGAAAGTAAATAGATACGTACTTACAGAGTGTTACCATATCATAAAACACCTATTAGGTTCCTACAACCATGGACGAAAACGTTATAATTTCTTCTAATTTTAAAAATTGCCCGTTCAAAACTTCCCTTCCACGTGAGCGTTCAAAAAAAATCCCCGTTACGTGAATATTCTTAAAAAAACAAACAAACGGTAAAATCAGTTATTGCAATTGGCCTGAAGACACCACATGGTAGAAACCTAGGTCGCGTAATAAATCACAACAACTTTCCCGATACTTTTTTATCTTTTCTTATATATATATATATATATATATATATATATATATATATATGTGTGTGTGTGTGTGTGTGTGTGTGTATATTTATAAAACTCACTTTTAAGTGATTCTTTTTCCATGATCACATATGATTTCTCCTTAGATTTCATTCTCTTTGGGAAGAAAAACAAAGGTGTAGAAGCAGCTATGGACAGCAATCCGAAGAAGATGAACCCAAGCCACCAGGCACCGATCCAGTGGGTGTCTTGTGGAGTTAAATCAACATCTACAATAATGAAGCATTTATATAAACCAAAAGTGATATTAATGGACAATGAATCGCAAAGTATAATTCACAAAATGTGAAGCATGCGGCTAGCCAGAAATTCTTAACTCATTTGGGAAGAGGAAAGAAAACAGCAAAGTTTTATGGAGTAAAACCAACAATTATTCTTCAAAGTAAAGTCTGTTACTCTCGACAATCTTCTGCCATCAATCAATAAATTTCTGAATGGATCTCAAATTCGAGTCCCCTGATTTTGAATAAAAAACTCTAAGCAAGCTTCCTTTACTTCATCAAAAGTGTTGAATCTCTGCTCGTGGAGGATGTTTACCATTGAGTGGAATAAGCCATAGTCACATAGAGCAACATCAGGACTGAATGGTAGATGTGGAAGTAATTCTGTCTGTTTGAACTTCTTTGTCAACCTGGCAACGTGCAGCCTCGTATTGTCTTGCTGAAACAGAGCCCGACCTCGATTGATCAAAATCAATACTCATTCTTTAATTTGTTGTACACTGCTGAGAATACCTTTTAGCGTTGATAGCGCGAGCTTGTGGTTCAAAACCCGAAAGGCAGTACTACTTGAACATTCCACCAGAGATAGATCAAGATTCGTTGTTTT
Source organism: Ascarosepion bandense (assembly GCA_037127315.1). Lineage (NCBI taxonomy): Eukaryota > Metazoa > Mollusca > Cephalopoda > Sepiida > Sepiidae > Ascarosepion > Ascarosepion bandense. Next base: position 155,246 of record JBBBDQ010000397.1, read on the forward strand.
TTTCCCGCTTCCTAAGTGACTCAAGAGTTTCTAGCCAACGTAATATTTCAACTGTTCATTTTGTATTAAAAACAAAATGCTGACTGTCAAATTTAGTAACCCATAATTTGTGAACTGGGACTCGTATTGATACAAGTGTGGAATAGTGGTTAGTAGATGGAGCAAAAATATTACGACTGTAATTTGATCTTCAGTAACTGTCTTGCATTACTTTTTTTGTTGATAAAACCCGGAAATGATGTTTATATTTTGGTAAGAGTCGATAGCGTCAATGTCAAGAATTTTTTTTTATTTCTCCTAGTTATTTTCTCTTTTAATAAATGCGCCATCTGAGGTTTAAATGAAAACATATGCAGTTCTATAATTTTCGAACTGAGACTGAAACTGGGGAAAACGTCGAGTGATGCTTTGCAGGCATCGTAGAATATTACTGCTGCAGGGAGGTTGATATCCATTAGCAGCGTCGTAGTTTTGATGAGAGCAATGCAACTAATGGCTGACAGTGCTTCATTAAGAATATCAGTAAAATTCAGCTTCTGTTACGTTTTCCCTTTTTTTTATTAACGGTCTGCAGCTGATTTCTCTTCTAACCTTGCTCTAAAAACTCGAACGGATCCTGACTTAGAGTCCCTCAAATACTGAACTAGTTTCAGTTCATTATTAGCTTCATAGTCAGAGATTTAAAAAAAATTCGTTCATTCGCAATGTATCAATCTATTAGAGGAACTCTATCTTTCTACAAAGTCTAATATATCTGTTTTGAACATTTCAAACATGATCAGAGTAAGACAAAGAGGAAATGAAAAACCCAGACGATTTACTATTTTCCAGCGAATTTACAATTATACATGCAAAGAGATGGGAAGTTACAATTTAAGAATTCCATATCACATTCTAAATTAATCTAGCAATAGAAGACTACGATTCTGCTTTCCTTCCCGAGGCCAATGTACTGATGATGAGAATCGGGGCTATGCTGATGTCGTAAGTATTCATAGTTGGGGTACAAATCTGTAATCTTGAATTTGAATAAAAGTAGTGATTGCACATAGCAAATTCTCCATCCCTCCCTTAATCAATAAATATGAGGTTCTCACAGCATCTGTGGACAAGGCTGACTGCTTTGCTCGGAGATTCTCCTCCAACTCCACATTTGACTCGTCTGACGTATCCGCACCCGACTTCCCACTAAGAACTGAGACTCAACTGAGAGATGTTTACATAACTCCATCTCAGGTATCTAAGATAATTTCAAAACTTGACCCCTATAAGGCGAGCGGTGGCGACGGAATCCCGGTCATTATCTTGAAGAAACGTGCCCCTGATCTCTTCTCTGTCCTCTCTAAACATTATAATTACTGCCTCTCTGCTTCCAGTTTTCCTGCCTGCTGGAAATTCTCTTCTGTGGTGCCTGTACTTAGGAACTCAGGGGAACCCTCTGACCTCTCCAATTATAACCCTAACAGACTCTTACCAATTTTCGGCAAAGTGTTCGAGGCTATCATCAATACTGAAATAGTTCAACACCTCACCGCTCATAAACTATTCTCAGACAGTGTAACTTCCGCTTTGGCAGGTCTACTGCCGATTACTAATGACCATCACCGAGTACATATACTAGACCCTCAATAAGATCGGCAAATCTCCAGCTGTTTACCTGGATATCTCCAAAGCATTTGATAGGGTCTGGAACACTGGCCTTCTGCACAAGCTACAGGGTTATTGTATCACTGGATGTTTGCTTGGTTTGATCCAATTTTCCCTATCAAACCGCATAATGAAAGTCGGTTGAACGGAAATGACTCCACATCCTACCACACGAACGCTGGTGTCCCCTAGGTCCTGTTCCTAAGCCCGACGCTCTTTCTGATCTCCCTGTTATCAAATCCCAAATAAACATCTACGCTAATGACACCACCATTTACTCACGCCTCATTAAGAAATCTGGCGAAGAGGCCAAAGATAACCTCGCTGATCCTTCTGGAGACACACCTCCATTCTCTGGTAGATTGGGGTAAGAAATGGCTTGTAAATTTTAATACTTCTAAAACGAAGCTGATATCTGTCAACCACCACAGAGGGGTCCTTCCAACCCCCCCATCAGCATGGACCAAGTGAGTCTCCTTGAAAGCCATACGCTGCACCTCCTCGATCCATTCCTCTCTTCCGACAGCAAGTGGAACCTTTACATTGAATCAATTGCTAAATCCACTGCTAAGAAGATTGTGTCCCTGTGTCGGGCCATGAAAGTTTTCCCGCCTGATTTCATCTTGCACGTATACACATCAACCATCCGCACATTCACTGAATAATGTTGTCATACCTGGTCGGGCGCCCCTGCTATTTATCTCAGAGTTCCCGACAGGCCCCAAAGGTGAATATGTAATGTGATCGGTCTTGACCTGGAAGCTCGACTCTAGCCACTTTTCTCCGACGTGAAGTGGCTTCTTTCTGTCTTTTCTACAAATAGTTTACTGGTTTTTCTCCGACGAGCTTAGCTCACTGATGCCCCCTCCATAAGAATTTACTGGAACAATCAAAACAAAGTCCTACCCTTTTGCAGTTAAATCAACCAAATGCAGCCGCCACTTCTATTCCAGCAGCTTCCTTTCTCGAATTTCACGCCTGTGGCTACAATCTCCAAGAATTGAAATGCAATGTTAATTCCCATCTCTTACTCACTTGACTGTAGTCCTTTTGTCGTCCTTTCTCCATCACCTCATGTATCTTGTTCTTTTCCTTTCTCACTCTACCCTCGCAACTGTCTTCACACCGGTATTCCCATTATTCTTTTGCCCTTTCTCCGACATCCCTTGTAACTGGTTCGTCTTTTCGCTCTCCTTTCTGCCTAAACTTTTACTCCTCTTTTGTGTAGCCCCTTGCGCATCAATGGCGGTGCCGCCTTGCTTGAGGTGAAACGATTTTAAAAGAAATTAAAAAAGAATACCTTGATTGTCATAAAAATGCCTGATGTGTAATTAATAAATGCTAAACACTAGAAATGCCTCGTAATTGATATGCCAAAAATGATGCAGTATACTGGTTCATTTTGCCAAAATGTCATTTAAAAACAAAATGATTCTCAGTAGTTTGTGTGGCCCCCACGTGTTTGTACGCATGCCGGACAACGTCAGGGTATGCACCTAATGAGACGCCGGATTGGGTCCTGGGGATCTCCTCCCAGATCTGAACCAGGTAAGAGGGAATTAGGAAATAAATCAGTGGGTAAATGCTCTGGAGTTATTATATGTAAGAGGCAGTAACAACAAATGTCAATCTTGACATGAGAGTGCATTTGTGTGTGTGTGTGTATGTGTGTGTGTATGTTTGTGTGTGTGTGTGTGTGAGAGAGAGAGAGAGAGAGAGAGAGAGAGAGAGAGAGAGAGAAAGAAGATGAGTGTCTAATAGCCATAGAGCGAGGAAAGAAAAAATAGGGAGACGAAGAAGTTGAATTACCTTCAAGCGTGACGTAGATTCTGCTGAAAATCCCTCCTAACATAAATGCAACAGCTGGTCCCAGAATTGAAATACCAACGATCAAACCTGTTGAAAAAGGATACGGTATAGTGTGAAAGAAAAAAAAACATGAAACAAACTGACACGAACATGGGTACAATTTTGGCAGGTAAGTAGAGTGACCTAAAAAATATTCGTTCGGTTTATTAAGTTAAAAGAAGTAACCATATTTTTTGCTTTCAATTTAAAGAATATCATTCTGTCCGTTTGCTTTGGCAACGGTGTATCGATTAACGCTGATGAGAGTGGAACCGGCGAGACGAATTCAAGTTCCGGTCGATTCAGTTTCGTTCGTTTCGCAACAATGACAACTGGAAAAGGTATTAATGTATTTTCCCTCAGCAATGAGTTTGATCGCGGAGAAGATTTGCCTCCTGTCTCGAAAATTCAAATGGTCGAGTGGAAAATTAATAATCTAAATTCAAAGCCTGCCGGAGAATCTGCAATACACATGCTGCCCAGACGGTATTGAATGTTTGCAGCACTCGAAATCACGATTCAGTAAATTAAAATTTAATTTCTATAAAGTTAAGAAAGAAAATTAAGTAGTAGTCGAGTGATTTCTTTTTCAAATCTCAAAAGCTGTATATATATAAGCATGCGGTGTAGATATAGAAGAATCCAAATGAGTATCCTGTACATACAGTGATAGGATAACTCTCTAAGAAAGCTCTAAATATATATGTATATAAATACATATAGAGCAAATATAAGAAAAAAATTAGGTAGACACATATTTTTAAAATGTCGGAATAAAAATTACATATAAAGGCTCATTTTATTTTAGTCGCGTTTGACACGAGTGATTTTATTACTGTGATGTCATCTAGCAACCATCTTAGATCTTAGATGTTTTACGGAGCAAATGTAAACAATCTACTCCATTGGCCAAAAAGTGCGAAAGGTAAAAATTGCTGAACTTAAACTCAAAATGTATTTTTCGACCTAGCTTCCCTGTAGATATGTGTCCCTAGAAAGTTTGAATGGCGTAGCTTAAAAAATGTAGGCGTGCAAAGCTTACAGTCACACACAGACTCACAGATTGCTTTATATATATATAGATAATTCCCTTTAGATCATTAGTTACGCTAATCATATTCGGACTATTGTCCTCATCGTTGTTGTTATTATCACAGCTTTTCGACCGTTGTACATTCCGGCCTTCTTCAGATGTATATCGATTTGGGTAACTTAGTGCGAACTCTTTATTTTATCTACGGGGTATAGCGTTCTGGTCCCACTGATCATATCTAGATATGTCATCTATTTCTTATTTTATTAAGTATAGTTCGGTTATTGCTATGTCGCTTTTACTTAGTGAAAGTACACATTGTCGAAACCAATTATCGAACTCACAATCATCAAATTCACAAAGCTATGATTTTAACCACGAGATTATTTTATTCCTCTTAAGAATTCGAACACCCATTGGATCAGTAACGTTTGGTTTAATTCCTGACTTTTGACAATTATTGACTTCTTTATTTCAATGATTGTTTTTTTATTAAATTTATTTAGTAAAATTCCTGCAGTAATTTCCAAATTAAAAAATTGAGAACTAAACCATATAAATAATCGTGGACTCTTCGTGCCCACCATGCGAGTAATAAAACTATTTAAAAATGATGCTGTTGATTGAGGGTTTTTTTTAGTGATGGCGCATGAAACTGACCCATGTAGGCTCCTGTTTTGCTCTTCTTGACGTTGTCATCAATGTAGGATGCTTGTAATGGAGAACGAGGTGCCTTTGCAAGACCCTGTAGAATCATCCCGAATACGATCACCGCGAACGCCCCGAGGTTGGACTGATATTTGCTGCCAATCTTCTCGCAGACAGCTGTCTCGTTTGGGTGTACATGTCCCACCTCACAAAGAGCTGATGTTATTTCTGATTTAGTGTCTGAAGATAGAAAATATAACGTATTAAAGAATGAAGATAATATTACGTCCTGGGTATGACAATAAATTACATCTGGCAGTAAGACCTCTAATCGGGAAACTACCCATTAATTGCTATTGTTCTCAGTTCCACACTAACACGAGTTGGTAGCACATGTTAGATTTCTAATTATGGGAAAATAGTTAACCTCGAACTGGAGTCAAAACGAAATGAAAAATGAAAATACTGTTTTATAGCAAATTACCAGCTATATATTTTCATACTAAAAAATTACCAGCAGTATATTTTTGTAAAAGATATGATTAATTTTATTTATTTATTTTTTTTAATCATCTCACCCCAAGCAAGGCATTCCACTGCCACTATTGCGCATGAGGCTACATAGGGGAAGGTAAAGAGAAGGAGTGGTTAGACATAGGGAATGTCAGGAGGAAGGTGACAGATGAGTAAGGATAGCGAGGATGAGGGTTGGGCAGATGGGAAGAGTGTTTGATAGAATGGGAGCAGGTTAGTGTGTTAGGAGGTGTCTATTGACCTTACATTTAAACTCCTGGAGATTGTAGCCGTCGGGGAAGCAATCGTTTGGAAGAGAATTCCACAGTCGGGAAGTGCGAGGAAAGAAACTGTTGGAGTAGAAGTTACGGCTGCATTTTATCGGTTTCACTGTAAAAGGGTGGGATCTAGTTGCTAATCTAGTATCTCGTTCAAATACGTATTTAGGGGGCACTAGTGATCTAAGTTCATCGGAGCAGAAGCCGTGAAAGTATTTATAGAAGAGACACAGGGAAGCCACGTCGCGCCGGTGGGAGAGAGACTGCAGGCGGTCTGCCAAGTCAGTATCTATCACATTACAGACCCTAGCTCTGAACCTTATCGAGAAGCCCGAGGAGAACAGCAGGGGCACCCGACCAGATATGGCAGCAGTATTAAATGCACGGGCGGATGGTAGATTTATAAATGTGCAGGATAGATTCAGACGGAAAAAAACTTCCGGGCCCTACACAGAGAACCGACTTTCATAGCAGCGGATTTAGCAATGGATTCGATATAGTCATTCCATTTGAGGTCCGCTGAAAGTGTGAGACCAAGGAGGCGCAGTGTTTTACTCTCTGGGAGGCAAGCCTGGTCCATGCTAATGGGAGGTAGGTGAGATTGTCGATGATGGTTAATTGAGAGTAGCTTCGTTTTAGAAGCATTAAAATTTACTAACCATTTCTAACCCCAGTTCAATATGGATTGGAGGTCTTTTTCAATCTCGGCTGCGAGGTTAGCTTTGACGCCTACACCAGATTTTTGTAGGAGGCGAGAATAAACTGTGGTGTCATCGGCGTACAAACCTATTTGGGCTCTTATGGAATCAGGGAGATCATTAATGTATAACAGGAAGAGTGTAGGACCTAAGATGGAGCCTTGGGGTACACCTGCGTTTGTATGGTAGTTCTGAGAGGCATGTCCGTTTAATACCAATAATAATACTAACACTAATGACTCCTTCAGAGGAGGGTCTGTAATGTGATAGATACTGACTTGGCAGACCGCCTGCAGACTCTCTCCCATTATTATTCATTAATAATTAGTAATACTAATAAGAAAATTAAATTTCGTCATTCATTAACCCATAAGCAATTAATATGCCGTTAAACCAACAATCGTCTTCCATGTATTCAGCTTTGAAAGCAGAATAACATAATGTTTTTATTACTTCGAAGCTCCCGATAAAATTAAATTTTCTCATTGAAAGCCCCATAAGGATGAGATATTAGTTAAACAAGCAAAATAAGCTAACGTTAAAATCTGTAGTAATCGAAAAAAAATCGAGAAAATAATGACTCATAAGTACTGACGAAAACCGAAAAATCGGCTTTTAAAGAAAGACAGGCTGAGTAATATAAGAATTTGGCTGTGGTAAATGTAATGTTGATAATAACCGTCTCCAAACAGGAAACTTTGGCATTCATTGACCGAAAAGACAACGTTATTGTTTATTGAAATTCATAAAATATTTCTTTTAAAACATTTTTTAAGGAACTGAACAGAACTGTTATTGCTCTTTCTATTTTTAATGGGAATTTCGTTCATAACATTTTGTTTAAAGCACTGTGGAAAGTCAACAACTTGATTGCATTCTATATGAACTAGAAGGGAAAATAGTTTCATAGGGTATCCATTTCAGTTGCTGCTAAGAAGTTTTCAGTTATGTATCTTTCACCATTTAGCATATTTTACATTACTTAAATTTTGTCCTCATCGTTATTGCCATGTTTACTACGTTTCGGCCGCTGTACGCTCCGGCCTTCTTCAGGTTCAGGAATTTTGAACCAAACTCTTTATTTCGATCAATGGGATATATAATTCTCATTGTATGTGCAATGCAACTTCCAGATGCCATGTATTTATCTCCCGTTAACTCAACTCTCTAAGTCATTTATTCATTAATGTTGTAGTCAGGTATTGAACTCCAGTGATCAAAATAAATGGTTTAGTTCAAAATTCCCAAAACTTGAAGAAGGCTGGAGCGTACAATGGCTGAAACTTCGTAAACATGACAACAAAGGATAACAGTCTAAACAGTGTAAATAATGTAAATAATACCTCAAATGTATAAACAAATTCGCATTTTTGTTAGTGATTCTGTAGTGGCAGTTTATAAAATCGAATGAGAGATTGTCTTCGTTAAGACCTAGATTGCTCATTCACCATAAGTCATTGATTTTAGAAAATGGTGGCATAACTATAATACTTTAGATATTTTCCAAAAGTTGGACGCCATGCATGGTATCTAGATGAGAGTCAAGAACTGACGAGGCTATTTCAGAGCCCGACTCGTGTTCATAGGGTATTGCTTTTGTTATTTAGCATACTTTGGTGTTGGATGAAACTAAACCTAGTCCAGTCACTACTTATGAAAAGGTGGACATCTTGTAGAACGGACAGATGTTGAATTTTAAAAAATCATAACAAAAACAGATCCATGGAAATATTAAAAGAGAGAGATTGGCGCTGATATCAGTTAAAAATAAAATATTTTTCCCTGTTATCCAAAGCTTTTTCATCACTCCCCATGCTATAGATAGAAAGTTCGTTCAGACTCATCTAGAAAAAAGAGTCATAGATGAATATCTTTGTTAGGGGAATACACTAATATTTATTAGGAAAAAAAGAAACAATTTAGCCTTCTGTTTTAATATTCGCGCAGGTGAGGTCCATACACATGCGAGAGTTGTGCGAGAAATTTAAAAATTAAAAAAAAAAGAAAAAAAAGAAAAAAAAAGTGGCTTGCGCTGTAATAAAGTAACTGCAAGAGAAAGGTGTGACATGCAATGATGTCCATGAGGACAGGGTACAAACACTGACTGAGAAATCTCCTTCTTATGCAACTGTGAAGACAAGGGCTGCAAAATTCAAGCGGGACAGTGACGGCAAAGAAGATGACCCCCGGTCAGGTCATCCAAAGATTCTCAACCACTTGTCGAGAACCTCGAGATGAATAGCAAGAGGACCGGACCAGATATGGCAACAGTATTTAATGCAAGGACGAATGGTAGGTATACAAATGCGCAAGATTGATCTTTCTGGTCCGACACAGAGATCCAACCTTCCTTGCAGTTGAGGGAACTATATATCCAGTATAATCGTTCCACTTCAGGTCGGTTGAAAAAGTAAAGCCAAGGTGGCGAATTATGTTGCTTTCAAGGATTCTTTTGTTCTACACTAGTTGCCACCTAAATCTAGAGAGTCTTCTCTGTTCTGCTATTTAATCTGTAACCTGAATCAAGAGAATAGTGAAATTCATTCATTTTCCAAAGAGACTTATGCGAAAAGGATATTAAAAAAGGTAATGTAAAGAACAGGCGAAAAGCCAAAAGCGCCTCATATTTTGTTACTTTAACCGGTTTGAGAAAATACGTATTTAAGAAATAAGTCATGTCAGCGTACAAATTGACTAAAATAACTGTCAATTTCCTAATGCCAGAGTTCGATCCGAGAAAAATGGCAGCATGTATAGGAAAATCAGTCTCATAACATTAACAATGCTTCTGAGAAATTAACTCGCTTACGAGATTTCCCCATGTCAAAGCATCTGAAATGCATATTCTTAGATTTTTATTTTAGTTTCTTACCTGTTGTTTTAGGTTCTTACCTGTTGTTTGATTCATGCTGATGAAAGGAACCGGGCTGAAAAAATAAGGAATAGCACACACGATACCCGCCAATCCATATGCGACCGTGCTGATTCCCAACACCCGGGGTCTGTGGCTATTCTGGAGGGCGTAACTGAAGAAGAGAACAGACGCCAGAAAACCAATATCGTTGCTGCCAAGAAGGATTCCACTTTGGCCACTGTTGAAATTAAAATGCTTCTCAATGGCCGTCACTTGTGATCCCAGGTACATCGTTAACGAAAAAGAAAGAAGTGAACTGATGCTTATAAAAAAGGTAAAAACCTGCGTAATTAGAAAAAAATGTAGATTTTAGTGACATATTTAAGTAAAAGTACTAAATGTAAAGTAGACGTTTTTGAAACGACAGCAATAATAAAAAATCAAACCATATAATAATTATCAATGTGTATTTATTTTCATATTTCTTATCAGAACTGCGGTGAGAATCAGATTAAGTTAATAAATTTATGAATGATTACTTTCCTTAATCATTTTAATAATCTATACAAATAAAATAAGTATCTGTAATTGAAACTATATTAGTTCCCGAGCAAATTAATTAATTAATCAGTCACTTTTTTCCTGCGTAACTTAGATGTAGTGTCATTTGTTCAAGTCTTTCATGTGAGGTACTCAGATACTTTGTGTCTGTTATATGATCGATTTAAACTTGGTTTGGGAATAGGCTTTTTCGTTATCTTTCTTTGTTGCTCTGTTGCTAGATTGTTTTTCTTCCGGGAGATGTTTCCATTGCACTGTTTTATTAAACACATGAAATGTTTAACATAAAAATATTTGAACTAAAATCAATTTATGTAATGCCAGGAGTAATCAATGAATCATTGATACAAGCGAACACCAAAAAATATGAATATAAAGAATTATTTAAACGGTTGGTTTTCTTCCATTTTCGTTGAAAGTACTTTATATCCCCTATTTTTGAATCACAATTTGTGTTTAGAAATGTATTTCATTCTATCACAGTATTAAAACTTTCTAACAATTGGTGTCAGTTTTGATAACACAGGTATAATAATAATAATAATAATAATAATAATAATAATAATAATAATAATAATAACAGATGAAACAGCGCTGGCAAGACAAACCACTGCATGGCCAATATCCAGAACGTGCCAATAAATCCAATCTTGACAAAGTTAATACTCATCGATGGTTACGTGCATCTGGATTAAAGTCTGAAACTGAAGGCTTTATTCTTGCAGCACAATACCAAAGTCTTTTCACTAGAAACTTTCAGGCAAATATTATGCATAATAATATGGATCCAAAATGCAGGTTTTGTGATAAACACCAGGAAACAATAGACCACCTAATCTCAGGCTGTTCTGTGCTTGCTCCAAATGGATATAAAAATCGCCACGATAGAGTTGGGCACTATTTACATTGGGCAATGTGCAAACATTATGGAAAATCTGTAAACAAACACTGGTATGAACATCACCCAGCACCGGTTACAGAAATAGAAGATGTAACCATTCTATGGGATTACACCATCTACACAGACAGAAAAATTGAAGCAAACAGGCCAGACATTATTGTTAAAAACCAGAAGGAGAAAACTTGTCTATTAATTGATATGGCTTGTCCAGCGGATTGTAACATAGCAATCAAGGAATTTGAAAAACTGTCAAAATATAAAGACCTGGAAATTGAAATAGAAAAAATGTGGAAATTGAAAACAAGAGTTGTGCCAGTGATAGTAGGTGCACTTGGAATGATAAAAAATGGAACAAAACAACACATTGAAAGAATCCCTGGAAACCCCAGCTTAAGAGATATACAAAAAAATGTCTTATTAAGTACAGTCCACACACTAAGGAAAACTTTATCTATGTAATGCTAGGGATGATAGGGAAGATAGAAAAACATGAAATGGAGTCACGAACTGCCTTAGGTCTCCCCGCAGACTTGGTTGGTAGTGAGACCAAAGCAGAAATCGAAATATGATGAAAAATGAAAAAATAATAATAACTTTCTTCTACCCAAGAAGAGTGACACAACCAACCCTAAAATCTACAGACCAATTACATGCCTTCTGACAACATATAAACTATTAACATCTATTTTATCAAAACAGACATATTTATTCTTGGAAAGAAATGACATGTTACCGCTTGAACAAAAAGGGTGCAAACGTGGCTGTTACGGATGTAAAGACCAATTGCTTATTAACAGAATGATCCTGGAAAACTGCTACAATGCAAAGAAATATCTTAGTACTGCCTGGATAGATTATCGGAAGACATTCGATAGTCTGCCACATTACTGGATCTTAAAGACTTTAAATATATACAAGATATCACCCGTCATCATCGATTTCATCAAACAATGCATGTCGATATGGAAAACAACCCTTTACCTCAATCATATAAATGGAACCTATAAGTCTGGTGTAATAAACATCAAAAGAGATATATTTCAAGGTGACTCTTTGTCTCTTTTGCTATTCTGCATAGCATTAATAGCACTAACCAGTCAACTTAGCAAGACAGAACGTGGTTATAAATTAGCCCAAAAGAAAATAAGCCATCTATTTTACATGGATGACTTAAAGTTGTATGCTAAGAATGATAACGAGCTGGAAGGTTTTGTGCAAACTGTAAAATGCTTCAGCGAAGACATTGGACTGAAATCCAATTTGAATAAGTGTGCTAAAGCTACAGTTTTACGTGGATCGCTACAACAACCATCCTCAATTAGCTTAGACCCTGCTGTAACAATAAAATAATTAAATCCAGAAGAAGCTTATAAATACCTAGGTGTAAATGAGAGTGAAAAAATTCACCATAAAATAATAGTGCGTAAAGAGTACTACAGAAGGCTACGACTGATATTAAAAACTGAATTGAATTCTCAGAACAGAATTATGGCCATTAATTGCCTTGCAACCCAAGTTGTCCAATATAGTTTCAACATTTTAAACTGGACTATAAACGACATCAGGCGAATGGATTCTAAAACAAGAAAGCTTCTTTTTAAGCATAAGATGCTTTAGTAGATTCTGTAGAAAAGCAAAACTGAAGCCAAGAAACAAATATTGCGGCAAAAAATATGAAAATGAAAGCCAAAGATAAAGCTCTTGAACAGATGAAACAACGCTGGCAAGACAAACCACTGCATGGCCAATATCCAGAACGTGCCAATAAATCCAATGTTGGTAAAGTTAATACACATCGATGGTTACGTGCATCTGGATTAAAGTCTGAGACTGAAGGCTTTATTCTTGCAGCGGAAGACCAAAGTTTTTTCGAAAGAAAATTTCAGGCAAATATTATACATAATAATGTAGATCCAAAATGCAGGTTTTGTGATAAACGCCAAGAAACAATAGACCATCTAATCTAAGGTTGTTCTGTACTTGCCCCAAATGAATATAAAAATCGTCACGATAGAGTGGGCCATACTTACATTGAACAATGTGCAAACATTATGGAAAATCTGTAAACAAACACTGGTATGAACATCACCCAGCACCGGTTACAGAAATAGAAGATGTCACCATTCTATGGGATTACACCATCTACACAGACAGAAAAATTGAAGCAAATAGGCCGAACATTATTGTTAAAAACCAGAAAGAAAAACTTGCCTATTAATTGATATGGCTTGTCCAGCGGATTGTAACATAGCAACAAAGGAATTCGAAAAACTGTCAAAATATAAAGACCTGGAAATTGAAATAGAAAAAATGTGGAAATTGAAAACAGGAATCGTGCCGGTGATAGTAGGTGCACTTGGAATGATAAAAAATGGAACAAAACAACACATTGAAAGAATCCCTGAAAATCCCAGCTTAAGAGATATACAAAAAATTGTCTTATTCAGTACAGCTCACACACTAAAGAGAACTTTGTCTATGTAACGCTAGGGATGATGGGGAAGATAGAAAAACATAGAATGGAGCCATAACAACACGCCACTACCTGCCTTAGGTCTCCCTGCAGACTTGGTTGGTAGTGAGACCAAAGCAGAAATCGAAATATGATGAAAAATGACATAATAATAATAATAATAATAATAATAATAATAATAATAATAATAATCCAGCACCGGTTACAGAAATAGAAGATGTAACCATTCTATGGGATTACACCATCTACACAGACAGAAAAATTGAAGCAAACAGGCCAGACATTATTGTTAAAAACCAGAAGGAGAAAACTTGTCTATTAATTGATATGGCTTGTCCAGCGATTGTAACATAGCAATCAAGGAATTTGAAAAACTGTCAAAATATAAAGACCTGGAAATTGAAATAGAAAAAATGTGGAAATTGAAAACAAGAGTTGTGCCAGTGATAGTAGGTGCACTTGGAATGATAAAAAATGGAACAAAACAACACATTGAAAGAATCCCTGGAAACCCCAGCTTAAGAGATATACAAAAAATTGTCTTATTAAGTACAGCCCACACACTAAGGAAAACGTTATCTATGTAATGCTGGGGATGATAGGGAAGATAGAAAAACATGAAATGGAGTCATAACAACACGCCACTACCTGCCTTAGGTCTCCCCGCAGACTTGGTTGGTAGTGAGACCAATGCAGAAATCGAAATATGATGAAAAATGACATAATAATAATAACTTGAACAGATGAAACAGCGCTGGCAAGACAAACCTCTGCATGGCCAATATCCAGTACGTGCCAATAAATCCAATGTTGACAAAGTTAATACTCATCGATGGTTACGTGCATCTGGATTAAAGTCTGAAACTGAAGGATTTATACTTGCAGCACAAGACCAAAGTCTTTTCACTAGAAACTTTCAGGCAAATATTATGCATAATAATATGGATCCAAAATGCAGGTTTTGTGATAAACACCAGGAAACAATAGACCACCTAATCTCAGGCTGTCCTGTGCTTGCGCCAAACGAATATAAAAATCGCCACGATAGAGTTGGGCAATATTTACATTGGGCAATGTGCAAACATTATGGAAAAGCTGTAAACAAACACTGGTATGAACATCATCCAGCACCGGTTACAGAAATAGAAGATGTAACCATTCTATGGGATTACACCATCTACACAGACAGAAAAATTGAAGCAAACAGGCCAGACATTATTGTTAAAAACCAGAAGGAGAAAACTTGTCTATTAATTGATATGGCTTGTCCAGCGGATTGTAACATAGCAATCAAGGAATTTGAAAAACTGTCAAAATATAAAGACCTGGAAATTGAAATAGAAAAAATGTGGAAATTGAAAACAAGAGTTGTGCCAGTGATAGTAGGTGCAATTGGAATGATAAAAAATGGAACAAAACAACACATTGAAAGAATCCCTGGAAACCCCAGCTTAAGAGATATACAAAAAATTGTCCTATTAAGTACAGTCCACACACTAAGGAAAACTTTATCTATGTAATGCTGGAGATGATAGGGAAGATAGAAAAACATGAAATGGAGCCATAACAACACGCCACTACCTGCCTTAGGTCTCCCCGCAGACTTGGTTGGTAGTGAGACCAAAGCAGAAATCGAAATATGATGAAAAATGACATAATAATAATAATTGAATTGGTAAGAAAATCCATTGAGAAGCATACCTTAAGAATGGGGTTCGCGTGAAATAGATGTAAAATAAGCTAGAGGCACTGGTAGAATGACATACACGAGATATCATGAGATTTCTCGGTTCAGACAGATCAAGTCGTTGATGCGCAAAGATCCCATGTTATTGCTATGGATAAGGAGATAAGGAGTTATTGACTTTACTGTTCCATATGATACAAGTGTGTACTCCAAAGAAACTGAAGTGACAGAAAATACCTGGATCTGGTTCAGGATCTGAAAAGGCTATGGAACACGGCTGCTGAAGTAATTCTTGTAGTAATTAATGCATTTGGAAAACTGAAACAGCGCTTTTGAAGAACTGGAAAACCTCCAGTAACCGCTATCATTCACCCAGCGAGGCTTATCTTAAAAGTTCTCAGGCTGTGAGTAGCATAGCTGAAACCATGCCAAAAGAACTGAATTTTCATTGACTGCGCCAGTCTGCAACACGTATATAATAATGTTATGTTTGACGACGAATCGTTTATTGCGACTTTTTAATTAATTTTAGTACAAGTTTTTTTTGCTTTCAAATTTCCTTTCCTTTCATTTTTAAATCCAAATGCCACAGTTTAACACGCCCTTGTAACGGACAATAATTCAAAATTATTTGATAATTCAGTAACTTAACATTCCTAGTGTGAGAAGAAGAGAAAAGAAAATTTATTTGTGCAAAGTTATTTTTACATCCTCAATATTGTCATATTAGAAGTAAATTTATATAAATACAGCTCCCTTTCATCAATCCAGAATCATTTTTAACAAACATTTTGCATAGTGTAACGACGTCGATAGATTTAAACATAATTATATAAGACTCTCTTTTAACAATTCAGAATCCATTTTTAACAGGCAATTTGCATGATGTCTTTACTACGTCGATAATAGATTTAACTTTATTAAAAGAAGGCTTCCCATTATCACCCCAGAATCCAATTTTCAACAGCCAATTTGTATGATGTGCCCACCTAACACATTTTATTTTTATTCAATATTTTTTATAGTGACATGAAAACGTCTAAAAATTATGAAACGACAATATTTAATCTGAATACATACATACATACATACATACATACATACATACATACATATTTAATTTATTTGTTTGAATATTTACATATTTATTTCTACCAGCTTAGTTATTTATGATGATTTTTTTTTTACGAAAATGTGTGTCACTCGACAGGATTCGAACCTGCGACCCCTATCAACATAGGGGAATATATAATCAGGCCGGTAGAAATAAATATATAAATATACTGTTTGATAAAAAAGGAAATTCTACTCAAATACGAGTATAGATTAAACATAATGTTCAAATAAAAAAAATATAACGGTTGTTAAAATCATTTCGTTATTCTGGTGATTTATCGTAACATTATATATATATATATATATATATATATGAGAACCATTTCAGAAATTTTGAAGCTTTTTTTTTAGAAAGTGCAGTTATTACTACTCTATATTATTATAGTTTGAGTATATCATTAATACATATCATATATATATATATATATATATATATATATATATATATATGAGAACCATTTCAGAAATTTTGAAGCTTTTTTTTAGAAAGTGCAGTTATAACTACTCTATATTATTATAATTTTAGTATATCATTAATACATATCGAATAAGCTGGCCTCTCAACTTTTTTATTTATTCTAGGTAGAAGCAGACGACTGTAACACCTGATTGAACACATTGTACTAAATTCTTCTTTTTCTACTTGACTTCTTCTTCTTCTATGTTTCCTGTCCCTTCAGGACGTAGGCGATCATGGCTCTCCACATCTCCCTATCCCTTGTGGCTCTTAGTATGTTTGCTCCTGTTGCTCCTGGCAACCCCCGTTCCGTCATCCACCTGATCAGGCCCTGCAAATATGTTATCCGCTGCCTTCCTCTGTCTCTCCTTCCTTCTATCTGTCCAGTCAGTATCAGGTTCTCCAGGCTCTCCTTTCTCATTGCATGTCCCGGGAACTTCAGTTGTCTCTTCCTGGTGCTCAGCATCAATTTCCTTTTTGTTGGCATTCTTTCTAACACCTCGTCGTTGCTTGTATGCTCAGGCCACGATATCCGTAGCATCCTTCTGTAGAAACTAGTTTGCACAAAGAAGTTGGAAGCACTCTACGTTAAAATGTTCTGTATTGACAGAGATGGGCATCAAAGCAGTCCTTCAACGCCAAACTGTACAGTCTAGACATTACTCCTAGTGACTTTTGCATGTCCCTCAAACTGAGGGAGAACCACAGGGATAATTCTTTTAAAGATAATCTTACGTGTTATAAGTTTTAAAAGTAGAAGAAAAATGATTGACCAAAACACAGGGCTAAATCACAAACAAATATTTAATTTACGATAACACAAAATAAAAATATTTACAAATATACAATTTTTGTATTCAAATAAAAAACAAAGTTTACTACTGGAAATTGTTAAGAAGGAGAAGGAAGGTGAAAGAATCAAGTATCTTTACCTCGTTAGGTTAGCGAGGTAGTTTAAGTGTTATACTTTTTGGAAATCCTCATATGTGTCCGTAAAGATTCATTTTTTGTTTGGTCAATGAAAGAGTCAAAAATTCTATTGACCCACTTAGTTCCATGAGGTTCTCTTGCAGGTTTTAGTTTGTCAGCAACTTTTGGTAGAGATTCTTTCGGCTGGATATACAAATCCTGAATCGGGCCGAAGTTAATAATGTCAGCAAATCCTTTTAACAACTAACTACTCTATTTTCCCAAACCGGGAAACCAAATTTATAGGGGCTAGCACGAAATTTGCATATTCTCAAATGATCTAGATTCATCTATATTTTACTGGAATATTCTAGGATCTTCCAAACGTTCTATTTCTAACTTCTCTATTTTAACAACTGCTTCATGAATTAAAATGTTTTTGTAATAACAAGTATGACTCAATAGACTATGAATATAAACCTTTGTAGACTTTATTAATATTATTATTTTTGTATATAAAAGTATCCTCGCAACAATAGTGAAAAGAAAAACGAGGTTGTGACAGCGGTTCTGGACGCCTTCCGTGGGGCATTCACCAAGTGGATAGAACGCTACTAAATGCACTGAATAAAGAAAATACGACTTTGAAGAATATAACAGTCTTGTAATTCTTTGGAATTAATATCTTTCCGGAAAAAATCTCAAATCATCTACATTGAACCTTGAATATATATATATATATATATATATATATATATATTCAAGGTTTATATATATATATATATATATATGTGTGTGTGTGTGTGTGTGTGTGTGTGTGTATTTTGGCAGCATTTTTTTATTAATACAGGTTTCATTGAATAATATAGACAAGTTCTGTCTATTTATTTTGTGTAAGATCCGTTCGTATGATCTGATTAGCTTGATAGTGTTGTCATGGAAAGACGACAAGAAATCGCAATAATTGTGGATTTTTTTATCAGGTCTGCTAAAATACACACACACAATATATATATATATATATATATATATATATATATATATAGGTTTCATTGAATAATATAGACAAGTTCTGTCTATTTATTTTGTGTAGGATTTGTTCGTATGATCTGATTATCTTGATAGTGTAATAGAATAAATAGACAGAACTTATATATATATATATATATACATACGTATTTTTACATGAAGATTAATGACAAGATATTGAAGTTAGATTTATACATTTAACACTGCGGTTAGAAATTAAATTTCCTTAGTAAGCTTTTTTGTAGTTATTTGTATGTGTTTATGTGCTTTATTATAAGGTGTTTTAAGAACACATTGATTTGAATTTCAATGATTATATCTTATCGTAAATGTTTTAATAGGTAAAGAATAAAAATATTTATACACACACATATATACACATACATACACACACATATATAGATATGCGTATATATATATATATATATATATATATATATATATATATATGAAATAAAATAAATTTCGATATTCAAATCAGTTGTATGGCCATTTCTACATGAAATCCCTAACAGAAATTTCACGTATCATCGGCAACTTTATTTCAAAATAAAGCAAGATACATTGCCGGCAGAAGTTAAATAAACAAATAAATAAATAAATAAAATATACATCACAGAAAAAATGAAGGGGTGGGATTGAAAGAAAGTAGACAGAAAGCAATGTCTATTTTTAGATTTTTGAAAAACCTTACTTTTAAACTGAGTTGTAAGTTAAAATTTAGTTTTGTCTAGCTCTAAGAAAAGGAAGGATAAAGAAAGAAAGAAGTGGTCCTTGACAGGGAAGTAAGCTAAAAAAGAAAAAAAGAAAGGAAAGGAAAAAAAAAAACGAAAGAATAAAAAATTCATCTCCACAGAAACGTTAATAGACGTGTTAGCAAATAAATCATAGCGGCTTTTGGTTTAAATAAATGGGATGAAGTTATTAGAAATAAATTGGGTGGGGGGAAGCTTGACTTATAATTAAATTTGATTTTAAAACTAGATTTAAATTAAAAAAAAAAATTTATAAAATTTATAAACTTTTTTATAACCTTGAAAACAGTGCTAGAGAGATTTTTGGCAAATCAAAATATTTATGAATGCACAAAAAGACATTTCATTCACAAGAATTCATCTCACAACTCACCCCATGAATGGATTTTGTTTTTTACGGTTTATCAATGCGATGCCGGTAATTTAAAGCCAGGAAATCTTTCCTACTACAAAATAATTTCAGATAATAACGGCTTACTGATAAAAATTCAACTAATTAATCCATAGCTGGAAGAGAAGAGTTGGATTCATGCCTTTCCCAAATATATTTGCGCGTAAGCGAATACAAAAAACTTGAAGTGAACTGGAACTCCACTCTACGATTTTCAATTCCGAGGTATTAATTCCTTTCTTCCCTCCGGTTATGGATTAAATAATAGAACAGATTGGGTTCTATAGCCTTGGCTGGCAACCAGCCTACCACTGAAAGCAGTGACAATTTACTTCAGGATAATCTTCTACCCAGTCAGTCATGTCTCTTTCGAGACATGATCGCCCAAAGCGTGTATCACGTATGGCACTTAACTGTCTGAAAGACAGAGTGTCTAAATTCATCAGAAATCTTCATTGAATTTAGGTTTATCAGAAAAAGTACCATGAAAGTACTTATAGAAAAAGCAGAGAGGAGCTACATTAGGGCTGTGCGAAAGTAACTGCAACTGAGACATCCAGTCAGGACAAATGACACTGAAGATTCTTCTATTGACTTTATTTGACAGTTAGATATAGCAGGGGCACCTCGGCGTGGTGTAATCGTCAACAGGCTTGTCTCGCTAGAACTTGTTTCAACTGAGTAATGAGTTCGGTCCTCACTGGGTGCTTCATGCTTTCGGCCTTGTGCCACATCTAAGCTGTGCTTTGAAAATTTTCTATAGATATATAGGAGAAGCACCAAACCATATGCGGCCTGCAAGGTTTAAAGTTTATTATAAATATATATATAAATATTGCACGACATAGTGAAACAACCTTTTTAGCAGGAAACCTAGCATCATCGATAATAGTGAATATATATGTAATTGCACTTCAGATATTAAAGAAGAAATTTAATTTAATAAAAAAAATTATTATTGTGCCACATATTAGTTCACCTAAACAGACTTTAACTTAAAAAAAAAAACAAAGGGAAACATTTTATCGTCTTCTATCATGTGATAAAAAATAACCACTTTAACCTGATTTTTTTTATTGTAATTCATTTATCTTGTGACCGTTTTTTGTTTTGTTTTGTTTTTCTTGTTCATGAGAATTTGAAACTCTTTGACCTATTGGATGCGAAACAGACTTTGTTGTTGTTGAAATCAACTTTACTCCCAAAAGAACGCTTACACAAAAAAGTTTGTTTAGAATATAATATGCTGTTTCATATATGCAAATTCAAAAGCAAACAAAATGGGAGAAATCAAAGCTCTACGGAAATTTTTTCAGATCGAGATTAATATAATATCTCTCAAATTAGTAACATATGTAGACAGTTAGATATGAATAGGTATATACACTACCGGCCATAATTATTAGGCTACCCCAGTTTTTTTTTTAAAAGAAATGATGTATTTCATACTATTTTTAGTATCCATTGCCCAGTTGATAATTCTAAATGAAAACAGAATAGTTCTTTTGCTATTATTACTTTCCAAAATTTTACAAGGCAAGGAAGCAAATATTAACTCGTCCGAATCACCTTGAATTTTCTTCATTCTTTCTTTGATGAAACTGCAATATAGGTAATTATTAAAAAATTTTAAATTAATTTGATACACATGTTATTGTGCAGTATTAACAAAAGAACCATTCTATTTTCCTTTACAATTATTCACTTGGCAATAAATACTAAAACAACGTATGAAACACATAATTTTTAAAACACTGGGGTGGCCTAATAATTATGGCCGGTAGTGTATATATCTTTGATGTTTTCATCGTTTTATCTTATGCATATAAATAGATCGATAGAACGATACAAATAAATTAATTAAAACTGTAATCATGATAGATAGATAGATAGATAGATAGATAGATAGATAGATAGATAGATAGATAGATAGATATGAACAGACTGAGAGATAAATATATAAATCGATATGAATAGATTGAAACAGATTGACATCGCTAGATAGATAGATAGTTATGAATAAATTGAGATAGAGAGACAGACAGACAGACAGACAGACAGATAGATAGATAGATAGATAGATAGATAGATAGATAGATAGATAGATAGATAGATAGATAGATAGATAGATTTCCAAACAAGAAATTTAATTCACCACAAACTTATTACTTTTAAAGGCATCTACTTTACCTTGATATTTGCACAACACTGCAAAACTTTTGGCCGACATGATTCCGTACCGCAGTAGACGTCCAAAATCTCTTCTTCTTGTAAGAATGTCTTCACCTCCTGTTTTTGAGTCATCGCTTGAAGAGACACTGGAATTACAAACAAGGATTATATAATCAATATGCCAGCAACGAAATATCATCAACTACTCGTCATAAAGAAATCAGGGCGATCTTTTAGGAAAACGACGAACGGCTGAATGTTTGATTCAATTTAAAGAAAAACGCATTGAACATGCATAAAGCAAGCGAGAAGCTGTTTTTTTTTTTTGGTGTAGGATATATTTTGTACTATTACTCATTGAAACTTTGTTGTTATTGTCTGCACACCGATTTGGTTACTGGATGTAGTCCCGATCACTCTCAGTTGAATGAACCCATAGATATTGCAGATATTATAAGTACAATGCTTCTCACATTCGAAGAGTAGATGTTTTTCAAATCTGGCGTCAATTTTACAAACAAAAGACAAAGCATGCGCAAAATTAAAAACGTCTCAAATAACTAGTTCTAGTGTAGAATGTTGTGTATGTCCTACGATTCGAAGCTAATAAGGTTATAAATCGTCATGCTTAGAACTGTATTTAATATTCGTTTAAGAAACCAAGAAACCACCAGAAATATTTCCTGTTTAATATATTTCATTTTTTTTTTCGTTTTAAACTTTCTCCTAATATTCCCCACAGTATGTGTACCATATTTGTGTGTGTTCGGGTGTGTGTGTGTGTGTGTGTGTGTGTGTGTGTGTGTGTGTGTGTGTGTGTGTGTGTGCGTGGTGTGTTTGTGCGTGCTTGTGTGTTTGTGCGTGTGTGTGTTTGTGCGTGCGTGCGTGTGTGTGTGTGTGTGTGTGTGTGTTTGTGTGTGCGTGTGTGTGTGTGTGCGCGCGTGTGTGTTTGTGCGTGTGCGTGTGTGTGTGTGTGTGTGTGTGTGTGTGTGTTAATTTACTGTTAATTCTCTAGGCTATTAAATTTAATAGAATTCTTTCTTGGGTTGAAGTCTTTTAAATTTCATAGAAGTCTTTCTGAGTAAATGTTTGTTGACGCTTTTCAAAGATAGTAGATATTGGAACTTAACACTTTAAAGCTATTTCACACTCCCATTTAACAACCCACTTCACATTCTATACTCCTCACTCCTCTCTATGGTGCTTCTCCTTTGTTAACCTGAATTTTTGTTTTCCGAAGAGATGACTTGGCTATTGCATGCCCTGGACCGTGTAAACTTAAAACAGAAAGGAAATGAGAAAAGTAGGGAATGAAGGACCGAGTCAGGTGGATGACGGAACGAGGATTGCATGGTGTAACAGGAGAAAGCGTGCTCAGAGCCATGATCGCCTACGTCCTGAAGAGACGGCGCATAGAAGAAGAAGAAGAAGAAGAAGAAGAAAAGAAAAAGGTGATCAAATAAGCAACGTACATTCAGACATGCAAAAGTTTCTGATCATTCTCTCTCTCTCTTTTTCTTTCTCTCTCTCTCTCTCTCTCTCTCTCTCTCTCTCTCTCTAGGAGCATTTGTTCTCACTCTCTTTGGGAGTAGTGAATGCACATGCATCTAGAGCAACCCTTGTTACCCACTCCTTTTCACAATGGCTCTTACGGACATGAGCTAGCTTGTCTTGGTACCTTTAGGTCTGAGACTTTTACAATGTTTCTGATCCAGTCAATGAAGAGTTCCGTTGCCTTGGATTCTGGACAGACACAAGCCTCGGAACATCAAACAATTCATAAGGTACCCATTTCCAAGAAACTGAAAATGATGATGAACTTTTTTATGGTTTGAACTAAGCTTTATTGCCAATATT
Source organism: Ascarosepion bandense (assembly GCA_037127315.1). Classification (NCBI taxonomy): domain Eukaryota; kingdom Metazoa; phylum Mollusca; class Cephalopoda; order Sepiida; family Sepiidae; genus Ascarosepion; species Ascarosepion bandense. The sequence continues at coordinate 179,073 of JBBBDQ010000397.1, forward strand.
TCAACTGATAATGCAGGATTTTATTTTCAAGCGCTGCCTCAAGAAGCTTATCATCGAACTCAACTGGATGATCTGTTCGATTTCCATATTCAAGGCTGAAATCTCCACTTATGAATTTTGCGAACCATCGTCTGCAAGTTCGTTTATTCAAGCACTCATTTCCATAAGCAGATTGAATGTTTCGAGCCGCTTCTGTTGTAGAGCTTCAATTTTTTGTATTCAAAAAGCATTAAGTGCCTTAAATGCTCCTTGGATACCCCCATGTTAGAAGTGATTTAATCAAAGTATTTCTTATTTTATTAATCTGTAAAATAAAATCTAATAGTTTGCAGGTATCCAAATACATAAAAGATGCTTTTTTTTTAATTTCATTTGACATGCGAAAATACTATTAAATCTAATTCAGATTTCTTCTTCTTCTATGTGCCCTGTCCCTTCATGTTTCTCCACGTCTCCCTATTCTTTGTGGGTCTTAGTATGTATTCTCCTTTTACAACTCGCAACCCCCGTTCCGTCATCCACTTGATCAGGCCCTGCAAATATGTTATCCGCTGCTTTCCTCTGTCTATTTATCCTTCTATTTGGCCTGTCAGTATCAGGTTTTCCAAGCTTTCCTTCCTTATTGCATGTCCTTATTTTTTTACTTTCTTATTTGTCGCTTCTTATTTCATTTCCTTATTTCTCCTTTTACTCTTCTTTTCTTTTTATTTTTTTTTATTTTTTTCTTCTCTTTCTTCTTTAATCTCTTTCCTTTTCTATTAGATTTGGTTGGTTGGTTGGTTTTGTCTAGCTGCCTATCAAGTTCTTGGGTCATTTAATGCCGAAATTTAAATCTTTTAAACATAATTATATAGTTTAAACTAAATACATTTTGAACGTCTTCAGTTGCGGATAAAAAGTATTGTTGGTCATTTTGTTATAAAATGTATTGATGTTCATTCTACTATAAAATGTATTGATGGTCATTTTATTATAAAATGTATTGATTGTCATTCTACTATAAAATCTATTGTTGGTCTTTTTCTTATAAAATGTAGTAATAGCCTTTCTACTATAAAATGTAAGGTTGGTCATTTTGTTTTAAAATGTATTGATGATCATTCTACTATAAAATTTATTGATTGTCATTCTATGATAAAAATGTATTGATTGTCATTCTACTATAAACTGTATTGTTGGTCTTTTTCTTATGAAATGTAGTAATAGTCATTCTACTATAAAATTTAATGTTGGTCTTTTTGTTATAAAATGTATTGATAGTAATTCTACTATAAAATGCATTGTTGGTCATTTTGTTATAAAATGTATTCTTGGTCATTCTACTATACAATGTATTGTTGGTTATTTAGTTAAAAAAGGTACTGTTGGTTATTCTGCTATAAACTGTATTGTTGGTCATTTTGTTATAAAGTGAATGGATGGCCATTTTTCTATAAAATGTCCTTATGGCCATTTTGTTACAAAAAGTAGTGTTGGTTTTTATCTTATAAAATGTATATAAAACATATTGATGATCATTTTTCTTTAAAATGTATAGTTTGTATTTTTAATATAAATAGGTTTGCTTCATAATCTTACAATAAATATATATATACTGTAGTAATTTTATTTTAAATAGGCATCGTTGACAATTCTACCACAAATAGGCACTGTTGGTAATCTTCCCATATAAAAATAAGTATTTCTGGTATTTTTATACTTTCATAGTCTTTCGTTTTGGTTTTGGGGAGTCACTATTTGCCCATAGCTTGGACCCCTAACAGGTGCTACCACTCCGAATCAGGGTAAACTTCGGAACAACAGCAATTAAAAGATGATTCCTTGCTCCTCAAGACCTCTAATCCCCCGATCAGAAGCCTTGCAGGCGGATGTAGTTCATCGTCATACCCAGGACTATTTCTCTCTCTCTCTCACACACACGCATTCATCACTGTTCTTCCTTCTTCTGTAGAAAAGCTGGCGGAGCACATCCTCAACCCAAATCTATCTTTAGGCATAACTTTCTTAGTAGGTGAGTTGGCGTGAAATACAATAAAGTGCAATGGGTGGCATTCCGGCGATATACTCGAACCTGGGATAATTGGAATTAATTTTGATACATTTACGTGTCGTCTGCAATCTGTTTATAATAATCCCATTTCCTTCATTGTTGCATGTCTATGTCAGCTAATTCTTATCGGACCTGTTGGTGAAATATTGCGAGTCCTGTGTATCTGTTTTACTATCTTATTCGGTTTGCACATAAATTTACTTCCTACTATCTATCTATCTATCTATCTATCTATCTATCTATCTATCTATCTATTCGGGTCTTTTCATATCTACCTCAGTATTTTTGTCTTTGTTTTTATTTATACCTGTGTCAGCATGTTAATATTTGTCAAACATTACCCTTACAAATTATCATGATGAAGTTGTATTTTGCCCCATTGGCAATAAATCAGACAAAATCTAGGTTACCAAGACTTGATTCTTTATCATTCACTTAGCCTTTCATAAGATATCGAAAGCTTTGCTTTTTAATCCTGTCTGTTATTGCCTAAATACACAAGTACACAGTAGTACCCGTTTTAATCTAATTGAAACGACCATTCAAAATACAAACTGTCCTGTCTGACAACATTTTGAAAAGATCAATGGCAAGGTGAGAACATATTTTTCAGGTTATTTCCTAACTCTCTCTTTTATCTGGTACCATAACAACTGATATATTTTGCCGGTAAAATTTACATATTTTTACTGATATCGGTAGAAATATATAAATACCACCATATTTATAAAAGGCATTTCCTATCGTTTAACGCAATTTGACCATGAAAAATACATTCGTTGCTTACAGATATAGTTTTCGAATTATACTTTGAACTGCGCACTTTTGTAAACAACATTTTTTTTATAAACGGCTGTATTCATATTTGACTAAATCTTAAAATTCTCCTCTACTGAAGTCGGAGAAGCCTAAGCATGTGAAAAAAAAAAAAACGAAAAACAAAGCTAAAGACCAAAAAATAAAACGCCGTATTAGTAAGAAAAGTTACTAAATTTAGGTATCTACATGGAATTTCTATATTAAAAAAAAAACTATTATACGTATTTAAAATAATTTATATATTTTCTTTTATGATAGATTTTGGTTTAATGTAAGATAACAGATTAAATTATTACAGTAAAAATAAAAAAATAACACTTTATTAATAATTAAATAAAGTTTTTAAACATGAAACAAAACAGTAAAATCAACCCCAGTACCGCCCAGTTAGACTAGATAATTTGATGGATGCCATCAAGAGAAATTAAATCATTTCAAAAATAGAAAATATTTCCGTGAAAAATAGTAAATTTAGCATTATTTAACTAAATCTTGTAAACTTTTACCTACTTTTAATTAAATTATAAGGAAAATACAATTTTCACCAGTGAAGTTTTTCGTTCTTTTGTAAATACACTCAAAGCTCATTGTTTGTTTTTTATATCCCTGCCTCGTATTTTTAAAACTTCGCCACAATAAATTAAATAAAATGTGGGAATCAAAATTAACACAATCAAGATCTTTTTCTTTGAAAAAAGAAACAAAATCTTACATATATTCAATATTTACGTTCTTATTCCATGACACTGAAATTGTCGTTACTTTATTTCTAAATTTATCATTATGACGACGAAACTTTATCGAACAAACAAAAATATCATTAGCATGTGTTTATTTGTTAAAACTTGCAATATCTTTCAGTAACTTACTGAAAACTTACAAATAACTATTTAAAAAATAAACATGCATTTTATGTTTCTCATCCGTCAAATCAGGAAAAAAATCTTTTTAATTTGTATGATCACTAATTCTTCACAAAAAATATTTTTTTCAGTATTATTGAATTATTTTTGTGAAAACAAATTTTCATGGTTTTCTGATTTGAAATTTCATTTTTTTAAATAATTTATCATCTTCACGGATTTGTCTTTATCAATTCATAAAAAATATGTATTTATCAGCACAGTCAAATTTTTTAAGTGTTCACGATATAACGAAAACTAAAACTAAACTGTGTAACTAAAAAAAAAACAAAAAAAAAACGCTATTTTCTAATAAAAGTACCGAAACGACAAGGCGGACTCGCCCGCACGTGTATAAATGTGAGAACTGAAAGTCTATCATTGTCAGGCTTTCTGGCTTTGGTTAGAGAGGAAGTCAGACAAGAAGGTCAGGGTTCTCGTCCGGGGTAAAAAATAGACAAGAGCCCCACCTCGCGTATGCGTGATCTACAGGGAATCTTTGCCCGAGCGCACACGCTTGGATATGTCCCACGTAAAAATCGGCCATATGTCACAATCCGCCTCTATGGGGAGGCCCTGGTAAATACCAACAGGGAAATTCATATTTAGCGGTCGTCTGAGAGAATATAGTAGTAATTTTACGCTAAGAGTAACTGGACTCGGCTTTGTAACGTCTCATTGCAGCACATTATAAAATTCGTACATAAATACATCAGTGTAAAGTTTTATTTACATTATAATTTTTTGATATTTTAAAAAGATAATTGGTAGTACCGTTTTGCTTTTAATTAAAAAAAAGAACAAAAACAAACGGATGTATTATGACATTAGCTATATAATTTTAATATATGCTTCGTATATCGATGGATCATGTTTAATTTTTTTTTAAACTGATCGGGATGCTTTACTATTTACGTATTATTTGGAGTTTTTACGTAAAAAGGTTGAACGTTGCGGTAAAAATATTTTATCTTTAAACTCGCCTATTTTAAATAATTGCAATAATATCAAAAATATTAGAACCAAGCAGATCTTTTCAGTCCCTGTTGAGTAGCTTCCATGTTGAAAAAAAAATGTATGATTAATTCAGACTCTTTTCCATTCTACACCGATTTAATCAGACAAAGCTTTATTCGTTAACTCTGTAGACACTCATCGAATAGAGTGTCACAGTTATCTCTTGCTAACTGCTGCAATTTTCGTAGTAATTAGGATGTTCGGGGTTGGGGAGGGAGTTTTTATCTCACGTCCAACCAGTTTTGAATTCAGAGTTGCCCACCCTAGATCGGTTGCATATTAATGATAGAATGCCCAGTTCTCATTTCGAGTTAACCCGAATTAATTCAGATGATAACTGCATTTCAAAGTCTGGTTTTATTAATCACATCAGGTGTATGGTCACACGCACTCACACACACAAATCTAGGTTAGCGCAATTTAATGATATACCTGGATTATATACTGCTGAATATATTTTTAAAAAATTGAAAGTGAATAAATAATCTATATATATATATAAGGCAATCTGTGAGTCTGTATGTGACTGTTCCCTATGCACGCCTACATTTGTTAAGCTATGCCATTCAAACTTTCTAGGGACACATATCTACAGGGAAGCCAGGTCGACACATACTTTTTGAGTTTAAGTTCAGCAATTTTCTCTTTCGCACTTTTTGGCCAATGGACACGATTGTTTACATTTGCTCCGTAAAACATCTGAGATCTTAGATGGTTGCTGAATTACGTCACAGAAATCAAATCACACGTGTTAAACGCGACTAAAATATTTTTTATTTAAAAAAAAATGTGCCTTACTATTTAATTTTTATTCGGATGTTTTAAAAATTAGTTTGCTCAACAAAAAAATGTGAACATTTTCCTCGTAATTTCGAAACAAAAGAAATATTAAAAATGTAGGCGTGCATAGGGAACAGTCGCACACAGACTTATAGATTGCCTTATATATATTTTAAGTGTCTGCAGCGATTTTAAACGTATTTGTTTCATCCGCTGAAGAAATTAAAACGTTCTGAGTTGCACGAGCAACGCCGGGCTATCATGCTAGTATAAAGATAAACAGTTCCATTTATATGAAAGTCGAATTACACACCAAACAAATAGCAGTGCTTTATAAAGGATCGCTATTCACGCTTATTGACTGATTTTGTCTTGGTGGTCGAGTCTGTTTAAAGCACGTCGAAGATAATGACGGTTTCTTTAACAAAGTGTGACACATGAACGTATCCTGCTGGAAGGTGCATATTTTTCTGCAATGAGATTTCTGGAACATTCAGAAAATAAATAGACATAGTGTTTAAAAAATTAAAGCGTCTACTCAATTATGACTAATCACAAAAATACCTAAAGTGATTAAATTAGTCGGATTAATAAGCAAAAATCTATTACTTATATATATATATATATATATATATATATATATATATATATATAAGTAATAGAGCTTTGCTTATTAATTATATATATATATATATAGAGAGAGAGAGAGGAAAAGCTATGAAAACGTGTAAACATAATTAGGATTTTAGGACTTCATTGGACTAAAGTGTTTTTTACTTGATGTGACTACACATATTCATGAAGGTGGGGGGCGCTGAAATTTTAAACTTTTGAATAAATTTAATGTCCTAAAATTATTCTGATATATACAAATTTAGATAATTTCCCCATATATACATATATATATATATAATTAATTATAATATAATTATAATGATATATATATATATATATATATATATTCTCTGTTTTTACGCAAGACTCTGTGTTTCATGCATTTCAGTAACTATCGAGTGCTTATCTTTGGTGAAATGCATAAAAAACCTGATTAATATTCATATATTCATGTGTATATAAGCGTATACACATATGAGTATTTATTTATCTCCTTATCTATCTATCTATCTATCTATCTGTGTGTGTGTGTGTGTGTGTGTGTGTGTGTGTGTGTGTGTGTGTGTGTGTGTGCTGTTTTGACGAACTTATTGGGTTGGGCTCATGAGTTTGAACGTGCCACTAGATTGGAATCTAGGTCCCACTTATTTACTGTTAAACTAGCTAGACGCAACCGTATGTTGTAATCTACCAGTTTCTTTTTCTCGTCTGTTTTATTTTCTCCTTTCACGATTTCTTGCTTCCTTGCCACGGATAATCTTCAAAATTTAAATGCATTCGCCGTCTTCCGTTATTCTAAAATTTGTATTTTTATTGTTTTTCTCATCATTCACTTTATCTCTTACTGGCATTATCGTTTTGCTTGCTATGAAAATTTTACAAAATAGAATGCTCAATATGATAAAATTAGTTATTGTTTAAACATTAGTTGCACATACTTTTCTAGAAACTTCGTTAGAAACAAAGGAAAGAGTACTGAACTCTTATATTATAGCTGTTTTATATGACAGTTAATGCTGGACAATCTCCTCAGAAATGATGAAGAGACTTGCAGCAGTAGAAATGTACTTTTACAGAAGGTCGCTGAGAATATGATGGATCGAACATGTGAGCAATGAAAGGCTTTTCTTTTTTTTTTTTTCGTTTCAACCCAAGCTAGGCGATACCGCCACTGACGCGGAAAAGGTTACATAGGAGTAAAAGTTTAGACAGGAGGAGAGTGAAGAGAAAGATGAATTGGTTACAGGGGATGTCAGAGAAAGGGTAAGAGACGAATGGGAACAGAGGTGCGACGACAGTTGCGAAGGTAGAGAGAAAGGAAAAGAACAAGATATACGGAGTGATGTAGAACGGACTGGCGTCAAGTGGATGAGAGATGTGTATTGACATTGCATTTAAATTCCTGGAGGTTGTAGACGTCAGGAAAGCAAGTATATGGAAGGAAGTTCCACAGGCGGGAAGTGCGAGAAGGTCAGCGCGCTGCAAGTGTCGGTCACTAGGACTTGTGACTTTGTGGTGACTTCTGATACTCTTGCCACATTTTTGTATGTGTGCCACTGATGAGAATAAAAAAGGTGTTCCTACATTTAATCCGCTGGCCTGACCAATGAATTTTAATAATTTTTAATCGTTTCACCCCAAGCAAGCAGTATAAACGTGTCTAGTATAGCGACTAGAATTACCTTTTTCGCTCTCTGATATTATTGAGATGTGTCCATTCTTTTTCATACCTAGTTGAATGGCTTTATAGAATCGCAAATTATGAACTATCCCAAATACAGAAATCACATTATTTCAGATTCTCAACAAAAAGTGGAAAGTGTCTTCTAGATTACTACTGATTCGCAGGGGGCTACATATGAGTAAAAGTTTAGACAGAATGAGAGTGAAGAGAAAGACGAACCAGTTACAGGGGGTGTCAGAGAAAGGGTAAGAGAAGAATGGGAACAGAGGTGCGATGACAGTTGCGAAGGTAGAGTCAGAAAGGAAAAGAACAAGATACACGAGGTGATGCGTAAAGGATGAGGGAAGGACTGGAGTCAAGTGGATAAGGGATGGGAATCGACCTTGCATTTAATTTCCTGGAGATTGTAGCCGTCAGGGGAGCAAGTAGACGGAAAAAAGTTTCACAGGCGGGAAGTACGAGAAAAAAGCTGATGGAGTAGAAGTGGTGGGTGAATTTGGTACATTTAACTGTAAAAGGTTTTCATAGAAAATAAGAACAAAAGGAAAATTATAATTAACACCAGGATGAAACAATTTCAATTTCTAGGGCCCATAACAAGGATAACATAACAAGGGCTTGAAAAATTTGATCCTCACAGGACATACTAAAAGCAAGAGAGATAAAAGAAAACAAAATCATATATTTAATGAGCTTTAGTAAGTATGTGGCATAGTTTAGGAGAAATAACAAAAATACTCAATTTATTAAGAGCTACCAAGTATAGGAAATTGTGGGGAGCTATGATCGCTTTCGTCTTGAGGGAACACGACGCACGGAAGGATAATCTATCTAATCTAAACTTATTTATAAATGGAACTTTATCTCTGTGTGTGTGTCTGTGTGTGTGCGTGTCCGTTACCTACAGACTCCAAAACGACTGAACCGATTTTCTTGAAAATTTACACAGTTATACTATATAAGCGTCTGCGAGTGTTCTTAGCTAGGTTTTGTGTCGAGGTATTCCCGATAAATGTCGAAAATCGTTAATCGAAAAAATCGGGTTATAGAAGTATTGGTCCGATTTTAATCAAATTTGATACACTCATAGACAAAGACATAAGAAACGATATTCAGAAGTTTCAAGATTGCAGTTCTTACAATCGTGCAGAAAATCGATAATATATATATATAAAAGGCAACATGTTTGTGTGTTTGTCTGTTTATCTGCCTGTATGTCTGTATTTTTTTCAGCCCTTTTATTTTAGTTTTTGCTTCGGGTTTGGCTCTAAGTACGTATAATTGTAGTTCTTAGTCTCAGCCATGATAACATTTACTCAGAGGACTTATTTAGCCTACAAAATTCAGTTTACGATGAAAAAACTTATTTGATATCGATACCAGGAAATCAAAATTTGACTTACATCCATTCATTTTTTTTTTCAGTCTACGGTTTTGCTTTAACTGGAAACAGCTATTGCTTTTTAGTCTTTCGTGCCAACGTCCAAAGAATCTGAGCTCCATGACCATGGATTAGTTTTAAAGCTTTCATTACACCCGAGCTACGCCGGGCTATACTGCTAGTGTAATATAATTTGAAAATATCGCTACATTTATGTTTTTCGATTAACATCGTTGAGACATTTTTACTTAACACATGAAAAATTGTTTTAATACACATACTGGATTTAGGATAAAAATAGTTGTGCACAAGATTTTATATCTGCAGTGGTATCTTTATACCTGGCAAGATGTACTTCTCACCTGGTATGAATTAGCGCAAGACAGACAAACGTCTCCTCTGATGAGATTTCTAAAGTCCATTATGCGATAAATACAGTTAAGAAAATTAAAAAAATATAAACAAAAAATAAATACCTAGTTTTGAAAAAAGTTGTTGTCATATCTTATCTCGAACATTCTAAAGTTAGTGTTTTGTTACGTAAGTAATCAGGTGCGTAGCTGAGTGGTTGCAACGTTCGCTTTCTGATTGTGAACCTACAGGTTCAAATCTCACCATGGTCGATTTGTCAAGAATGTAGCTTCTTCATGTCCTCTGTCTGGAAGACAAGATCTTCCTTTGAAAAGTGTCTGATAACCATGCTACAGGTTGACCCAAGCCTTGTGAACTAAATTGCGTACACGGTCACTCATCTAAGGTACAGACCAGTATCGATGTTGCTTAACTTTGGTGATCATGTAAGAAGTTTTGATGGAACGAATAATATTCAGTGCTTTGTTTAATGATTGTGATTTGTTTTTGTTTCTGTTTCGTTTATTTTTATATCCAATAGCTTCTTGGCGTTACACTCAAGCCCAATTCAGTTGTAAGATTGGCAAAGTATAATCTTCTTGTTATTTATTTTGGTCTTGTACCGTTAGGTTTAGAAAATATTATTTTTTTAAGTTTAGTAAATAACAATTTTTTGCAAATTTTGCAATTTTTCTCGTTTCGGTAATCACCAGTCTTCAACTCAGAAGTTTCATTCAGAAAAGTATTTTTGAAACTATTTTATCCAATATAGACCTCGACGATTCACCAGTGCAAGGCGAATTTAAGTGAATTTGTATTTTCATCTATTAATGTTCAGCAGTGATGCTCTGGTTAGATTCCAGAAATCTGCCATGGATAACGCCAATGGTAATTGTTATGGTGCCCTCCTACGAAGAATGAACTCTTCCTCTTACTATATAATTACCTGCAGGGAGGCAGTTAACGACAGTTAGGACGACAGTTTCGTGCGCATGTTCGAACCCCCTGCCTTCAGAGACGGAGTGTAATAACTCAGTCGATGCTCCGCCGAAGAGTACGCCTCCTTGGCCTTACCCTTTCGGCGGACCTCAAATGGAATGACTATATCGAATCCATTGCCAAATCTGCTGCTATGAAAGTCGGCTCTCTGTGCAGGGCCCGGAAGTTTTTCCCACCTGAATCTATTCTGCACATATACAAATCTACCATCCGCCCGTGTATAGAATATTGCTGCCATATCTGGTCGGGTGCCCCTGCTGCTCTCCTTGGGCTTCTTGACAAAATACAAAGGAGGATCTGTAACGTGGTTGATAATGACTTGGCAGACCGGCTGCAACCACTCTCTCACCGGCGTGATATGGCTTCCCTGTGCCTCTTCTACAAGTACTTTCATGGCTACTGCTCCGATGAGCTTAGATCTCTGGTGCTGCCTAAACATGAATTTACTCGAGATACTAGATTAGCAACTAGGTCCCACACTTTTACAGATAAACAGATAAGATCTAACCGTAAATTCTACTCCAACAGCTTCTTTTCTCGTGCTTCCCGCCTGTGGAACTCCCTTCCACAAGTCTGCTTTCCCGACAGCTACAATCTCCAGGTGTTTAAATGTAGGGTCAATGGACACCTCCTATCACACTAATTCCCAATTATTCTCAGAACACTCTCATCTACCCAACCCCCATTCTCTGTATCCTTACCCGCCTATCACCCACCCTCTGACATTTCATATATTTAATCATCCTTTCTCCACTCTCTGTAGCCCTCTGCGCAGTAGTGGCAGTGACTTGCCTTGCTCGGTGTGAAACGCTTATAAAAAAAAACAAAAAAACTGTACCGTTCGGACTTACTTATTTTTTATTTACTTATTTGCTAACACATACTGCGTATATATTCTTCTTGTTATACTAAGACATGGTTTTGAACCTACTTTCTGTTTTCCGTGTTTTACTTCCGACCAAACCGGTCACTACAACTTTGCGGCGAAGTTTCACCCCAGCAACTCCACAATAAGTTGGCGACAAAGATCCACGACAGTAATCCACTAGCGAACCATCTAATAATCTTCTGTTTGGGTTCACTTTTGGAAAGTGTTTTTATGGATCAAGCGACCGGATCAAGCTACTGAGCCGATCGTTTGTAACTGACATAATGTATCAATTTTTAGTCAGAAGTCACTATTCGATCTATAAATGCATAATTTCAGTTTCGCAGATGCAGCATCAAACACATTTGATAAAGTTGAACTATTTAACTTGAACTCAAGCCACATGAAATTGATTAATGAAGTTTCTTCCTTTCTTGAAATGATCCGGTATTGTTGAAATACTGAAACCGATTATCTAAGGCACGTTTCTTGGACTTTGACCTGAGATTTGTACGGCTGTTTCTTTTTTGAGATGTTTATTACCAATTTCAGACAGACGTCATCTGCAACCTTGCTTTTCCAAATTTGCATCCCAACCACGGAAATTCAGAAACCAGTGTTAGTCATAGTGTTCGATCATAAGTGGACCCTTCACCACATGCTCTGCTAATTTTAACAATAGCTTGAGAATCAATTTCACTAATCTAGAATCCATTCAATAGAAGTAAACGCATCTCTTCTTTTTCATATTTAAACTGAGGGTAATATAATGTTTGAAGTTTAATTCTGAAAGAGATTCATATAGAATTAACAAAGACGACACTTTAATCATTAGAATGAGTAACGTATTTTTGTGCAACGAGTATAATATATATATATATATATATATATATATTTTAATCGATTCTCACCAAGCAAAGCAGTACTGCCTCTGGTGTGCAGGATACTATGTTAGGGGAGGGTGAAGGGTTACATAAGAGGGGAGCAAAAAAAAAAGAGAAACCAAAGAGGAACCGGTTACAAAGGGTGTGAGGGAATTAGCACGAGAATGGTGGAAATACTGGTGTGAAGAGGGTTGCATGAGAGCAGAGTGAAAAATGAAGAAGAAAAAGATAAGAGAAAATATGGGAGTGAAGGGAATAAGGGGTGGCAATTAACGTTGCATTTAAACATTTGGTGATTGTAGCTATCTGGGAAGCAAATATACGGAAGGGAGCTCCACGAGCGGGAAGTACGATAAAAGAAGCTTTTAGATTAGAAGTAGCGGCAGCATTTGGTTGTTTTGACCGTAATGTGGTGGGTCATGAAAATATTTGTAGAAGAGACAGAGGGAAGCCACATCGCGTCAGTGAGAAATTGGCTAGTGTCGGGCTGACAAGTCGGGATCGATTATATTGCAGATTCTCTTCTAAATCCTGTCGACAAGCCAAAGATGAATAGAAGGGGCGCCTGCCCAGATATGACAACAATATTCAATGCATCAGTGGATGGTTTAATTCAATATGTGCTAGATGGACTCAGGCAAGAAAAAAGTCCCTGGCCTGACACAGTGACTCAACCTTGGCAGAAGTAGATTCATCCTTTTAGCCGTTTCACTTGAGATAGGCTGAGAATGTGAGGCCGAGGAGGAGCAGTGTATTGCTTTTGGAGAGACTAGCTTGTGTCATACTAATGGTGGGGGGCAGTAGGGACTGTCTATGTTGGTTCCTAGTGGAAGCATTAATGTTTACCCCATTTCTTACACTAGACCGCCACAGATTGGAGGTCGTTCTCAAGATCAGTAGCCAGGTTATCTTTGTTCGTCTTGGCAGATTTCTGACTGCGGTGGGAGTAAATTGTGGTATCGTCATCGTAAATGCTCACTTGGGATTTGATCAAATTATGGAGATCGTTGATGAAGATCAGAAAGAGCGTCATGTCTAGGATGAAGCCCTGTGGGACATCCGCATTCGTGTGATAAAATCTGGAGCCGTGCCCGTTCAAAACCACCTTCATTATGATAGGAACAATTGGATCAAACCAAGCAAGTCTCCAGTGATACCATAACCCTGAAGTTTGCGCAGAAGGCCGGCGTGACAGACCCTATCAAATTCTTTGGAGATATCCAGAGCAACAGCTCGAGTTTCGCCATTCTTATCGAGGTTCCTGGTATATCTACTCAGTGATGGTCGTTAGCAAATCAGCAGTAAATCTGGCAAAGTGGAAGCTATACTGTCTGTCTGATAATATTTTATAGGCAGTGAGATGTTGAACTATGTCCCTATTGACGATAGCCTCGAACACGTTAGCAAAAATTGGCAGGGGCTGATAGGGCGATAATTAAAGGGCTTCAAGGGTTCTTGTGAGTTCTTAAATACAGGAACCACAGAAAAGGACTTCCAGCAGGCAGGAAAACAGAAAGGCAGTAATTATAGAGTTTAGAGAGGACAGAGGAGAGTTTGGGGGCACATTTCTACAAAAAAATGACCGAGATTGCCTTAAGGGAGTCAAGTTTTGAAATTATGTTACAGACCGAAAAAGTGGTTATGTAAACATCTCTCAGTTGAGATTCCAAGGGAGCTAAGCTTCAAGGCTTGGCAGAAGTCAGGGACAGAGGTAAAGCAGGGATCTAGCAGAGAAGCGTGTCCTGTAGGGATACTGGATAATGCTGTACATGTCAGAAGCTCCAATACAAAAATTTTAGGGTGTATAGACGTGAACCTAAGGAAAGTGCACATAATTTGGAAAGTGTTGTATGAGTCTAATGATGATTACGAAGGTACAACAGCTTGGAAAATTCACTCTGTTCTAATAAGAAAACAACTCCTAAAATGTTTGGGGAAGGCATCAAACTCAACACGGAGACCTACATCAAATGCCTTGAGAAGGTAATACTTCACTGGGTCAAGAAGGTGGCTGGTGAAAGGCCCTATGTCTGATAACAAGACCCTGCATTATGTCACACAGGAGAACCCAGTAATGGCAGTCAGACAATTTTTGTGACCACATCACCCCTTATATTTGGCCACCTAGCTCCCCAGACTACAATCAACTTTGATTATTATGTGGGACGCAGTTGAACGAGAAATCAACAAAACTCCCTGTAACCCCAAGGATGAACTAAACACAAGTATTATAGCAGCATTCCTGAATTTAAGCTAGGAGACCGTCCAGAAGAATTGCGGAATCGTCGAGATCGAATCCAATGGTGATTTTATTGAATAAATTTACTCTTTAGTATTTCAAGATATTGTTGTGTAATTTTAACAAATATAACTGTTAAAATGAGATGTCAGCGTAATTTAGACGACAATTTATCCATTGTGCCCTGTCTGTTTTCTAGATCCGCAAAAACAGTGTTCGAAATCTTGCCCTTGTGTTGTTTTTGCCCTCCATTGTTTTTTTTGTTTGTTTTTTTAATTGCGGGATTGAAAATTTGGTGTTTTTAAACCGTAGTTTCTGGAGCCACCATCAAGGCTTTTCCAAAAATAAGAACCATGGACAAAAATACACACTGGTAAACGACAATGATAACTCCTATTATATAATAGTTTCAACAACGAGGCAAACATGATGAATAAAAAGATTCTCTCCTTTATTCTTTGCGTCAAATTAGAAATAGGTAGAGGGGTTACTTATTTTTTAAACACACTGACAAACAAATGGTGCATAAATTATAGATGGATATGTCTCTGTTCCTATCTTTTACCTCTTTTTGTTTCTGGAATGCTTTTTTCTTTTAATTCTTCTGTCAATCTAAAGTTGGTCTCTAGACGGGGATACCATGTATTTATCTAGCCTTTATACTGGGAGTAAAATGCAGTATCTATTCTATTACAACGGAATCCGTTTCCCGGGAATTCAAACCTTTCAGCAACACCTTCCTCATTTCACTAAAGAGAAAATGTTGATGGATACCTTTGCCAGCATTCCATTAATCGTGCAGCTTACGGCATATCATGTTGAATACACCGGTTCTCGTTCGATCACCGAAGTTAAGCAACGTGAGCCTGGTCAGTACTTAGATAGGTGACTACTTAGGAATATCAGGCGCTGTAAGCGTTCAGTGACGGATGTGCGTAGTGGTCAGTTGATATCGGCTTGGAAAGAGAAATCGGTGAGCCGAGTTCGAATTCCAGTTGAATAGCCTGCATTCACTTCAGCACTGGTACCCTTGGGAAAGGTATTAATCTGTCACTTCCCTCCAGTTATGGGTTAAATAACAGGATGGGGCCTGGAGGCAACCCATCTAGTGTTGGTGTCACAATAAAACACCCTTGGTAGCCCTGGCGAAGCATCAGGTATTCAGCTATTTGACAAGATTATGAATTTCGCTGCAAGCTGCGCCAGGGTTTCAAATGCACAGGGAATACTGGAAGAGTGTAGTGAGTTCTATCTCGGCCAATGGCCGCAAGACGACGACGAATCTTGCAATATTTGCTCATGGGATGGGTTTTTTATTTATTACCACTACAGATTTTACTACTTAAACGTTATTTTAGTGGATACTCATTTTGAGTAGACGTTAATTAAAGAGTATATTTTTTCTGCCGGCCTGAATATTCGAAAAATCTTATTTTAAGAAAAATATGTGCTCTCCGGCCAGATTCCAACCTGCGTCCCACTAGGTGTAATCGCCATTAGATCTAAAAGGCTTTGATCTCGTGTCACTGAAGTGCATCGATGGCCAGGCAAAGGGGATAGTGCCTTTAAATACAGATTTTTCTAACTTTAGACATAACTTTTATTCGGTACCCGTCTTGGAGTAGGCACTCCGTTTATTTATTAAACAATATATTTATTTATTTTCGTATATCGGCCTGAATGTGTGATAAATATTATTAGAGAAAAATATGCGGTGTCTTGCAGGATATTTATATATATATATATATATATATATATATATATATATATATAAGAATATATGTTGGATGATTTATACACCCATTGGTAATATAATATTTCGCGGCTCTCTTATAGACTGCTCCTCAGACCAAATTCATAAACGTTGTATGAATTTGGTCTGAGGAGCGGTCTATAAGAGAACCGCGAAATATATTACCAATGGGTTTATAAAAACATACAAATTATGTTCTTTATTATAATACTGTGTTAAATCTTAACATTAAGTTCTCTCTGGATTTAATCTCCTGTGGAATTTACCTTATCAAGTACCAAGGATTCTACTTTATTCTACTTCTTGATATATATATATATATATATATATATATATATATATATATATATATATATATATATTGTCGGAGTGCGCATAGTTTTTTTATAATAATATTTATTATTTTTCTCTTATATATGCTATCTGACTATTCGAACCTGCTTTCTACTAAGGGAAGCCATCCTTCGATCTGGCGTGCTTTGGAGCTCTCCGCCACGGAGTGTTTCGATGATTTTGACCTGATTTGAACCTCTCCACTACGGATGCGTCAATTCTCAAGCAAAACTGAATAGTGCCTTTAAATACAGATTTTTCTCCCTGACGCCTGAATTGATATATCTGTTCAATTTCGTGTCTTGAAGTAAACTATATGAATTTCTAAAGAAAAGGAAGGTTGTTTTATTTATTAATCTTTCAGATTTTATTACTTAAATGTTATTTTTAGTGTATGTTTTAGAGTACATTCTCGAATATTCAGGCCGGTAAAAGAAATGAAATAAATATATTGTTTAATATATAAACGGAGCTCTACTCAAAGATTGGTATCCACTAAATATAATATTTACACACACACACACACACACACACACACACACACACACACACACACACACACACATAGATAGATAGATAGATAGATAGATAGATAGATAGATAGATAGATAGATATGAATATATAATGTCGCACATTCAGACTTGGTATTTGTATAAAAAAGGGTTACTGGACATTAGGTTTATAAGTCTCCAAAATTCAGTTGTTATTGTCCTTAAGGGCACATGGCCAGTGGATATGGTGGTTAGTTCCTGACTTGACTCTTAGAGTTGTTAGTTCAATACCAGGCTACAGCAGTGGTGAACAAGTAACTTGTAGGATTAGAGGAAGATAACTCATGATATTGAGGTTTTGCGCAAAGTTCGGTTCGAAATTAGTGAAGAAGGCCGGAGTGTACAACGGCCCAATGGCAGCAAAGATGAGGACAAAAGTCCGAATAATGTGAATTCTGTATTTAGTGCTCTATGTATATAACAAGTCTATAAATTACATCTAAATAAACATACATTTTTCCTCACTTAAAAATTGCGTTTTGCATGAATCTCAGAGTGGTATTATTCGTCAGGAAGTTTCTTAACTTGGTTGTTGGACGAAAGCAGATGTTTGAACGTAATATGGCCGTAAGCCAATCATACAAAAAGCTTGGTGTTTGTTTAATTTCATGAAGATTTGAAAAGTGGTTCGGAAAGATTTAGACTAACAAGCAAACGGCCCCACTTACTTTAACTGATAATGTTGTCATGACATCAAAACATAGTTATCTTGTATATTCTTGGACTACAACTTATTTAATCGACTATTTTAAAGAGTGTATTTTTCCTCCAATACTGATAGACTGACACCATATTTCAATCAGCGAAGATGATATATTGATAATTTTTTTTTATGTAACACGTGATATCACGTCTGGATCTCTTAAGTAAATAGGTCAAATCTATTAAGATTTCTAACGATTTCATTGTTCGGCTAAATTGCTTTTACAAAGCATACAAATGCATCTTTTGTCCTAACAAAGAGAAAGTAGAATCCTCTTACATTAGCTTACTACAAAAATACTTCTTCATTAAACCAACGAAGCAGAAACTCCCACCAATCCCTATAACAGAGAATAAATATTTTAATCTTAATAACTTGACGTTTAACTAATGAAAAGTATAGTAGTTTTAAGAGTTCAAGATAAAACTGGTCGTATGTAGGAAACAAACTTTACCCAGTGTGAGAAAAGATTACATGTGATTTTGTCTTTTTCTGTGTGTCCTGTCTCTGTAGGTTTTGCATATTGTTGTGGATTCCGTGTGAGCAACCACACAAAATAATGAACAAGAAAAAAGGTATTTTAGATAGAAAAATAGGTTGTATTAAATGCAAAGATACAACTGGAACGCAGGTTAGTAATCCAGGAATATGATTAGTAAGGAATATATGTGTATATACAAGTCTTTGAAGTGAAACAGTGCTGGAATTAGTATATATACGTGTAATACTATTCTGGTTAAGTAGAGCTCAGAGCTACTATGACTACTGACGTGGTATTCTCTCTGTAACTTTGGTATCCTTCGGTAACTTACGGATCAGTCTGGTACTCTTACTGTTCTCTTTATGACAGAAGTATATGTATACACAAGTCGAGTCCTTGATCATAGAAAAAGGGGAGGTCCCACAACACATATAAAATGTTTTTGAAGTAATGAATGCACAGTGGAATAATAGCAGTTCGGATTGAAAAATCAGAAAACCGTGTTCGAATTCCGGTCGAGTTTATTAAAGTCACTTACATGCTAGAAATCTTAGGAACCATATGATTACATTTGTCCCTCCCATGTGTAAAAAAAGAAAAATGTATAGCTTCGGTGAAGGAAAACTCTTTAGTCAACGACTAAGAGAATGTAACAAATCCACCTCTGAGACGAGGTACCCTAACATCTCCAATGCAAAAGGAACCGGTAATCCATTGCGCTGTTCTGGCTTAAATGTCCCCATGAATCATAACTGTGAGGGGGATGGAAGTGGTGAACACAGCGGCGGAAAGTGCGCTGATTAAAATGAATGAGATGTAATTTTTAAAAATTTCCAACGAACAAAACTGACGAAATTTGCAATAAACAATAACAAAAGAAAGAAAACAACAGGACAAAAATAATACTAGTAAAATATATATATATATTCAAGACAAAAGTAGGTAAAGCAACAATCAGTCAGTTAAGTGCCATACGTGATACACGCTTGGGCGATCATGTCTCGAAAAAGGCATGAGTGACTGGGCAGAAGATTATCCCGCAGTAGGTTGCCATATAGAGGACATAAAAAAAAAGAAAAAACAGAAGAATTACAATTAAGTTATTATTTTTCATTGATGGATGCATTCCCAGAACATATTTTTTAATCGCGAGAAACTGACTTCTCGCGTTCTCTTAGATTTCGCCGACGTATAGAAATATTGTTTTGTGGAAGAGTATAGTTGTTCTAGAAGGAAAAATAGAAACAGAAAAATCACATGGTATAATTCTTCATTTAATCAATTACTTAATATTAAAGTAGGACATAAATTACTTAAATTAATTAATAAACATTTTAAAGTAACATTTTCAATCGGAACACTCTAAAACTATAACAATAATAATAATAATTCTACTATTGATCGTAATTTGTCCCATAATAGCAAACTATGTAACCGTAGAAATTCCGACCAATGCCCTTTATTTAACAATTGTTTAACTAAATCAGGAGAAAGTCCAAGGCCTACTAAGGTTTATAGTGTAAATACAATGAACCATTTTAAAAATCGTTTTTGCAATCATCTCCCATCCTTTACTGATAAAGACGAACAAAATGTGACCTAATTTTCTAAATATTTTTGGAAGTTAAAAGAGAATAAAACGCTTACAGTAAAATAGAAAATTCTTAAACAAGCTAGAATCTCTAAATCGGTGAACGGACCATATTTCTTCTGTTTGCAAGAGAAAATGGAAATTATAAAGTGCATGAAAAGTGACATATTACTAAATCAAAAGCATACAACTCCAGTAAATTGTAAACATATTAAACGATTAACCTTACAACCCTGCTAGTATTACTAAATCTAACGTATGAAACTACAGTAATTATAAACATTTTAAAGTATTAACCTTACTATCTTGATAATTTCCTCCAAATATATGATCGTTCTTCTTATATTATTTTAACTTTATTTTCTACGACAATTTGTGATCTATTTCTTGCCATAAATATTTTATGGCACTTGATACTTACTGTTAGTATATTTAGCCATGTATTCGCAAATTGTTTTATTCTTATTTTTATTTTATCTTTATTATTTTGTTATATATTCTATATTTATTATCATTATTATTATTATTTTATTTTTTAGTTTAAATTTATTTTATGTTTATGTTTATTCTATTTATTTTAATTTTATTTATTTTTATTCTAATTTATAACATTTGATCTAATAAACTTGCATCTTTGTATGATTTTAAAAAAAATATATTTTATTTTATGTTTTATGTTTAATATTTCTATTTCTGTATGGGATTTCATAATTTGAAAAATGTCAAAATATTTGAGCTGCGACATTGTAATCTATGTCAACATATGTCTACAATTCGTTTCCGGCTCAAATTTAAAATTTCTTTTTTTTAGACATTTCCATTGGATCTTCCTTCTCTTCATTTGCGTACTTATTTTTATCTTCCCTTACAATTTCATAACTATCTCTACCACCCGGCCGTACATTGAATACTGTTGCCATATCTGGTCGGGTGCCCCTGCTATTCTCCTTGGGCTTCTCGACAAGGTACAGCGGAGGTTCTGTAATGTGATCGATACTGACTTGGTAGACCGCCTGCAGTCTCTCTCACCGACGTGACGTGGCTTCCCTGTGTCTCTTCTATAAATACTTCCATAGTTTCTGCTCCGATGAACTTAGATCACTGGTGCCCCCCTAGGTTCGAATTTGCACGAGATACTAGATTAGCAACTAGATCCCACCCTTTTACAGTGAGACCAATAAAATGCAACCGCAACTTCTACTCCAACAGTTTCTTTTCTCGTACTTCCCGACTGTGGAATTCCCTTCCACATGACTGCTTCTCTGACGGCTACAATCTCCAGGAGTTTAAATGTAAGGTCAATAGATACCTCCTAACACAATAACTCGCTTCCATTCTTTCAAGCACTATTCCCATCCTCCTAACTAGCTATCACCTATCATTCTGATATTTCCTATATCTAACCACTCTTTCTATTTACCTTCCCCTATGTAGCCCCAAGCGCAATAGTGGCAGTGTAATGCCTTGCTTGGGGTGAAATGTTTTTTAAAAAAAAATCTTTTTTCTTTTTTCTTTTCTACTTCTTGATTTCTCATCTTATTTTCTTCTCTTTTCTTCCCTCTTTCTTTTTTTTAAAATATCTTTTTACCTCGTACGGAGAAAAAATAAATAAATGAAGGGAAGTGTTGTCTTCATATAATAGAAACAATAAAGAAAACGTTTATCAACATCACTGTTAACTACCTGATGAGACATTGTTCTTCCAATGTCGAAACAGAATGTAAAATTTTGTAGGAGTTTGCTGTTTCTCACATGTGCTAACGTAATAATTAGTAACACATATTCATAGCTTTATTTTTATATTGAGCACAGATTTGAACGTTACAATTCTATTCTCACTAATTATTCATTTGGATATATATATTAGGTAGATAGAGGCATAGTTACGAACGTAACAACAGATAGATAGATAGATAGATAGATAGATAGATAGATAGATAGATAGATAGATAGATAGATAGATAGATGTCATTGTTGAGATAGAGACAAACATGTAATAACATAGATAGATAGATAGATAGATAGATAGATAGATAGATAGATATGAACAGAATGAGAGATAGATAGATAGATAGATAGATAGATGTCATTGTTGAGATAGAGACAAACATGTAATAACATAGATAGATAGATAGATATGAACAGAATGAGATAGATAGATAGATAGATAGATATGAACAGAATGAGATAGATAGATAGATAGATAGATAGATAGATAGATAGATAGATAGAATAGATAGATAGATAGAATTAGATAGATAGATAGATAGATAGATAGATATGATAGAACAGAATAGATAGATAGATAGATAGATAGATAGATAGATAGATAGATAGATGAATAGATAGATAGATAGAATAGATAGATAGATAGATAGATAGATAGATAGATAGATAGATAGATATGAAGAGAATAGGATAGATAGATAGATAGATAGATAGATATGAACAGAATAAGATAGATAGATAGATAGATAGATAGATAGATAGATAGATAGATAGATAGAATAAGATAGATAGATAGAATAGAATAAGAATAGAATAGGATAGATAGATATGAATAGAATAGATAGATAGAATAGATAGATAGATAGATAGATATGATAGATAGATAGATAGATAGATAGAATAGATAGATAGATAGATAGATAGATAGATAGATATGAACAGAATAGGATAGATAGATAGATAGATAGATAGATAGATATGAACAGAATAGAATAGATAGATAGATAGATAGATAGATAGAATAGAATAGATAGATAGATAGATAGATAGATAGATAGATAGATATGAGACGAGTGAGATACAGATATAAACAGAATTAAACATATAAGAAGATTCTGTGGAGCGATAAATACACATACAGACTATCAGCTAGCTAGTTAGATAGATAGGAATCTGACAATGTGACTGTTAAACACTTCGGACTGCCTTTTACTTTTATATGAAAAGGCTTTGTTATATATATATATAAACTTATTTTATAAATGGAACTTTGTGTGTATACGTGTCCGTTACCTATAGATTCCGAAACGGCTGAACCGATTTTCTTGAAAATTTACACAGTTATATTATAAGCGTCTGCGGTGTTCTTAGCTAGGTTTTGTGTCGAGGTACCCCCGATAAATATCGAAAATCGATAATTAAAAAAATCGGGTTATAGAAGGAGTGGTCCGATTTTAATCAAATTTGATACACTCATAGACAAAGACATAAGATACGATATTCAGAAGTTTCAAGTTTGCAGTTCTTACAATAGTGCAGAAAATCGATAATATATATATATAAAAGGCAAGATGTTTGTGTGTGTGTCTGTTTATCTGTCTGTATGTCCTTTTTACAAATCCACAATTTTTATCTGATTCTCACCAAACTTCAAAATTTGACTTTTGGCTTTCATTACACCCGAGCAACGCCGGACTATACTGCTAGTATATATATATATATATATATATATATATATATATATATATATATATATATATATATATAGAGAGAGAGAGAGAGAGAGAGAGAGTTAGAGAGAGAGAGAAACAGAGAAAGAGGAAAAGAGACAAGTATGAACAAATATTGATAGACAGACGGACAGACAGATGTGAATTGACTTAGATATATGGTTACATATCTTGAAAGTTATTAGCTAAATATATAGGTGTAGACTGATACAGATGAGCATGCTGAGATAAATAGGAATAGCCTAATATATATAAAAAGTGAAAGAGATAATGGAGAGGTTATTTTATAAGCGCAGCTTAGATGTGGCATATTGCCAACGTATGGACTACACAGTGAGGAACGAGTTCACTACTCAGTTGAAAGGATTTGGGCGAAACAAGCTTTCTAAACATTACTCCACGTCGAGGTGCCCAAAGAGGTAAGAGAGTGTTGATTTTCTAAGCTCCGCTTAGATGCTGTACAAGGCCAAGAGTATGGGGTACCCTGTGAGGATCGAACTCACTACTCAGTTAAAATAGGTTCTAGCGAGAAAAGCTTTGCTAATCATAATACCACTTCGAAGTATCCGAAGGTGATTTTTAAACGCTGCTGAGTTGTGGCACAAGGCCGAATGTATGGGGTACCTGTGAAGATCGAACTCAGAATTTAGTTGTAATACTTCTAACGAGACAAGTATGCTGACTATTATGCGACGTCGAGTGGACCAAAGAGATAATAGAGAGACAGCAATATATATTTGAACAGTGACAAAAAAGAAAACAAAAAAAAAAACACTGTAGCAATAAATTAGAAAAAATGTCATAAAATACCTATGAAAAGTTGTAGCTTATTTTTCGTAAGTTCCCTCGACAAAACTTTTGCTTGTACATCAATTGTAATTTCTTAACATAGGTCTAATGCATTCACATTGTCTTCAAGCCACCAATTTTCATCTGTTACGTTTCATATCTAGGTCCATATGTCCCCAATAGATTGTAATTCTGTTATCTGTACACAAGTTCGTCAGAGAGACTGGTTTGTTCGTCTCTTTTTGTTTGCGTTTCCGTTTAATACCACACACATGTAGACATGTCTTAAGGGTGAACATGATTTTGGTTCAGTCGCACGGAGGTGTATGCACACACACATACACACACACATACACACATAGACTCAAATATTTTGTCGTTTCATTTGTTCTGTAGGGACCATAGCGAAGAAAAAATGAGAAGGAGCTAAGTCAAGAGAATATGGCGTGTTTCAACTCTGTCAGACTCTGCAAAATGAAAAGGAAACTTATACGTAACATCAGGAAGAGACAGCTGAAGTTTCTGAGACACATAATGAAGAAAAGGGCTTGGCGAATCTAATAACCACAAGACAGATAGAGAGAAAAAGAGACTGGGAAAGCATTGCTAAACCTACTTGATGGGCTTGAGCAAGTGGATGGCAGAGCAAGGTTTGGAAGAAATGTTGGAGTTTTTGGGTAGCCTTGTATACTAGTGAGCCAGCTATGAACTGACTCGTTTTATAGTTCACCAATAGACGGGTTAACCAATCAGAAGCCTCAGAATATTCAATGCGACGTGTAGAAAGGCAACCATATTTTCCTGGGTATTGGCGATATAATCAGATTTAGTAGAGTGTCCGACTCGTGAGTGTTAATCTTTGATGTTTTTTCATTGAACAGATTACGTGCTGCGCTGTATTCTATATTCATAATCTATGGAGGACATGGTCAACAAGAAATTCCAAGAGAAAGGATGTTGTTAAGAGCTACAAAGTATAGGGGTGTGTGGTGGGTCATGACCACCTACGTTCTGAAGGGACACGATACATAAACGAAGAAGAAAGTCTTAACGATTTTCCGGTATGCTAAAATCGGCCGTTTTTCTTGATTCCAAATTTCTTCAAATGTTGAAAGACAGCTGAGCTGTTTTCAAACTATTAGCAATTTCTTCCGTCGAAATTTTCGTTTTATTCTCCACGATGTATGCAAGAACTTTTTCATCAACGACAAAAGATCACCGGAGCGCGTTTGATCGTTTTATATTTAAATTAGAAGTATAGCCCGGCGTTGCTCGGGAGTAATGAAAGCTTTAAAACTAATCCATGGTCCTGGAGCTCAGACTCTTTGGACGTTGGCGCGAAAGACTAAAAAGCAATAGTTGTTTCCAGTTAAAGCGAAACAGTAGACTGAAAGAAAAATGAATGGATGTAAGTCAAATTTTGATTTCCTGGTATCGATATCAAATTAGTTTTTTCGTCGTAAACTGAATTTTGAAGGCTAAATAAGTCCTCTGAGTAAATGGTATCATGGCTGAGACTAAGAACTACAATTTTACCTACTTAGAGCCAAACCCGAAGCAAAACTAAAATAAAAGAGCTGAAAAAATACAAACATACAACCAGATAAACAGACACACACAAACATCTTGCCATATATATATATATATATATATATATATATATATATATATATTAATACAGGTTTCATTGAATAATATAGACAAGTTCTGTCTATTTATTTTGTGTAAGATCCTTTCGTATGATCTGATTAGCTTGATAGTGTTGTCATGCAAAGAAAAGAAGAAATCGCAATAATTGCTGATTTTTTTTTATCAGGTCTGAGCTTTCGGCATACATAAGCCATTATCAAAGGATTAACATTTAATGTTCAGTGAACATAGAACATTTACATTATTAACAGAGTGGAGTTATACAGAGAAAATTAAACAGGTCCATTTTTTGTGTCGCACGTGGCTGCGGGCCTAGAAGGAATGGTGGTAGTGGGTTTTTGGTTAATTGAGTGTATAGTGGCATGAGTGATTGGTCTGGGAACTGCTGCTACTATGGTGTAGGGGGTAAGTATAATAACTATGACCTCTCCCGTCGATTATAGGCATTGAAGTATGTTAGTAGAGGTGTCGAAATTTATTTTATTTAGGCTAGGTTTAAACGGTTTGATGTAGATAGCTTCTAGAATTTTAAGTTTTCGTTTATTATTTTCTTGTCTAAGTATATGCGTACTTTCAACGAGTGTTTTCCTAAGAGTGTGTTGATAGCTGTGGTGTTTTAAATGTCGGAATATGTTAGAATTTTCATTTAAGTGCAATGTAAGTCTCCGCGAAAGCGAGTTAGTAGTGTGTCCAATGTAGGTATTATTTAGTTTGTTAAAGATACATTCTCGAAAGGGACATTTAAATTTATACACTACATTGTTTTTTTGCAAATCGCTAACGGTGGGGGAGGAGTCGTCGCGGACGATTGAGTTGAATGTTGTGGATTTAGCGTAATATATGATAAATTTAATTCTTTTGTTGGGGTCTGTCGGAGAGATATTAGTGTTTATGAGATTTTTTAGGATATTTTCATCTAGTTGGTAGTTGGTGTGCATTTGGCTACGATATAAAAGAGTGATATGTTTAGGGTTGGTTGGGCTATTACCATGTGTTGTTTTTTTTTTCGTGTTCAGGTTTTTAAGGAAATGTCGTATTTGTTCATCAACTATGTAATTAGGAAAATATATTATCGATTTTCTGAACTATTGTAAGAACTGCAACCTTGAAACTTCTGAATATCTTTTCTTATGTCTTTGTCTATGAGTGTATCAAATTTGGTTAAAATCGGGCCACTCCTTCTATAACCAGATGTTTTCGATTATCGATTTTTGATATTTATTGGGGGTAAAACCTAGCTAAGAACACTCGCAGACGCTTATAGTACAACTGTGTAAATTTTCAAGAAAATCGGTTCAGCCGTTTCGGAGTCTATAGGTAACGGACACACACACACTCACACAGAGAGAGACAAAGTTCCATTTATAAATAAGTTTAGATTTAGATATAATGCGTTTTATTACGAGTTATATATTCAAATATAGTTCGTGTATTTATGATCCTGTTTTTATGCAAAAGTTGAGAGTTGCAATATAAAAAGGAAAAATTGGAAGAGATTAAAAATTCAGAAAATAAAAAAAACCGAAATTATTGTATCTAAATCTTTTGTATCAAATATTTTACAGTGAGTGTTTTTCTAAACTCTTTATGGTAGCTTTATACAAAACGTATAAAGGCCATTTATTTACTACAAAATATGTTTAAAATTATGCCCAGTACTTCAAATTGGACTACAATAGTGGTGTTGTGGATATCAACACGGAACGAAAAATCGGAGAGCTGAGTTCGAATTTCAGTTGAATTCAATGCATTCACTTACGCGCAATTACCCTTCGAAAATGTATTAATCCATCTCTTCTCCCTCTAGCTACGTGTTAAATAGCAGGAGAAATTTGGTTTTATAGCCTCGGTTGTCAACCAGTCGACCTTAGAAAGCAATGGTAACTTACTACAGAAAAATATTCTGTCCAATCAGTCATGTCTCTTTCGAAACGTGTATCTTGTATGACACTAGACTAACTAATATCCAATAACATTGTTCAAAAGCTGGTCTCGAATTATATGAAAAAATCTGGGGTTGCATCATAAATGGAAGTAAACTTATACACGATTATATACGGTAGTTTAAAATCACCCTGACGAAATCTGCCACACCGCTTTTTTGACCGTCCGAAGAATGGGAGTACGACACAAATAAACCCTTTCAATGTTCTTCGTCGTAGTTCCGATTCTTAGTTCTTACTGAAATTCATGAAGCATATGGGGAAAGCGCAATGTTGCATCCTTCATCTTTAAGGCATTCATTTGTGAAAAAAAAAGACAAAACAAAAAAAAACGTTACCATTCAACTAAGTCTAAACCACTGATCAATAAAAAATTTTAATCTCGAACACACCCGAAATCAGCAGCTAAACAAACGCCAATGTAATATTGCGGTCATTTTATATTAACAATGAAAATCGGGTAGAAATATTCTAATATTCGCTCAATTAATACGTTTCTTGCGGTGATGTTGACTTGAAGGTTATAGTTTAGTAGTTTTTATTTATATTGACGTTGTTCTTAATCTGTTTCTTATACTTGTTTTCATCTGTAAAACCACATACTTTGAATATTTTGTTGCTGTTCAGTCAAGATTTCTGGCTTATTAACTAGTTTTAGTTTTTGGAGAAGTTCCCTTTTTATGATATTTTCCAGTTAAATTCTTCTTCTTTTCTTCTTCTTCACCATCTTCTTCTTCTTCTTCTTCTTCTTCTTCTTCTTCTTCTTCCGTCTCTTTCTTCTTCTTTTTCTTCTTCTCCTCCTCGTCTTCCGTCTCTTTCTTTTTCTTCTACTTCTCCTCTTCCGTATTCTTCTTCTTCTTCCGCTTCTATTTTCTTCTTTTTCTTCTTCTCCTCTCCGTCTCTTTCTTCTTTTCTTCCTCCTTTTCTGTCTCTTTCTTCTTTTTCTTA
Organism: Ascarosepion bandense; assembly: GCA_037127315.1. Lineage (NCBI taxonomy): Eukaryota > Metazoa > Mollusca > Cephalopoda > Sepiida > Sepiidae > Ascarosepion > Ascarosepion bandense. Next base: position 207,863 of record JBBBDQ010000397.1, read on the forward strand.
TTTCTCTATCTTTTTCTTTTTCTTCTGCTTCTCCTCCTCCTCTTTCGTCTCTTTCTTCTTCTTCTCCTCCTCCTCCTCTTCCGGCTCTTTCTTCTTCTTCTTCTTCTTCTTCTTCTTCTTCTTCTTCTTCTTCTTCTTCTATGTGCCGTGTCTATTCAGGAAATAAATAAAATAACGTCCATAATAACCCTGGTGCTACGCACTCATGAGTTTAAACGTGCAACGAGATTGGTAACTAGATCCTACCGTTTTACTGTAAAACCTGGCAAATGTAACCGCCAATTCTACTCTAACAATTTCTTTCCTCGCATCTTCCGCCTGTGGAACTCCCTTCCGTATCATTAATTGCCTGATAGCGATAATCTCCAAAGGTTTAAAGGCAACGTCAATTGCTATCTTCTACCTGTGCGACTCCCAACTATTTCTTACCCTTTCTACAACTTGTACTGTTTTCTCTTCTGTCTTCCATCTCCTCACATTATAATCCTCTGCGCACCACTGGCAGGACTGCCTTTCTTATACTCGCCTGAATATCCCGAGAGGGGGAAACTTGAGTACATTCTCGAGCTATCTTTTGTTAATTTTGGTCTTTCTTATTTCGAATCTTTTCTTATTTTAAAGCGTCTGGCAAGTTGTCTGTTGTTCAAACTAACTGTAGTACACACACACACACACACACACACACACACACACACACACACACACACACATATATATATATATATATATATTTAATTATTGTTAACCAGTTTTTGGTCATAATTAAGTTAAACCAGTATCCAATTGTAAAAAATAGGACTTAATACACAAATAATATAGAGCTTTTGAATATTTTTTAGTTATTCACAGGTATTTAACAAATGATTTTCGGGCGTTTTTAATATTTTCAAACGTACATCAGGGATTTTTACGAAGTCGCGCCTGGAAGTTTAAATTAACTGAAATTTCAAAATAAGGAAGGAACTTTTTAAGGATCTGAAACACTTTCATCAATTTTTGTATATATATATATATATATATATATATATATATATATATATATATATCTGTGTGTGTGATATGCAAGTGTGTGTACCTGTGTGTGTAGTAAGAAAAACAATTTTTTATAAATTTGATATGTTTCGCTTTTTATTTAATTACATAAGATATTTTAGAGTAAAATGATGCTAAATATGTATCATCACATACTCTTAATTATCTATTTGACGTGTTCGTCAGAATGTTGACGATTATGACTCTCCACAATGTCCTGTCTTTGGTAGCACCTTATAAATTTTGTCTTTTTGTTATCTTATCTAAACTTTGTTCAGCCATCCATTTTACTCAAGCTCGGGCTGTTTTTCTATGCCCCGCTTCTCTTCCACCTGGCCTGTGAGTTTCTAATTATCCAAGCCTTCTTTTCTCAATATATGTCATAGAAATCTCAACTGCCTCATTTTGATGTGAAGTATAAGAGTTCTTTATTTTTCCATTTATTCTAAAACTTCTTATTTTATTTTATTTTTTATAAGCGTTTCACCCCGAGCAAGGCATGTCACTGCCACTACTGCGCAGGGGGCTACGTAGAGTGGAGAAAGGATGGTTAAATATAGGAAATGACAGAGGGTGGGTGATAGGCGGGTAAGGATACCGAGAATCGGGTTGGGTAGATGAGAGTGTTCTGAGAATAATTGGGAGTTAGTGTGATAGGAGGTGTCTATTGACCCTACATTTAAACACCTGGAGATTGTAACTGTCGGGAAAGCAGAGTTGTGGAAGGGAGTTCCACAGGCGGGAAGCACGAGAAAAGAAGCTGTTGGAGTAGAATTTACGGTTACATCTTGTTTAACTGTAAAAGGGTGGGACCTAGTTGCTAATCTAGTATCTCGTGTAAATTCGTGCTTAGGCGGCACCAGTGAACTAAGCTCATCGGAGCAGTAGCCATGAAAGTACTTGTAGAAGAGGCACAGGTTATCTTATTACTATTTCATTTTTTGACTCTCAAATGATCTTTGAGTCTCAAGTTGTGTTTCAAGCACAAATTAACTTTACAAATTTATGTTTTTTTTTGTTTTTGTTTTTCTTAAGAATACATCAGTTTTGCTAACCATTTATTTATCTGAATTATATAACTACGACACGCCTTATTTTGTCATCGGAGTCAAAACACCCAAATTTCGTTCGTTTTTCAATTGTGAGGATGTTCTACCCAGATATGTTTTCTTAAGAACCGCTACTTTTCTCTCCTTCGTAGATGCTTCCCTGAACACTACGATATCAACCTTTTCAAGTCAAGAGTCAAACATTATCTATTCTTTTTACCTTCATAATCTTCATTTATTACCAACTACATTTAAGTTACTGTTATGCATCTCAGTCAATCATGCTTCACCTTGTTTGATTATTGAGCACTAGCAGTATAGCCCGGCGTTGCTCGGGTGTAATGAAAGCTTTAAAACTAATCCATGGTCCTGAGCTCAGACTCAGCCTAAAGAATATTTGTGTGAAGTTTGGTGAGAATAGGATAAAAATTGTGGATTTTTATAGAGGACATACAGACATATAAACAGACACACACAATAACATCTTGCCTTTTATATATATATATATATATATATATATATATATTATCGATTTTCTGCACTATTGTAAGAACTGCAACCTTGAAACTTCTGAATATCGTTTCCTATGTCTTTGACTATGAGTGTATCAAATTTGATTAAAATCGGACCACTCCTTCTATAACACGATTTTTTCGATTATCGATTTTCGATATTTATCGGGATTACCTCGACACAAAACCTAGCTAAGAACACTCGCAGACGCTTATAGTACAACTGTGTAAATTTTCAAGAAAATCGGTTCAGCTGTTTCGGACTCTATAGGTAACGGATACACACAGACACAGACACACAGACGCACAAAGTTCCATTTATAAATAAGTTTAGATAGATTCTATTAGACGTAATGTGGAAGTGCGTTGTAGTGCAGTGGATATCGGGTCAGAAAGAGAAATCGGGGAGCCGAGTTCGAATTCCAGTTGAATTCATTGGATTCACCTACGTGCAAATACCCTTGGAAAAGGTATTAGTTCGTCTCTTTCTTCCAGTGAGGGGTTAAATAAAAGGACAGATAGGATTCTGTAGCCTTGGCTGGCAACCACTCTACCGCAGAAAGCAATGGCAACCTACTGCGGGATAGTCTTCTGCCCAGTCAGTCATGTCTCTTTCGAGACATGATCGCCTAAGCGAGTTTCACGTATGGCACTTGACTGATTAGGCGTAAGCAAATATGTAGAAGATAGAGAAATCAACAGCGGTATTATGAAAGGTATTTGTTTACAATATAATGATCAACACCTGAGTTGCATTATATAATTTCATTATATAATTTCATTATATAATTAATTTCCTAATAATTTCCTTATATACTTAATTTCATTATAATATATTATAATATATGATATATTACATATTATAATATATTATATATAATATTGCATAATATAGTCATTATATTAATTATATAACATAATATTATATAATATAATTATATTATATAACATAATATTATATAATATTATATATGATATAATATATAATATAATATTCTATAATATTATATATAATATAATATTATAATATTCTATAATATTCTATATAATATATAATATTATAATATAATATTATATAATATTAATATAATATTATATAATTTAATATAATTATATAATATAATATTATATAATATTATATAATATATTCATTATATTAATTATATAATTTCATTATATAATTAATTTCATTATAATTTAGTTATATAATTTTATTATCTAATTTCACACTATCAAATAAGTTAATGTAATAAAAATTAAAACAGGAAAATTTTGCTAAAAACAAAGAAATGAGTTCTGGATAGCTATGTGATATCTGTCCTTCAGTATAGAAGTGAATGTTGGACAATATCATCAAAGATGAAGGAAAAATGGAAGCAACTGAAATATAGTTCTACAGAGGAATGCTGCGAATATCATTGATCGAGCATGTGAGCAATGATGAGGTTTTAGAAAAGGAAATTAATACTGAGCATCAGAAAGAGACGGCTGAAGTTCTTGGCACATGTGATGAGGAAGGACAGCTTGGAGAATCTGATACTTACAAGTCAGACAGAGGGAAAGAGAGACATGGGAAATCAGCGGATAACATATTTGAAGGGCCTGAGCAGGTGGATGGCAGAACGGGATTTGCTTGGGGTAATAGGAGGAAGTTTGCGAAGTGCTAACAGGGATAGGGAGACGTGGAAAGTCATGATCGCCTACGTCCTGAAGGCATATGGCATATAGAAGAAGAAGAAAAAGAATTTTAATAAGGTATATATTACAGGTTGAAATGTCACCAACTTCGTCTTAAAAAAAGTAATTTTATTAAGTATATACGGACTTACGTAATCGAGTTACACTAGACTAACCTAAAGACAGTGCTAGTGAGTGACTCATCTGTGGAAATAGTTGTACTACATGACCTAGATATCAATAAATGAGAGATGAAGTTGTTCAGAAAGACAGCCGACCTTCTCTATAGTAATTGTTGAACGTGGACTTGCTATGGGTAGAACGTCTTCTCATTGGAACGCTCGTCCCAAAGTGGGTTTCAAGGCGTAGCGTTTGAGTCGTACGGATTAACAAATTTAAATAACATATTCAATATTACTGTTTTATCAATCTATGTCTCTCATCTGATTAAAACTGTTGTTCGCTCAAATGCTTGTTCTCCAGTGTTTCATCCAGCATTATTAATCAGCACTTCAGGCGTTATATGAACTTTATAACAGAAGTAATGTTCTCGGATTTACGTTGGGGTGCATTGGATATCGGGTCGGAACGAGAAATCGGGGGAGCCGAGTTCGAATCCCAGTTGAATTTGCTGCGTTCACTTACGCGCAATTACTCTTGGAAAAAGTACTAATCCGTCACTTTTCTCAACTTATGGTTTAAATAACAGGACAGATTGGGTTCTATAGCTTTGGTTGGTAACCAGTCTACCGCAGAAAGTAATGGTAGCCTATTGCGGGATAATCTTCTGACAAGTCAATCATGCCTCGAAAGAGACATGATCGCCAAAGTGTGTATCACGTATGACACTTAACTGACTGACTGAATGTTTTTGACTCGGAAATTGGTATGGAATGTTATAGGACTTTTCGAAAGTGAGATGAATGCAGAGAAGATATCAAAATGATACTGTGACACCAGCGTATTATGATATTGATGCAACTGAAACATACGGCCCATCATGAAACAAGATCTCTGACTTTCCAGAAGCCTATATTAACGTGTAGCATCAAACTATATAAAACTAGCAGTATAGCCCGGCGTTGCTCGGGTGTAATGAAAGCTTTAAAACTAATCTATGGTCCTGGAGCTCAGACTCTTTGGACGTTGGCACGAAAGACTAAAAAGCAATAGTTGTTTCCAGTTAAAGAGAAACCGTAGACTGAAAGAAAAATGAACGGATGTAAGTCAAATTTTGATTTCCTGGTATCGATATCAAATTAGTTTTTGTCGTCGTAAACTGAATTTTGAAGGCTAAATAAGTCCTCTGCGTAAATTGTATCATGGCTGAGACTAAGAACCTCAATTATACCTAACTTGGAGCCAAACCCGAAGCCAAAACCAAAATAAAAGGGCTGAAAAAATAGACATAAAGGCAAATAAACAGACACACACAAACATCTTGCCTTTTATATATATATATATATATATATATATATATATATATATATATATATATATATTATCGATTTTCTGCACTATTGTAAGAACTGCAATCTTGAAACTTCTGAATATCGTTCCTCATGTCTTTGCCTATGAGTGTACCAAATCTCATTAAAATTGGACCACTCCTTCTATAACCCGAATTATTCGATTATCGATTTTCGATATTTATCGGGGGTACCTCGATACACAACTTGGCTAAGAACACTTGCAGACGCTTATAGTACAACTGTGTAAATTTTCAAGAAAATCGGTTCAGCCGTTTCGGAGTCTATAGGTAACGGACACACACACACACACACACAGACAAAGTTCCATTTATAAAAAAGTTTAGATAGATCTTCGATGTGTATTTGCTTACGTATTTCCTACTCCAACTGTAGTGGAAAGGGAGGTAAATAAAGTTAGCAAATTAGTGAGTGAAAACTTATCTTATTTATCCGCCTTTAAAAAAACTTTCCCGAGCAGAACGAATCGTTTACTTTTTCAGTTCCTTGATTCCTACATTTCTTAGATTCCAGTCTTAATTATTCTAGTGACGTCCTCTTCAATGTGCAATAATCGAAACCCGAAATAATCTTTTTTCCCCTTATTTTAGTTTCTTATCCCATTATTGGACATTGGTAAAAACTCAACTAAATTATACATTTAGTAACTAAAAATATTTATGTTATTTCTTTATAATCATATCGCCCCAAACAATGCATTTTACTGCCACTGTTTTGCAGGGGGTTACATAGAAGGAAAGTTATGAGAAAGAGTGACAGGTTATAGGGGGCATCAGAAAATTGGTAAGAGAAGGATGAGAATACTGATGAGAGTGGAGTGGACAGAGAAAAGAGCATGAGAGAGAGGATGCAGGTTAGTGAGATAGGAGATGACTATTGACTTTAAATTCTTGGAGATTGTAGTTGTCGGGGAAGTTAGTAAATGAAAGCGAATTCCATAAGATATATATATATATATATATATATATATTCCACGATTCCACGGGATATATATATATATATATATATATATATATATATATATATATATATTCTTTTTAAGCACCACTCGGATTTACATGCATTTTACAATCATTATGCAACGTTAATATTTAAAATATTACATATATATATACTAGCGGCAATAATTATTAGGCTACTCCAGCTTTTTTTAAAGGAAATAATGTATTTCATGTTATTTTTATTATTTATTTCCAAATGAAAATAGAATCGTTATTTTGTTATTATTACTTGCAAAATTTTACAAGGCAAGAAAGCAACGATGAACTCGTCCGAATCGCCCTAAATTTTCTTCATTTTTTTCATTGATGAAGCTGCAATATAAGTGATTATTAAATATTAATAAATTTATTTGATCCACATGTTATTGTGCAATATTAACAAATGAACCATTCTATTTTCATTTACAATTATTTAGTCAGTCAGTCAGTTAAGTGCCATACGTGACACACGCGTGGACGATCATGTCTCTTTCGAGACATGACTGACTGGGCAGAAGATTATCCCGCAGTATGTTGCCATTGCTTTCTGCGGTAGACTGGTTGCCGACCAAGGCTATCGAACCCAATCTGTCCTGCTATTTAACCCATAACTGGAAGGAAGAGACGGATTAATACCTTTCCCAAGGGTATTTGCACGTAAGTGAATACAATGGATTCAACTGAAATTCGAACTCGGCTCCCCGGTTTCTCGTTCCGAGCCGATATCCACTGTACCACAATGCACATCCTGTACCACAACGTACAATTATTCACTTGGCAGTAAATACTAAAAAAATAGTATGAAATACACCATTTTTAAAACATTGTGGTGCCCTTATAATTATGGCCAGTAGTGTATATATACGTTTTAAATTTTTAATGAGGTGACATTTTTCATGTTGTCTGAAAAGTACCAGTCAGAATCTAACGTAATGCTTACAGCATAATGGAAATAGGTATATGCACAGAATGTATAAAAATTGCATTATTCTGCTGCAACAGGAAAAAAGCGGTAGCCATTTGCAATATTAATACGATATAGCAGTTTTCCAGTCTATAAACGCGTATCATTTTAATCTTGTAATTATGGATCGTAAACGTGATTTGTTTTCTTCTGAGAAAGATATAATAACATCTGAATTTTCCAAAGACAAATATATATTAGAAATATTGTAAATAATTGGAAGATATCATCACACTGTGAAGAGATTTGTTGCAGCTTTTACGAACGTACGTAAGAGGGCCGATAAGTGTAACTCGAGGGTTGTTTTCCGAAGTCCTTTGTCAAGAAGGAAACGTGAAGATGTAAATAACCGGGACCTGAGCAGTGGCGCACTATTCAGGACCATTGGAGAAGGAACAGTGTCTGGTAGTTCTTGTTATCGTCTTCTGAAAAATGGTCAGGACATTAGTGATACCAGTGAGTGACAAATCCGCGGTTGATATAGGTACGCATACAAATACGTTTGAAGAAAAAGTTTGGTGTTAAATGGACGAGATCGTCATCAACACTTGACATGTGACAAAAAGGAGGAGGTATTATTGTTATCTAGTATCATTGGAGGTATCATGGTTGTTTCGTGGAGAGAGCCTGGCGGTACGAAAACAACCGCAGATGATTATATAGCTTTCCTCAAAGAGCACCTGGAATCTTGACTAAAAAAAGTAAAGAATCACCTTCAGGAGAATCATCGTATTTATCTAAACTTATTTATAAATGGAACTTTGTCTCTGTGTGTATATGTGTGTGTGTGTGTGTGTGTGTGTGTGTGTGTGTGTGTGTGTGTCCGTTACCTATAGACTCAGAAACGGCTGAACTGAATTTCTTGAAAAGTTACACAGTTGTACTATAAGCGTCTGCGAGTGTTCTTAGCTAAGTTTTGTATCGAGGTACCCCCGATAAATATCGAAAATCGATAATCGAAAAAATCGGATTATAGAAAGAGTGGTCCGATTTTAATCAAATTTGATACACTCATAGACAAAGACATAAGAAACGATATTCAGAAGTTTCAAGATTGCAATTCTTACAATAGTGCAGAAAATCGATAATATATATATATATATATATATATATATATATATATATATATATATATAAAAGGCAACATGTTTGTGTGTGTGTCTGTTTATCTACCTGTATGTCTGTATTTATTTTCAGCCCTTTTATTTTAGTTTTTGCTTCGGGCTTGGCTCTAAGTAGGTATAATTGTAGTTCGTAGTTTCATCCATGATACCATTTACTCAGAGGACTTATTTAGCCTTCAAAATTCAGTTTACGACGAAAAAAAACTTATTATCGATACCAGGAAATCAAAATTTGACTTACATCCATTCATTTTTCTTTCAGTCTACGGTTTCTCTTTAACTGGAAACAACTATTGCTTTTTAGTCTTTCGTGCCAACGTCCAAAGAGTCTGAGCTCCAGGACCACGGATTAGTTTTAAAGCTTTTATTACACCCGAGCAACGCCGGGCTATACTGCTAGTGTTAACATCATGCTTCTTCGCATTCAGCTCATGAAACTACGGGGTAGCTGCAGAAATTAATCTTCGGAAGATGAAATGGTCGGTGAAATCTCTTGACTTAAACCCAATTGAAGACTTGTGGTGCATTCTGAAGTGAAGTGTTTATAAGAATAGACACCATGAACTGAAATAATCAACCGATCACATGAAATTACATCAGACAAGATCCAGAAATTGACTTGTTCGATGAACCAAACCCTTTTTCAAGTCCTTTAAAAAAAAGAATCACAAATCACATTCTAACCAAAGTCACTATCCTCTTGGAACTCTGTTCACTTCTTTTATTTCGATTTAAGTTCATCTTAGTTACTGTATGTATTCATAAAAATCTGTATATGAAATAATTCAAAGAGTTATGTTTTTCTTTTTTACAGAGGTTTTTATTACGCGTCGCTAATAATTTGACACAGAATAACTTAAGTTAATTAGGTAAATGACCATAACTTCTGTTCTTTTTTCTAAAACATTGCAATTTTATACATAGTAACTTACTTCAGTAACCCGCTATTTTGAGTGGTTCTTATGCTTTCTATAGAGTGAATGTTAATAAAAAAAATCTTCACATAGTATTACTGCCTTTAGAAAAATTATGAATTAATTTCTCTTAGCGTTCTATAATTATGTCTTAAACAGTGAGTCACTCACCTATGAATAACTTAACCAATGAGTACAGTTTAATAGCTCGGTGCAAAATTAAGAGGGGTCTATAAAATAAATAATATTATCTTGTTGTGTCACAAGTACTCAGGTTAGGTATTTCATGGCATTTTCACGACACGATACGAATCTTTCGCCAACACACATCCCCTCCCAACATAGTCAGCGGCAAATTGTAATGGGTTGCATGATGCCAGCCGCTAACATAAAATCCTGACCTGATATGATGCAAAACAAATTTATGCCAAGATTATTGACGAAAAGCACTGAAGCTCTGAACTGACCGGACCGGAACTTGAGTACGGCTCACGGAAACTGTTTTCCGGCGAATTGGAATGGCAAAGGAAGCATTCCAGAAGTTGAGTAAAATATCAAGGAACAGGACAATTTCGCTAGAAACAAGGAAGAGAGTACTGGATTTGTACGTGCTGTCCGTCATTCAATATGGCAGTGAATGCTGGGCAATACCATCAAAGATTAAGGAAAAACTGGAAGCAACTGAAATGTCGTTCTACAGAGGGATGCTGCGAATATCATGGATCGAGCATGTGAGCAAGGATGAGGTTTTAGAAATGATGGAAACGAAAAGGAAATTAATACTGAGCATCAGGAAGAGACAGCTGACATTCCTGGGACATGCACTGAGGAAGGAGGGCTTGGAGAACCTTATACTAACAGGCCAGATAGAGGGAAAAAGAGACAGGAGAAAGCAACGGATAACATATTTGAAGGACCTAATCAGGTAGATGACGGAACGAGGATTGGATGATGTAACAGGAGAAGGCGTGCCCAGGGCCAGCAGTGATAGGGAAACGTGGAAAGTCAGGAACGTCTACGTCCTGAAGAGACAGGGCACATAGAAGAAGAAGAACCGTTTTATGATGCAAACCGGTATTATTATTTCGGCTTTGAGCAACATCTACACCGTTAAGAGCTACTAGGGATAGAGGGTAAAAACATTTGATACATATAATAATCATCTGCAGACACACCTGTTTCGCTGTATCACAGGTCAGCAGTACGGTTAGGCATCCGATTACTTCTAGTCAGGTTGAAAACCCACCGAATTGACATCAGTTGGCGATTCTACCTCTGAGCTACGGGCGTTCGGTAGAAGAAAGCGGACTACAGCAACTTATAAATTTACCATTCCCCCATAGTGCTCAGTCGGGTTGTGATATATATATATATATATATATATATATATATATATAATAGCCACTCAATATATATGTATGAAATACCAACTCAACGCACACACACACACGCGCTCTCTCTCTCTCTTTCTCTCACACACACACACACATATATATATATATATATATAGCAGATCATTAATTAATAATGACCTAAGATGCAGCAGATTACTGGGAATGAAAGAGAATGAGAAGACTTTAGTAGGAACCGGAACCCAATCTTGAACAGGAAACAATAGATAAACCTCTATTCGGCTCAAGTCCATATCGCATCCCGTACACTCACTGAAGTGAATCAATGTCAACTCTGGTCAAAAGCTAGATGGATGACCGCTTGGGAACAGCAGGTGCTGAAATCTTAGATGTGTGAGTGGCGTAAAAGATAATGGCTCGGAATTATCAATTGGAGAGACGTGTTCCAATGGCAGTTGGATTCGTTATATTAATTTATGCGCAAATACATTTATCAAGTAGGTCATTCGCTATTTTTCTCTGTCTATTTTGCTTACAATACGTCATGTGTGTCTAAAATATTCTAAGCCCTTTCACTTCCATATGTATGCAAGAAATGTTCATTAGCTTTTTTTCTGGGAAAAAATCGGTTACACACACACACACACACACACACAATATATATATATATATATATATAGAGAGAGAGAGAGAGAGAAGGAGTAAGAAAGAGAAAAAGTGTTTGAAGTAATCGAATTAAAATCAGAAATAACTCGTTTCGCTCCTAGAAAAGGTTTACAGTTACACTTTAATGATGCAGGGACGCTTAGCTTAAGTTTTACATTTTAATCTATCTATCTATCTATCTATCTATCTATCTATCTATCTAGATAGATAGATAGATAGATAGATAGATAGATAATGAATAGACTTAGATACATTTATAAACCGCCAGTGATAGATAGGAGCAAACATATATATATATATGTGTGTGTGTGTGTGTGTGTGTGTGTGTGTGTGTGTGTGTGTGTGTGTGTTTATATAGATATATAAACAAAGAGAGAGAGAGAGAGTGATAAGAACGACTATAGGTAGATACGAAAAAACATAGATACGAACAAAGTAGGTAGATTCAAACATAGATAGATAGATAGATAGATAATGAACAACTGCGATAGATAGATAGATAGATAGATAGATAGATAGATAGATAGATAGATAGATAGATAGATAGATAGGAACAAACGTAAAAAAGATAGCAACATCCATAGATGGAGAGATACGTAATAAACTGACTTAGTTACATTTATAAACAGCCTGCGATGATTGATTGATAGATAGACAGATTGTGTGATTGAATGATTATGCATGTCTTACCTGTCTTCCGGCTTTGAAATCAGCATTCGAAAATCCTGGTTTTTACTGAACAGGAACAGCGATCACTGGAAACGTAGTAAAAAGTACAAATATATTGCCTAAAATAGGCAGGTAGATGTAAGTAACTAGGTAGGCATGTAGGCAGGTTGACAGATATTCGTATTAATCTAGAAAATATCATGCGTTTAAATTGATAATGGGATTTTTTTAAAAGTTTAACATAATGGACCGCCACCGCTCGTTAAATTAAATACGCATTCTATCCACGCACATACAATATGATTTCGAGCATTTATTGTAGGAGAAGTGTGAAGGAGTTCGACGTTCAAGCCATTGTCAGTTCACTGGCGATTCTAAAGGAAGATCGACACAGTCATAAGCCCATTAGCGCACATATCTAGATAAATGCAAAAACGTTCAATTACAACGAAATCCCCACCCCACATAAAGCTTATACACGCACTCACGATAAATGGTAACATGTAAAATGACACGCTCACATACACTCTTAGCGGCATTTGCACATAGTTATGCAATTTTTTTTCAAGCCTAAAATAAGAAAAGTACAAATGAATAAAAAATAACATGTCGGACAGAACGTAAAGAAGAATTTTTGGGTCAGTGCCAGGGAAGAGCATCCGTTTGACATTCTGTAACTCCGATGTGTTAAAAAAAAAATACATGACATGGCTTTTGTAAATTGTCGAAATAAAATGTACTGGGATGGATTTCATCAGAACAATGAAGTGTACAGTTAACACACTTGTTTTCCAGTGTGATATATACACGAGACTAACTCTGTAAATACAGTTTCTGGGGCGGAATTTCGTGCGTAGAAATTTACCTAGCTTTTCATTTATTTAATTTTCGGTTTCATTACCAGGATAGGAAACGAAACTAGTCGTAAGGAATTCGCAAGCCAGGCTTGATTTTGTTCTCTCAGCAATAATGTCTCTGGGAATGCCATGATTTTTCTTTTCTCTGTCCCATCATCAGTCAACTTGTCCACACACACACACACACACACACACACACACACACACACACACACACATATATATATATATATACTGTTAAACATAAAAGACAATGAATGTCTATTATGTTTAATCATGAGCCGTTCTGGACATCGTATTTTGGCTTTAATTTCAGGTGAAAATAAAGAAAAAAATTCTCCAACATTTGGATAATTTTTATTAAGTTGGTTCTAAGCTTTCGGATCACATGAGCCATCTTCAGAGAGGTTGCAATTTTATCTCGTGTTGACATAAAACATTGCTAAGCAACAATAACAGTTAGCAAATAGCAAAGGCAGTTCGTAAATTTGTAATGCGGTTAAATGACGTCATAATGCGTGAGAGCTCGAAATGTTAGAATCTCATTACAAATTTACGAACTGCCTTTGCTATTTGGTAACTATCATCGTTGCTTAGCAAAGTTTTATGTCAACACAAGATAAAATCATCTTTCATGGTAGATGTTTTTATGTTAACGGCCTTGCAAACTCTTCCCCAAATAGCGATAGAGGAGCGAGGGGCTTGCATGTTTTGTATGTTGTAAAGAGGTTGGAGCGCGGGAAATAAATTAAGATATCGGAGAAGATTTTTGATTCTATCGAAACTGGAAAGTGAAATACCATGAAAATTAGAGGTAATTACTAGAAGGATGTGCGTTGTGGTACAGTGGATATCGGCTCGGAACAAGAAACCGGGGAGCCGAGTTCGAATTCCAGCTAAATCCATTGTATTCACTTACGCGCAAATACCCTTGGGAAAGGTATTAATCCGTCTCTTCCTTCCAGTTATGGGTTAAATAGCAGGACAGATTGAGTTCTATAGCCTTGGTCGGCAACCAGTCTACCGCAGAAAGCAATGGCAACCTACTGCGGGATAATCTTCTGCCCAGTCAGTCATGTCTCTTTCGAGACATGATCGCCCAAGCGTGTATCACGTATGACACCTAAACTGACTGACTAGAACAGTATAGAGAAAGAACCATCTTTCCAGTATCGCCATCGGCGAATCGAGTGTACGAATTCATTTGAGATGTAGGTTGAGCTTCAGGCCCAAGAGACGTTCAAGACACATGACTTCCCTGAGAGAACCGCACCCACCCCTTTCATCGCGATCAACGAAAATTCAGATGTCTGGTCTGTTAAATGTCACTTGTTCGTCTTTCGAGGCACTGAATGTAACCATCCAGATTTTTCCAACACTGAGTTACCCCGGAAAAAAGATTAACCAGTCTCCGGTCATCTACAGCTTTGGTGGTAGACCCAAGCATAACCGATAACAATCAGTCAGTTGAGTGCCATACGCGATATACGCTTTGGGCGATCATGTCTCGAAAGAGACATGACTGACTTGGCAAAAGATTATCCCGCAGTAGGTTGCCATTGCTTTCTGCATTAGACTGGTTGCCGGCCAAGGCTATAGAACCCAATCTGCTCTGTTATTTAACTCATAACTGGAGGGAAGAGACGGATTAATACCTTTCCCAAGGATATTTGTGCGTAAGTGAATGCAAGGAATTCAACTGGTATTCGAACTCGGCTCCCTGATTTCTCGTTCCAAGCCGACATCCTCTGCACCACAGCGCACATCCTAACCGATAACAAGGCAGATATAAAGAATACTAAAACAGATGTACTCGTCTAAAAAACTTTTAGCCGACAAAGATTTAACAGGTTGGTTGCACAAAACAAAAATCGGCTAGTTAAGACAATATACAAAAATAGCATTTAAACTATTTACATTATTTGGACTATTGTCCTCATCTTTGTTAGCATTTGTACGACGTTTCGGCCGCTGTGAACCCCGGTCTTCTTCAAGTTCTAGAGATTTCGAATCCTTTATTACGATCACTGGGGTTTATCATTCACATTCCTTTGTTGCGAAGCCTTTTTGGTCGTCATGAGTTATCTCCCTCTCATCCGACTCTTAGTTACTACACTGCTGTAGTCTGCGAATAATATACCCCAGGTTCGGTTCGAAATTCCTAGTACCTGAATACACCGGAGCATACAATGAAACCTCGTACAAATGGCAACAAAGATGAGGACAATAGTCCGAATAATGAAAATAGTGTAAATACTACATAATCTCAGAAATATAGACATTGTTTAGCATTCTCTAAAGTCATTTGGATCAGATCAATGGTTACAATTAGTCGTACAAAACAAGAATACAGTATACAGAAGATATCCAGTAAAAACAACTCAGTATATGGTATAATGAATACCATCCGAATAATGAAGCATAGCGGTAGGAATATTACTTTATCTTATTTCAGCACATAAACTATCTGTACCTGTGCCTGTTTCGGCATTCACCCTGGTCGGGTTGAGCCAGCTTACTCCCATAAACTATCGGGAATCATGATTAAGATTGAAAGGACGATAGATTCTTTACAGTATTAGACTTGCACTGGAGATTGATATTCCAACGAAACAGAACGTTTTAAGAAAAATGATAATTAAAATGATGTAAAATCACGTGATCCAGTCGAACTCTGTCGGAAAAATTTGAATGTCAAATCAGTAATGACTTGGAACGATTATGCATTGAAAGAATGTAAAATCGAGATAATATTTTAATAATTTCATCCCAAGCATGGCGATGAAATCACTAAAACACAAAAGGTCGCGTAGTAAAGTGCAAGTCCAAAGAGCCGCCCGATGTTGAAGGTTACAGAGTAAGTGGTATGGGGACTGTTCAAAAGATATATAGGAAAGGAATGATTGAAAGGAAGATAGATTTTTTACAGTATTAGACTTGCACTGGAGATTGATATTCCAACGAAGCACAGGAAACAGAGCGTTTTTAAGAAAAATTGTAATTAAAATGATGTAAAATCACGTGATCCAGTCGAACACTGTCGGCAAATTTTGAATGTCAAATCATTAATGATTTGGAACGATTATGCATTGGAATAATGTAAAATCGATAGAATATTTTTATCATTTCATCCCAAGCATGGCAATAGAACCACTAAGACACAAGAGGTTGTGTAGTAAAGTGCAAGACCCAAGAGTCACCCGATTTTGAGTCTTACAGTATAAGTGGTAATGGGGGCGGTTAAAAAGATATATAGGAAAGGAACATATGTGAAGAAGATAACAGTTCATAAGGCTCATCCCTTGTTCCCTGTTTAGGATGTGGTTTCCGGCTTTCTCTTTTCCAATCTTCTCACTTTGTTTTCTTTTTGTTTTTTTCAATTGGAGTAGATAGATCTATCTATCGCTCAGTTCACACTACACCCACGTCTATTGAATAGGTTAAGAGGCTCATCCCTTGTTCCCTGTTTAGGATGTGGTTTCCGGCTTTCTCTTTTCCAATCTTCTCACTTTGTTTTTTTTTTTTTGTTTAACAATTGGAGTAGATCTATCTATCACCCGGTTCACACTACACCCACGTCTATTGAACAGGTTAAGAGGCTCATCCCTTGTTCCCTGTTTAGGATGTGGTTTCTGGCTTTCTCTTTTCCAATCTTTTCACTATTACGTAGCCCCCTGCAACATCAGTGGCGTTACCGCCTTGCTCGTGGTGATACGATTAAAAAAAAACAAAAGAAAAAAACCGAACAGGTTAAGTGTGTGGTGATCGGACATATGCATCTTGTTAGAGTCGATTCCACAAAGAAAGTGTGTAGTAGAGTGTGGAAGTATATGAGAAAAAATAAAATATAATAAAAAAATAATTTAAAGGAGAAAAAACAATAAAATAGCAAGAATAAAAAAATAACGATAAACATAGCATTTACGGTTTTGAAGATTAACCTTGACTGGAAATACGGAAGCCAGAAGAGAATTTCACAAGAGAGAAGTGCAAGAGAAGATAATGTTAGCATAGGACTTACGGTGATATCCTACAATGATCGGACCTTGTTGCTAATCTAGTTAGTCAGTCAGTTAAGTGTCATACTTGATACACCCTTGGGCGATCATGTCTCGAAAAAGACATGATTGACTGGGCAGACGATTATCCCGCAGTAGGTTGCCATTACTTTCTGCGGTAGATTGGTAACCAGCCAAGGCTATAGAACCCAACCTGTCCTGTTATTTAACCCATAACTGGATTAACCGATTAATACCTTTCCCAAACGTATTTGCGCGTAATTGGATGCTAGGAATTTGACTGGAGCTCGCACTCAGCTCCCCCGATTTGTTGTTCCGAGTCGATATCCACTGCATCACAAAGCTAATCTAGTACTATACTTAAATTCATAGAGTCTTCATTCCATAGAGGGAAGTTCAGCATAACAATTAAACTAAATTATCTATAGAAAGGGCGCAGGGAAGCTAAAAGACGGTGGCAAGAAAGTGGCTGAAACCTAGATGCCAGGTCAGGACCAATAACATTGCTGATGAAAAAGAAAATAGTTCTTTTTGGTGGTGGCTTTGTTGGTGAATGAGAATGAGAAGAGCGGGGATATTGACGAGCTTTTAAAGTTTTTTTCTGTGTCACGTCACGAGTCACGAGTCATGTTAGGTTCGTGGGAATACCGCATTTACTACATCTCCAACAGTATTATCATGTCTAGAGCAAGATAAGCCGCCACTCTTCTGGTAAGTTATAACTTCACTGTTTTTATTTCCCCTAGACTGGTTGCCACACCGAAGCAAGAGAGCTAAAATCTACCCTGCTGTTTAACCCATAACTGGAAGAAAATGGATGCATGTCTTTTTCAAGAGAATTAGCACGAAGTTATCGAAACAGATTCGATTTTATAGCTTCATTTGAATTTATTTTGTTTCTAATTTTATATTTTTCGAGTAAAGGCATGTTTTTAAATATATATTCTGTAGATCATAACAAGTATTATTTGTAATTCTACTATAAAATGTATTTTTATAGTTTTTAGGGTTGCATTGTTTGTCATTTTCGTATAATCTGTTTTTGTTGCTAATTTTATTATAAAAATATATTGATTTTTATTTGGGAGTTCACTATTTGCCAATGGCTAGGACCCAAACAGGTGCTGCCATCGTGGGTCAGGGTAAACTTGAGAACAACAGCAAATAACAGGCGGTTCCAACTCCTAAAAAACTTCAATCTCTTGATCAGAGGCCTTGCTGTCGCGTCTAGTTATCTTCATAACAAGGACGATGAAAGTCTCGAAGAACGTGACTATTTAGGAACACAACACAAGTGTTAACGTCAATGTTTTTGTTTTGTGGCAGCAGTGTTGAGTGAAACTACAGCCTATGGTCATCAGTAAAAAAGGCAGCCCAAAATGCTAAATACAGGTTGGGGATACCAGAATCAAGCAGGTACAAAAATTTAAATACCTGGGAAGCGTTATAACAGAAGACGGAAAGTGCGACACAGAGATCCGAAGACGAAGGTAGCATTCCAGAAGTTGAGTAAGGTATTAAGAAACAGGATAATTTCACTAGAAACTAGGAAGAGAGTACTGGATTGCTACGTGCTGTCCGTCATTCAATATGGCAGTGAATACTGGACAATATCATCAAAGATGAAGGACAAACTTGAAGCAACTGAAATGTGGTTCTACAGAAGGAGGCTGCGAATATCATGAATCGAGTATGTGAGCAATGATGAGGTATTGGAAATGATGGAAACAAAAAGGAAATTAATACTGAGCATCAGGAAGAGACAGCTGAAGTTCCTGGGACGCGCAATGAGGAAGGATGGCTTGGAGAATCTGATACTAACAGGCCAAATAGAGGGAAAAATAGATAGGGGAAAGCAACGGATAACATATTTGGAGGACCTAATCAGGTGGATGACGGAACGACGATTGCATAATTTAACAGAAGACGTGCTCAGAGCCACCATGGATAGGGAAACGTGAAAGGTCATGATCGCCTACGTCCTGAAGGGACACTGCACATAGCAGAAGATTACCTATACAAAATGTGTTACAACTGATCCATACAGCAAGTTATCTGATGCTTTTTGAATTTTTATGAAGTATTCGGAGTACACACAAGATCATTATTTCTGTTTCGGAAAGGTACTGATTTTTTGTTCAAGATCATTTTTGTCATTTTATGAATACCTATGTTATCAGCATAGATCTTCTCATGTTCTGTACACTGGCCTAAGGTTTGGAAGCTGGAATGTTATTTTCAGTTACTATGTTCAATTAGGATGTGCGTTGTGGTGCAGTGGATATCGGCTCGGAACGCGAAATCGAGGAGCCGAGTTCGAATTCCATTTGAATTCATTGCATTCAATTACGGGCAAATACCCTTCGGAAAGGTATTAATCCGTCTCTTCCTTCCAGTTATGGATCAAATAACAGGACAGATTGGGTTCTATAGCCTGGGTTGGCAACCAGTCTACCGCAGAAAGCAATGGCAACCTACTGCGGGATAATATTCTGCCCAGTCAGTCATGTCTCGAAAGAGACATGATCACCTAAGCGTGTATCACGTATGGCACTTAACTGACTGATTAAATATGTTAGCAATCACTACCCATCTCTTTATATCTGTGCTTGTATATTCGCAGTGTGTGATTTAAGAATAGATTAAACAGATTGAATGTCTCATTTCCTTCTAAGAATGTGGTTCGGAATGATCTGTTATAGGAGCGCTCATCTGACATGTACGTCTTTGTGGACCGGTAAATTTCTTCTATCAGATCTAGACATTCGTAGATTCGGAACTTGGCAGGCAGTTTTAATAGATTAGAAGAGGAAGTATATGATGTGTTCGTATGATTCTGTGGGGTCAACATAGCAGGAACATGATCTATTTTTTTTTTAGCCATTTCACCCCATGCAAAGCAGTAATGCTTCTGAGACGCAAGGGGTTACTGAGAGTGAAAGGATATGAGAAAACATTAATGAGACGAAAAGGGAAAAAAGAACAGGTTTCAGAAAGACAAAAATAATGATTCATGTTGAATTTAAACTTTTGAAGATCTAAGTGACGGGAAAGCTAGAAACCGGAAGAGATTTTTATAGAGAAGTGCGAGACGAATGTTTTAGAGTTTCCAACTTACTGGGGTGATTTCATGACATATATGCGAAGACCAAATAGCGTCGTAATATGTTGATCTTCATAGAACGGTGAAAGACTAGTTATAGTTCATTAGTACCTTTACCATAATAGTTCTATTTTGGGCTAGCAGTATAGCCCGGCGTTGCTCGGGTGTAATGAAAGCTTTAAAACTAATCCATTGTCCTGGAGCTGAAAACTCAGCCTAAAGAATATTTGTGTGAGGTTTGGTGAGAATCGGGTAAAAATTGTCGATTTGTATAAAGGACATACAGACAGATAAACAGACACACACACACACATCTTGCCTTTTATATATATATATATATATATATATATATATATATATATATATATATATATATATTATCGATTTTCTGCACTATTATAAGAACTGCAATCTTGAAATTTCTGAATATCGTTTTTTATATCTTTGTCTATGAGTGTATCAAATTTGATTAAAATGGGACCACGCCTTCTATAACCCGATTTTTTTGATTATCGATTTTCGATATTTATCGGGGGTACCTCGACACAAAACCTAGCTAAGAACACTCGCAGACGCTTATAGTACAACTGTGTAAATGTTCAAGTATATCGGTTTAGCCGTTTTTGAGTCTATAGGTAACGGACACACACACATACACACACACACACACACAGATAAAATTCCATTTATAAATAAGTTTAGATACCTCTGTTTATATCAGAAGCTTCGAAACTAACGTTTTCATTCCATAGTGCAGTAATGAACCACACACGCAAATTTTTGAAGATGCACATTTTTATTCTAGACGCCCATATGTGGAATTTAGAATTCGGAGGAATGGTTTGATAATTTCAGAAGTTCAATATCAATGTCAACTTTTATTATGGTTTGATTATTTTTTTTCGATTCCTTTACGACTGGTTAAACGAAATATACTTAAAACCGCTTGAACTCTGTTTGCCGATTGCCGATTCCGCCTCAATAACCATTACGAAGTACTTGTGCAGGAGAAACATACACGAGCTCGCAGATTTATACATGCTTTACTGACGTGTGGACGGAGAGATTGCTGGAAGGTTTAATTACGAAATCCTGGAGACGGGATGTGAAGCTAATTCGAATCAGCTAAGAAACAAGTTTTGTATTTGTATTACATATATATATATATATATATATATATATATATATATATATAACGGAAACTAACGAAGATAATAAACATATAAACAACCGACAATTTGAAATGATTTGTTTGAACATTATTTTTGATCGATACTCATATTTAAGTAGATATTATGTTTTTAATTGAACAGTATTATATATTTATATCTACTGGCCTGATTATTTACGATAAATTTTTATTATGAAAATGTGTGTCATTCGGCAAGAATCGAACCTGCGACCCATATCTACATAGAGGAAGCTACCATTTGATCTGGCAACGACTTAGACCTCTCGACCACGAATGACCTCCAGTCTAAACGATATATATGTGTGCGTGTGTGTGTGTGTGTGTTTGTGAGTGTGTGTGTGTGTGTGTGTGCTAACGACGGATAAACTGTCGTTTAAATTATGCAAAAATAAATAACAGTGACATCTCGTTTCAACAGATATATTTACCAAAATAACAAAAAATACGTCAAAATACTAAAAAAATAAATTCTTCATATAAATTCGCCATTGGCTTCAACCACGGCCACCCGATGTCTCAGAATTTCCTGCAACTTTCTGGACGGTTTCCTTGATTAATTTTCTAACTGCTGCCTTAATACTTACCTCCAGTTCATCTTTGGTTTTACAAAGAGTTTTGTTGGTCTCTCACTCAACTACGCCCCACACAAAATAAAAATGGGTCGTTACAGTCTGAGGAGTTAGGTGGCCAGATGAAAAGGGTGATGTAGTAACAGAAATTGTCTGACAGCCATGACTGGGTTTTTTGGCTTGCTTGACATGGTGCAGAGACATGTTGTCAGACATAGGGTCGTCCATCAGCCACTCTCTTGATTCAAGGCAGCACTACCTCTACAATGCACTTGATGTCGACCTCCGTGTTGAGTCTGAGAAACAAACGAAGTACATGAACAAAAGTCAAGCACTCGTAAGAAAGAAAAAAAACTCAAGACGAAAGCTCTAACACTAACGCACTCAACACGAAAGTAGAGCAAACGAAAACAGAAAATCTGAGCAAGAACCAACAACCTACCTACGGCTCGTCAGGGAAATTGGCATTCCCTGACGAGCCGTTGGGCAAAACCGTGGTAGGTTGTTGGCTCTTGTTTAGACTTTCTGTCTCTCTCTCTATCTATATAAATATATATATATATGGTGTATGGGTAGTTTTTGAAGACTATCACAGTGAGTTGAGAAAAATGAAGGAAGGCAATGATGAAGGCGTTGGGTATTGCCTATTAAATAATCATTAATATTTCGAGATCATAGTCTCATCTTCAGTATGTTTTGAGTGCTTAATATTACGTACGCCCGTGATCCGTGCCTTTCGTCTTTCGCTGCTGCCATTAATTGTAGTGAGCGTGTGTGTGCGTGTATGTGTGTATGTATATTTTTATGGTTTGTATATGTGCGCGTTAACCGATAGCAGGATTTGGTGTTTTCGCATCTCCTTTATTTTTCTAAACGCATTGTGGTAGCCTTCAAAAACTACCCATACACAATGCTTCAACCAAATTACAAAAATCTCATATATATATATATATATATATATACAGAGCTATACTAACTATTCATCCAATACAATGCCGAAGAACCATTCAAACTGAATGTTTACATGATGCGGTTGTGGTAAGGAAGTGGTAAGAAAAGGTGATGTGAGGATCATGGCGATATATTGGAAGGGTAATGTTTGAAGCTAGAATTGAAGTGTGAGATCGTAGTGATCGAGAAGCGTCTATTAATCCGTGAGTGCGTTCTACACAATAACGAATCTAGGAAGGCATATATATATATATATATATCAAATCTATATTTTATAAAGAATTACACAAAATTAAGCAAACACTTGTCAATAATGGATTTCCTAACTCCGTTATTGATCAACAAATTAAAATGTATCTCAACAAAATTAACAATATGTCTAACAATAATGATAATATTAATAATGGTTTACATCAAAATAAACATAGCACTATTAACTTATACTATTGCAACCAAATACATAATAATTATAAACAAGATGAAAAAACTCTCATAAACATAATACGTAGAAATGTTAAACCAGTGGAAAGTAATAATCAAATTAAACTCATTATATATTATAAAAAGTTTAAAACAATTGACCTCATAGTCTATAATAAACCAACAAGCACTAAAGTAAATTCTCTACAAAAAAAACAATGTAGTGTACCAATTTACATGCCCATTCAGAGATTGCATCTCTGATACTAATAAAAAACCTAGTACATATATTGGTTTTACTACAACCACGCTCTCCCGTAGACTTACATGTCAACTTTCTGATCAGAGTACTATTAAACAACATTTCTCTGAAAAACATAAACATGTGGTCAACAATACGGTGATCCTTACTCATACACACAGTAAGAGAAACCTGCATATATAGGAGGCCATGTACATCAAATCTAAACAACCAACACTCAATAAAATCAACTTTAAATCCGGAAATAACATACTACATTGCATTTGACTACATGGTTTTGTTGTCATTTCGCGCTATCACGCGGTGTGACGTCAAAAACCGCATCGCAAATTTAAGAACTGCGTTTATTATTTTTGGTAACTATTGCCGTTGCCAAGCGGAGTTTTGTGTCAACACAAAATAAAATCGTCGGTGATGGTGGATGTTATAATATTTCAGTTTAAACAACCTCCCTGAAGATGGTTCATGTGAGCCGAAAGCTTAGAAGAAAATCAATAAATAATTATCCAAATGTTAGAGAAATTTTGTCTTTATTTTCAACTGAAATTAAAGCAAAAATACGACGTTTAGAACGGCTCATGATTAAACATAATAGACATTCTTTGTCTCTTATATTTAACAGCATATGTTTAGAATATATATATATATATATATATATATATATATATATATGTTTAGAATATATATATATATATATATATATATATATAATCAACGGAAATTTCTGTTTCGAGATTTCTACCTCATCAAGCAATGTTAGATCATTGCTGTGAAAATGATTTTGATTTAAATATAAGAAAAAATACGCGTGTTATTTCTAGATATGGAAAGACATGAAAATTTATGTGTGCTCAATTTAACTAATCAAAATATAGATTCAATTTAAATTTGAAAAAAATGTTAGATGTTTGGGGAATACACAATTTCTTCTTTCAATCTTAACGGATCTACTTAATTTTTAATTCTCCTCTTCAGATCCTATTTCCGTTGATGTGTGACACGATAACTAGACATATATGTATTTTATTATAATAGATTAAAATAGAAAATAGATTAGAATAGAAAATAGTTTAAAACCATATTTAACAAAAGTGAAAAAGAAGAGGAAAAAAATAAATAAACGTTTTTTCTTTTATGAGGAAAATTGTCCTCCGGTAAATATTTGACTCAGTGATAAACGTCAGCGGGTTGGTTTTCGATGACCCGGTCAAAGGCTGTCCTTTACTGTATCTTGACCACACATTAAGCCTTTTCCGGCGGAAGCCTTATTAAGATAAAAAAAAAAGATAACTGAAATTTCAGACTTACAGTCGCCGGTGTTTGTCACCGGTGGTCTAAAGCATTTCCGGATTTCCGGATTTTCATTTAAATAAATAGAAGTCAGTTGAGTTAAAAACGAAGACGAGTTAAGTGGAAGGAGTCAGCCGGGTGCGAACTAGAAGTAAGGATCTCCGTTCGTCTTGTTTCGTTCAGTTTGGGTTTATTGATCTCCATTAATTAGAGTTAGAGCTGTGTGTCACATTTGCCTGCCCCAACCGAAAAGGCTGACTCTAAACGAATAAAGCATCCTTTCAACTCATCCAAATTGTGGAAGTTCGTTCCTTATAGTCAATCTTGTACCCCCAGCTGTTCGTCCGACGGTTTCTACAAAAATCTGGCAACATCACAGCGTGGAGAACGGCCGCCGGAGAAATTCCTAGGACGACCGTTGGGGTATTACAGATGTATCCATTATTGTTTCAACATTTTTTCTTTCAGCTTTCTTTATATCTCAATGTTTTCTAAAACAAAACAAGAAGAGATGAAGAAAGAAAATATTTTATATTTTTTACCCAACTTAAAGGGACCTTTGAGTATAATATACTATTTTTATTTCGATTCAGAATTCAGTTTATTTTAATTTTTTAAAACTTTTAATTTATAAATAAAATATTTAAATATCCATTTATTTCTTAAACAATTTTTTAAAATTCATTTTATTTAAAAACTATTTTATTAATATTATATGCTATTCACAATAATGATATAACATAGTCTGATAACGAGGTAAAAATCTCGAAACAAAAATATCCGTATCGCAATTTATTTTTAATTAAAAAACAAATTTAATTATATGATTATATTATTCTCTAAAATATTTATTGTATTGAGCACTTTTATTAAAAAAAGTAAACACCGTAGAACTCGAAATTGTAAAACTGTTGCTTTTCTTCACTTGGATATATATATATATATATATATATATATTATAGACATCCGCAGACAGATCTGTTTCGCTGTATTACAGCTCATCAGTACGGCTCAGACTCCGGCTGTTTCCTAACCAAGGATTGAAACCCGACCGAATTGGCGTCAGTGGGCGATTCTACCCCTAGGCCACGAGCGTCCAGTAGAAGAAGGCACGCTTTTTAGCGCGTATAAACGCGCACAATAGCTAGAGTGTTCCAATTCATTATCGAATGAGCGGTGCGTGAAAGTTGTGTATACACCTATTAAGTACTGATACAAAATATTAGATCAAATACTTCAACGGTTTTTTGAGCGTTTGGCATCAAAGATCGCAGACAAAAATATACTGAAAATTCCTTGTTTTCGCAAGATTTGGCTTGACTATTTGTGATAAAACCAAATAACTTTAGTATTTAAATCAAGGAATGTCATTTTATTTTATAAAAATGATATTGATTAAAGAAATGATGACTAATCTTCAAATTGAAAATCTGACCCCCTACCATTTTCAATATCTGCTTTAAAAAACATTATGAATTAAGCAGTGATATTTGAATACCTTAAATGATTTTTTCTTTTATAAGTGAAAATATAACAAACAAACAAATAAGGAAAAACAAACACTATTTTAATAGTGCTTAATATATAGTCAAATTGCTCCATATAATAGCCCTTATACAAAATTGCTGTTCTCAATTTCTGACTCAAAACTTTAGCTGCAATATGTTGATGCCTTGCTTCAAAAACCGTATACAATTTGAAAAGCTTCAGTTGTTAACTTGACTGTCCATTCCAAGCCTTGGGAATGTGATGTCAAATTTAGCAAGTCAAGCTTGGTTCCATTTAACAATGATTCCTGAAGTTCAGATTCAGAAAAATCTTCTGTCATTGGTGGTTCAAAAATGCCACAATGATAAATCTATCAATTGTGTCCAGTGTGTGGCATTAAAATTAATGGTTGGTATTCTTTTTAACCTTTTCTTGGTTGACTTCCCACTCCTGAAAGAATATAAAAAATTATTTATTGATTCATTTAAAAACTTCTAGTCTCTACTATAATAAATATGGTGACATTAGATAAAAACTTTGAAATGATTCTATAAATGGCAATAAATAATTGAATCATTGATATATAAATAAATATTTACTTACCTCATGGCCAAAACTCTTGTTAAAGCTTCTTCTTTTACTTCAACTTCATCAGATTTGACCATGGAGTATAGGTTTTCAGACAGTAAACAAAATGTACTTCCTTGTATATTTCTTAAAGTGATCTGTTGGATTTCATGAGGCTGCTTCTTGATCTTCTGGGTCATATTAAAAATGTGCACTTGCTAATTGTGGAACTTATTATTTCTTTTAATTTCCAACCAACAAGTGGCATACACATGTACAATAAAACTTATTAAACTGTGGAGTTTTGTTGTGAGCTTTTGTGGGCATGTGCCACGACTCAATAAACGTATAAGCCTGATGTCCAAAGTTAACCACCTTGCCTGGTTTAAAGGACCAATTCTCCAGGATGCATATCAAGAGTTAACCTTAGCTCTAGAAATATCCACTGTGTATTCATACAGGAGTCTTTGGTCACAACTAAGATCATGTATTTCATAAATTTTCAAAATTGAATGCAGAGGACTGCTAATAATGGAAAATGATATTTGTAGTAAATCATTTGAGCATAATTTCCCCAGAGGAACACTAAATGCTGTAGGGCTTTTTGCAACCGTCTATGTTACAGTTTAATAGATTTTAATTTAATTTCGCTCGATATTCATGGAATTAAATATTATAAAGTAAAGTTACTGCTTTTTTTTTAATAACAAGATTAGATATTCTAAAGTTACACGTAGACAATAATTTAAAATTTAAGTTTAAAATTAAAATAAACAATATAAAAATAATAAAATTTTATTAGATCCTTTCTGAGTTTATCCGTTTTATTGTAGATTAGATTTGTGGAGGATTATCAATTCATCATCTTGGTAAATTCTGGTGTTACTTAACTCAAAAATGTTCCTAAAGTTCCAGAGCAAAAGAGCCCTACTAAGTTGCACGCCTCTGCAGAATCATGCATCCCCACTGAGATGCAGAAATCAGGGTTGTTTTTTTAGTTCACAGGTAATAATAAATAAACTTTTCCTTACACCTAATGGTGTGTAAGGCAGCTTTCTTGCTGTTTCCGTAATAAACTGTTTTTATGGGGCAGGGTTGTTAGCCCTGCACCCAATCCGCAAACCTGGAGGAAGTTGATTTTCTAAACGTAGCTTAGACGTAATATACGGCCGAAAGTAGGAGGTACCCAGTAAGGATCGAACTCACTACTCAGGTTTAGCGATTCTAACGAGACGAGGTTGCTATCAATTACACCACGCCGAGGCGCCCTCATAGATTTTTGAGCCTGTTTGATGATGTTCATACCTTGGTTGCTGATGGGGCAGTAATTTTTAGCCAAATTTAAAGCTGCGTTAAAATGTTTTTCAGATATAGATGGTGAACCCAAATAACAAACTGGACGAAAGTGCAATGCATTTTATTTTTTATTTTTGGGAACCAATCAATTGCCTTGGCTGTGTTCTATTATTAGTGCATGCCTAAGGCATTCTAAGTGAATGTGGAAGCTCTTCCGTGCATAATTTTGCTAATTCTACCTATGTAGTTTTTTGAAGGGTTTATGAAGAGATGAATGCCTGGTGCATATACAATATTGGTGCCCTATCATCTATTCATCTATTATAGTGCCACAGACATAGGGAAATATGTATATTTATTAATATATATGTATATATATAATACAGCTCTGTTCATACATTGAGCACTGTTTTATTGACACCTGAATAACAATATTATACATATAAACACCCTCCTGTATATTCATTTATTTACGTTACATATAATTTACGTTATATATATATATATATATATATATATATATATATATATATATATATGTTACGTTACATATAATTTACGTTACATATATATATATATTTCGGCAACAAATTTTCTTTTAAACATGTCCGATTAAATAAATTGCAAACATTATGTCTGCTCATTTTTTTAATAAAATCCCTTCATACTCACGGATAACGAGAGTATGAACGAGTCTTATTAAAAATAGAATAATACGCAAAAGATTATTCGTGAGTATGAACGGATTTTATAAAAAAAAAACAGACATCATGTTTGCAATTTATTTAATCTGACACACAAACGCAAACAAACACACACACACACACACACTCACATATATATATTCAAGTTTA
This sequence comes from Ascarosepion bandense, assembly GCA_037127315.1. NCBI lineage: Eukaryota > Metazoa > Mollusca > Cephalopoda > Sepiida > Sepiidae > Ascarosepion > Ascarosepion bandense. The sequence goes on from JBBBDQ010000397.1 coordinate 237,160, forward strand.
ACTGAAAAAAGCAATATATATATATATATATATACATATATATACATATATATATATATATATTGCTTTTTCAGTTAAACTTGTTAGATTAGAAGTTATTTTTCTTTATATATATATGTATATATATATATGTGTGTGTGTGTGTGTGTGTGTGTGTCTGTGTGTGTGTGTGTGTGTGTGTGCTTTTGTGTGTGTGTGCATGTATGTAGTCATCACTGTATTACTTCTCATCAGTACGGTTAGACGTTCGATTTCCTCCAACCAGGATTGAAACCCGATCGATTTGAGATCAGTCGAAGATTCTATCTCTAAGCTAATGGCGCACGGCGGAGAAAGGCAGATTTTAGCAACTTATATATACAGTATATACAGACGCCAGTAGCCAAGAGTATTCGATCCACTGTTGGATAACGATGCGAAAATAGCGGTGAGTATCTATTGTTTGTTAAGTCTACCATTTTCTAAGAAAGCTCAATCAGCGGGCGAGAGCGTAAATAATCATCCACAGACACTCCTGTTTCGCTGTATCACAGATCATCACTACGGTTAAACATCCGATTGCCTCTAGCCTGGATTATATATATATATATATATATATATATATACCAATCTAGATATCGTCCCGTTGATATATATGAGGGAGATTGAAAAGAACTCCTTATTTTAAAAATGCTTATAATTTATTTATTAACTATAATTTTTACATATATATAAAAGGGATATATTTAGTATAAGGTTTTATTTAAAATTCTATATAGGCAACAGATTTCCCTACCAGATTCAGGAATCGCATCAACAGATTTCACCAGGAACACTTGTTGTATGGAAGACACAATTTCTGGTATTCGCCTTTCAAGTTCTGCCAACATCTTGATTCAGTATAGTAGACTTGTTCTTTTAACCAACGCCAAAGAAACATGTCAGAGGGTGTTAAGTCAGGACTGCTGGCTGGCCACTCATCGATAAAATAAGAACTTTTCGATTCACTTGTATTGTGTACATTCTCTGTGCATAAAAAATACCTAGTTTGGCGCCAGGTTATTCGTTCACGAAAAAGAGTGCACATTGACGTGGTGTAATGGTTATCAAGCTTGTCTCGCTAGAATCATTACAACTGAGTAATGAGTTCGATCCTCATTTGGAGCCCAAATTTTCGGCCTTGCTCCATATCTACGCTGTGCTTAGAAAAACACCATTCACGAAAAAGTGAAAAGTTAAGTACGATTACATTTATGTTTACATATATTTTTTATGGTTTATATTTCTTCTAGCATGGACATGTTATGGATGTATTTGTCTTCTCGGGTGTTATTTGTCTTCTCGGGTATTATTTCCAAAACACAACCAAATGCTACTAAGATTTTATATCGGTGTTGAGGTTTTAGCTTCCTCTCTCGCACTTCCCGCCTGTGGAACTCACTCCCGTATTCTTGCTTTCCTGACGGCTACAACCTCCAGAAATTTAAATGCAAAGTTAATACTCATCTACTAACCACTGGACACTAGCTCTCTCCCCTCCCCTGTATAACCTTCACTTTCTCTCCGCCTATGTATCTGTCATTGCACCTGTTTTCTCAGCTTTCTATTGTTCCTTTCTAACTAGCTTGTACTCCTCACTCTTTTCTAATTAATCTTTTTACATTTATGTAACCCCCTGCACATCAGTGGCGTTTCTGCCTTGCTCGGGGTGAAATGATTAAAAAAAAATATATATATATATATCCCCCACTGAGATATTTTCTTCTTTGTTATAAAAGATGCATACTGTAGTATTTGCTTTCATATCTTTTGTTTGTTTTTTCTTCCCTGGCACCATGCCAGTTGTTTAATGTCTTTTCTATTTCTATAACCTGTTTTTTTTTTTTTTTACTTTCTTCTGAAGTTGAGCGTAAAGTTAACTTTAACTTAAGCTTTGTCGTCGAAATCATAGCAACGATTTTAATCGCTCTTCTGCTGTCGGCACAGCTCACCAAATAAGATTGTAGTTACCCTTCCTCATCATTACAGAGAGGTTGCAATATAGTACCACGCAATGAGCCCTCATAGTTGCAAACATGATTTATTTTAACGTTAGATTAACAGAAAATCGATACTAAATCCGAAAAAATATTTACAACGCGCATGTATCATCCAAATTAAATATTCTCAACGAGTGGACCCGTGCTGTTAAAAATGACAGCAAATAATTAATATCGATATGTAGTTTAAAATGAGGGCAACATATATATCGATGTACCTACAACTGAGAGGCTAACATTATGACATAAGAAAATAAAAATAATCCAAACCGCTGATCGTGAGAGGAGGGATATATATATATATATATATATATATATATATATATATATATATATATATATATATATATATATATATATATATATATATACGCTAAAAAAGGCTGCCTCCTTCTACCGAGTGCCCATAGCTCAGAGATAGAATCGCCTTCTGACGCCAATTCGGTCGGGTTTCAATCCTAGGTTAAAAAGCAATCGGAGTCTAACCGTACTGACGAGCTGTGATACAGCGAAACGGATCTGTCTGCGGATGACGATTATATATATATATATATATATATATATATATAACACATCACCCAATAAGTCTCTGGCCTAACTAATAAACCAAAATCTTTTAGGCAAAATTCGAGTTTATTCATCAACATAGTCTCCTACAGTGATACACCGATTCCAACGCTTCTCTAACAATTCTATACCTTTTTTGTAGAAAGATGTGTCTTTGGTCTTCAAATACGCCTGAGTTTCCAATATCACTTCTTTATTAAAAGAAAAATCTCTTTTCCTGGAACATTTCTTTGAGGTATGCAAACAGCCAGTAGGCGCTGGTGACCAGATCTGGGGAATAGGGTGGATGCGGAAGCAATTTGACGTACAATTCATGTAGTTTTGCTATCGTTGCGATCGTCTTGTGACACGGTGCGTTGTCTTGGTGAAAGATCACTTTTTTCTCTTCATTTGTGGCAGTTTTTTTTTTTTTTGGTTTCTTCCTTAAAACGCACCAATAATGCTATATAATATTCACCAGTGATTGTTCTTCTTTTCTCAAGGTAATCGATGAACAAAATACCTTGCGCATCCCAAAATACGGAGGCTAAAACCTTGCCTGCTGAAGTTTGCGTTTTTGGCCCCTTTGGACGGCTCTCACTCCATGCTGTCCACTAAGCTGACTGCTGATTTGACTCTGGAATGAAGTGGTGGATCCATGTTTCATCCATTGTCACATATTTAAGTAAAAACTCTTTCTTGTTGAGTTGAAACAGTTGTAAATAACGCTCTGAATCGTCGACGCGTTATTGTTTTTGATCCACTGTGAACAAGCTCGGCACCCGCTATCTCACGCAACTTCAATTTACGATTGGCCAAAACGTGTTTGTGGATTTTTTAGTGGATTCCAGGAGAACTACCGATTTTTGACAACCTGTATAGATGTTGAAAGCCTTAGAAGATGATGGTATAGAGGAAATTCAGTTAGTTAAGTGCCATATGTGAAACACGTTTGGGTATTCATGTCTTGAAAGAGACATGATTAACTTTGCAGAAGATTATACCGCAGTAGGTTGCCATTGCCTTCTGCGGTAGACTGGTTGCCAGCAAAGGCTATAAGACCCAATCTGTCCTGTTATTTAACCCATAACTGGAAGGAAGAGACGGATTAATACCTTTATTTACGCGTAAGTGAATGCAAGGAATTCAACTAGAATTCGAGCTCGGCTCCCCGATTTCTCGTTCCGAGCCGATATCCACTGCACCACAACGCACATAATTACGGAAATAATAAATCGAATCTACAACAGTGTTGTAATACCGGATGACCTAAGCAAACCAATTTTTATAGTTCTGCCTAAGAAGCCAGGTGCAATTGAATGCGAACTCCATCGTTTGATGAGACACATAACGAAATTCATTGTCCGAATACTGATGAACAGAGCGAGAAGCAGAATCAGACCAGAAATAGGACAAGCACAGTGCAGTTTTGTCAAGAACATTGGAAAAAGGAATGTGATATTTATGTTTAGGATGTTATCTGAAAAGGCGATACAAATGAAAAAGGAAGTTTACCTGTGTTTTTTAGATTATGCCAAGGTGTTCGACAAAATACGCCACAAGGAATTGAATAAATACACAGCAACCTTGACATATTTGGCAAAGACATCAGAGTAATCAAGAACCTATACTGGCAGCAAACCGGCTGCATACGTACAGGAAACGTATTCAGCAGATATTCAAAGATAGAAAGGGGCGTAAGATAAAGATGTGTCTTTTCACCGGATCTATTTAACATGTTCAGCGAGACTATTCAGAGGACCCTAGAGGTTATGCCAGGATTCGTCATTGGCGTTCACAATCTGAACAGCATAAGATACGCAGATGATACAGTGTTGATAGCTGAAACGGAAAGAAAACTACAAAACCTTCTAAAAAAGATAGATGAAGCAAGTAAAAAAGGACTATAAATAAACTCCAAGAAAACCGAATCTATGGTCATCAGCAAACTGACAAGCCAAAAATGCCAAATACAGGTTGGGGATACTAAAATCAAGTACAAAAATTTAAGTACTTGGGAAGTATTCTAACGGAAGACAGGAAGTGCGATACTGACATCCGAAGGCGAATTGGAATGGCCAAGAATGCCTTCCAGAAGCTGAGCAGTGTATTAAGAGACATGAAAATTCTGCTAGAAACAAAGAAGAGAGTTCTGGATTGCTATGTGATGTCTGTCATTCAATGTGGCAGTGAATGTTGGATAATATCATCAAAGATGACTGAAAAACTTGAAGCAACTGAAATGTGGTTCTACAGAAGGATGCTGCGATTATCATGGATCGAGCATGTGAGCAATGATGAGGCTTTAGAAAGGATGGAAACGAAAAGGAAATTAATATTGAGCATCAAGAAGATACAGCTGAAGTTCTTGGGACATGTGATGAGGATGGACAGCTTGGAGAATCTGATACTCACAGGTCAGATAGAGGGAAAGAGAGACAGGGGAAAGCAGCAGGTAAGATATTTGAACGGCCTGAGCAGTAGGATGGCAGAGAGGGATTTTGGTGGGGTAACAGCGGAAAGTGTGCTAAGACGTGAATGGACATGGCACATTGAAGAAGAAGAAAAAGAGCAGTCAGCATCATCTGTGTCTGTATGACCGAGTTTAAAGTCAGAATACCACCTCTTAACCGTTGTTTCCGACGAATCAGAGTCCAAATAACACTTATCAAATCATTGCTTTACTTGAACAGTATATTTTTCCCATCAAAAAGCAATGCTGTATCATCACACGAAATTCAGATTTTTCCATTGTTTTGAAAATTTGCAACATTAGCTTAACACAAATAATTAATTTGTAAACTAATAATCCGCTTGGGCCTAAATTTTATCACGTGCCATTTGAAGTTTAAAACTTTAGAAAAATCATATGGATTATTTTTAATTATAAAAGGGAATAGAGTATATATATATAGTCATCTGCAGACATATCTGTTTCGCTGGATCACAGCTCATCAGTATAGTTAGACTCCGATTGCTTTTAACCCAGGTTTGAAACCCGACCGAATTGGCGTCAGTTGGCGATTCTACCTCTGGGCTATGGTCGTGTGTGCGCACACACACACACACACACACACACACACACACACACACACACACACACACACACACACACACACATATATATATATATATATATATATATTCAATACTCAATGATATAATTATTGCAAAAAGTAAAACAATAGTAGCATTATTAAAGAAGACACACGCGGTAAGAGCTTTTATAACTGGCACTAAATTTTAATAACTGGTAGTAAAGAGAATGAATTGAGCCGACGCCCCCTCACTATTGTCTCTTCCTCTCTCTCTCTCTATGAGCATGCCAGGGAATATATATATATATATATATATATATATATGTATTTCTCCTTTTTAATCTTATTTTTCTTCATTTTCATATAGACTGTGTTGCTGAGGAGACGTGAATTATCTCTCAGGGATTTCATGTTGAAATGTTCATTCAACATTTTTGAATTTTGAAAATTTATTTTAATTTATATTGGCTCTGTAATTTTAATTACATTGAGCTCTCCTCCTGTATCATTTTTTAATATTAAAATTTTTAATATTAATGAGGATCAGGTTCTTGGAATTTACCTTCTTACTTTTCCGTTTCGGATTAAAGTAATATATATATATATATATATATATATATATATATATATATATATATATATATATATGATGGTCTTTATTATAATAGAAAAGATTAAAAGATACGAAAATAAATTTTTAATTATTTCATCGAAAATCGATTTTGATATTATTTGACCACTGCTAATTTTTCAACGATACCATATCTCGTGCGCAATATTAAAGTTTGGGCACCAGTGTGGAGTCAGGAAAACTTTTAATGGCAACGTGAGAGTAAATTCACCGCAATGTCTCATATACACCCAGTCAAAATATTACATATCTACAACGTCGCAAGAACGTTCCGTGTTCTGTGAGTGGGTTCAAGCCCGGTTAATGGTTGGAATCTTTTGGAGATTTTGTAGAAACTATTTGGTTTTCAACATTTTATATTTGTGCTGAATTAAGCTATTATTTGGAAAAATTCCTTTGACTGGCAATTGAAATTCTAAGTCACCATAATTACAGCTTCAACACAGTGATTATCACATTTTACGGTTGTCTAAATCTGATTCACACTGCTGCTCCATCAACAGCAACGCATTTGGATATTCGAATTAAAGTAATCGATTCTCGATTATGCACAAACATGCACCATGTCTGTCTCTATCTTAAAAATGTCATCTATCTATCTATCTATCTATCTATCTATCTATCTATCTATCTATCTTATTACATGTCTGTCTCTATCTCAGCAATGTCATCTATCTATCTATCTATCTATCTATCTATCTATCTATCTATCTATCTATCTATCTTATTACATGTCTGTCTCTATCTCAACAATGTCATCTATCTATCTATCTATCTATCTATCTATCTATCTATCTATCTGTCTGTCTCAACTTTTACCACCTGTAGGTCAATTTAATAAGACTTTTGTCACTAAACCAATCATATCTTTCTTTCAACTCTTACGGCCTAAAACAATTTTCTGGCTTTAAATAACCTGAAAGAACGAATAATCCGTAAAAATAGAATCAATCAAAACTTGTTCATATTTCAACCGTAACTAACCTAAAATATGCTGATGAGCTCTCAATATATATATATATATATATATATATATATATATATATATATATATATGGATTAATTTTTAATCCGAAATTTTCATGACTTTAATCGTTGTTATAATGGACACATTTTATTTTAAATAAAACCTTCAGTTTTATTTATTAAACAATATGCATTATTTACTAAGTTTTCTCGAAATATGCCGGTAGACATAATACACAGAGTTTAATAAATTAAAATGACACCTCTCTTTCATGATGAAATTCGCACTATTATATCATTTTAAGTAATAAATATATATAGATGTGTGTGCGTGAGAGACAGAGTGTAGGCATGTGTGTATACGTATTTATATCTCTTTTCGTATATTTCATGTTTGCTTTCAAAACGGACACACCATTCGGAGATTTGTTACACTTCGCCAAAAGCTACTACACATGGTCTAAATGATTCCAATGCATCTTTTAAAAACTAGTCATAATGCTAAAAAAATAGATGACATCAAATATTTAATTTTCCCTGCCAGCTAGAACCTCAATTCAATTCGTCGCGTTTTTTTTTTAATTTTCAATTTTATTTGTTTAGTGGGGGATATTAACAGCTCGTTGTTCTTGGGAAATGTAAATATTTCAAATTTTCACCTGAATGGTTAGTCTTCTTGTTTATCCGTTTCGTTGTTTTTCCGGATCACTGAGGTTGTCAGATGTTTTATCTATTGACCGAAGAAGGTTCACATGTCTGAATTAAGAAAATTTATCCATATAAAAATGATTTTCTAGTGTTTAAATATAGTGTTTATGTAATACGAAGGAAAATAATGTTTAAGAGCAACAGTAAGAGAATAATTTTAATAAGATAGTACGGAGATAATTTGTCAAAAAATATAGCATTATAAGTGGTCATATTATGTCACGTGATAACATTATTGAGGCGTAATATAATTCTATGATAAAAACACAAACAAAACTACTTTTCTGAATCGAGTGATGGTTTTTATAAAACATGTTAATTCAGTTTTCTGATCGTGAGTTCACTAGCAAAAGCTAAAATTTTTCTTTTTTTTTTAAGTACAAATGAACATGAAAAACCAGTTTCTATTTTGTTTTTCTCAAAGACAAATGACTCCAAAATGCTTATTCGCTTTTCATTATTTTCCAACAAGAACACGCGAACGCAATATTTAACCCCTTCAAAATTTAACTCACAATCCTAAAAAAAACACAAGTTTTGTGTTCCAATTTTGTTCTGGTTCAGACTAACGCCCAGATTTAATATCATAAATGGTGCATAGGGCAACATGCTTTTGTTACTATAACAAACTGTTTTTTACGGAGATGAGTTGTTAGCCCTGCACCCAACCCCCACCAAACCTGGAGGACCGGTGGACCTTTCTTGGTCCTTTCGTTTACAGTACCTGGTATTCCCAAATGGTCACCCATTTAAGTACTGACCAGGCTCGATGTTGCTTAACTTCGGTGATCAGACGAGGAACCGGTACATTCAACACGATATAGCCGTGGACCAGATTTCATATGGATAAATTTTATTATATGAATTTTGACTACCATACGAACGCGGGTGTCCCTCAAGGTTCTATCCTAGGTCCCACGCTCTTTCTGATCTACATTAATGATCTCCCCGACGCCATTAGATCCCAAGTTGGCATGTATGCCGATGACACAACAATCTACTCTTGCATCGATCAAAAACCAGGTGTAGACGACAAAGTGAACCTCGCTGCCGTACTTGAAAAGGACCTCCAATCCGTAGTGGCCTGGGGTAGGAAATGGCTGGTAAATTTCAATGTCTCTAAAACAAAGCTGTTATCAACTAACCACCATAGACAATCGCATCTACCTCCCATTAGCATGGGGCAGGCTAGCCTCCCAGAGAGTAAAACACTACGCCTCCTTGGCCTTACACTTTCGGCGGACCTCAAATGGAATGACTATATCGAATCCATTGCCAAATCTGCCGCTATGAAAGTGGGCTCTCTGTGCAGGGCCCGGAAGTTTTTCCCGCTTGAATCTATCCTGCACATATACAAATCTACCATCCGCCCGTGTATTGAATATTGCTGCCATATCTGGTCGGGTGCCCCTGCTGCTCTCCTTGGGCTTCTTGACAAAATACAAAGGAGGATCTGTAACGTGGTTGATACTGACTTGGCAGACCGGCTGCAACCACTCTCTCACCGGCGTGATGTGCCTTCCCTGTGTCTCTTCTACAAGTACTTTCATGGCTTCTGCTCCGATGAGCTTAGATCACTGGTGCCGCCTAAGCACGAATTTACACGAGATACTAGATTAGCAACTAGGTCCCACACTTTTACAGTTAAACAAATAAGATGTAACCGTAAATTCTACTCCAACAGCTTCTTTTCTCGCGCTTCCCGCCTGTGGAACACCCTTCCACAAGTCTGTTTTCCCGACAGCTACAATCTCCAGATGTTTAAATGTAGGGTCAATAGACACCTCCTATCACACTAACTCCCAGTTATTGTCAGAACACTCTCATCTACCCAACCCTCATTCTCGGTATCCTTACCCGCCTATCACCCACCCTCTGAAATTTCTTATATTTAACCATTCTCGGTATCCCTACCCGCCTATCACCCACCCTCTGACATTTCCTATATTTAATCATCCTTTCTCCACTCTATGTAGCCCCCTGCGCAGTAGTGGCAGTGACATGCCTTGCTCGGGGTGAAACGCTTATAAAAAAAAAAAAAGAAAAGTTGAACGTTCTTCAGACAAATGGCAAAAAGTTTGACAATTTCATTGATCTAGAAAACAACAAAAAGGCTAAACAGAACTGACTATTCGCGGAGATTCAGGAGGAAGTTTTTTCATGGTTGTTAGAACCTAATCTGATCTACCATTTAACCCATAGCTGGAGGAAAAAAACGGATTAATAACCTTTGGTGAAGGTATTAATCCATCTATTATCTCTCTAGCTATGGGCTAAATGGGAGGAGAGGTTTGGTTTTATAGCCTTGGTTGGCAATCCGTCTACTGCATAACGTAATAGGAACCTACTGTGGAAAAATATTCTGCCAGGTCAGTCATGTCTCTTTTGAGACATGATCGTCCAATCGTGTATCACGTATGGTACCTAACTGACTGATATGTCTTCAACAACATCAGTTGCAAAATACAAGTGAATGGTTTTCTGTCGGTGCTGGGAACGTCGGAATAAATCACGTTTTAGATATCGTGTTTTTTTTTTAATTAAATTTTTCTCTCACTCACTCACTTCCACTCGAGACAAAGTAGGCCAAAAAAAAAAAAAAAAAAGGTAAGTAAGCAATTCCCACCCTTACATAACACGACAACAAACGCGGTGAGTGAACATAAAAGGCATGAAATATTTTACAAAATAACATATATATTTGCACTAATATGCTTCAATTTTAACGTGGGGTGCGTTTTTCATATCTTATGTAAGAAAAAAATTACTTAGCAGGTGACTCCATGTTGAGGTTATCTCTAACTTGATATAGACAAGCGCTTAAATAGTTTCTCGAACAAATAAAAAAAAACTATACCCTAATAGTAATGTTTGTAGAACTTGCTATTAAAAACAGACTAATCCCCCCCACCCACCCCTCTCTCTCTCACTCTCTCTCTCTCTCTCTCTCTCTCTCTCTCTCTCGATATATATATATATATATATGTATTTCAATATTAATTCCTCTTCGAGCAAGGCGATAATGCCACTAAGACGCAAAAGACGAGCGGAAGTGAAAGAGAATGAAAGGACTTTAGAAGTAACCAAAAATCCAAACCTCAACACTGAACAAGGGTTACACTTCTGGTCTTGTGGAAGAAGTAAGATTGTGAATCGGAACATAGATGAATGTATCAACTCCTATTGAGGAGGGGAAAAAAGTAAATAAATAAGCAGTAAATAAAATTTCAGAATTAACGTGGAGACGGTAGAAGTATAAAGTTGAAGTAGAATTTAGAAAGAACCGGAAATTACATCCTAAAGAGAAAGAAATCGTTATTCCTGTGAGACACAAACCTATCAGGGAATTTAAAATGTCAGAAACCCAGGTGCCTAATTTGTAAACATTTGATAAACGACACAATATTCTCTGTACCCAACACCAAAATCAAATTGCAGCCACCACGCCCCACTTGTGACAGCGAAAATATTATATAATTCCTCTTTTGTTCAATATGTCCCAATAGTGGATATATTGGCGAATCCGGTAATAGCTTTAGATTTCGATTCAATAATCACAAACTTAATATACGCCAAAATAATCAATATTCCCCAGTAGGAGCACATTTCAATCAACCGGGTCACACCTTTAAAAATTGCAAATGTTTACTAATAGACTCCAATTTTAGTTCTACATACGCACGCAGAAAGAAAGAAAAATACTGGATTTTAAAATTAAATACACACAAGCTAGGGTTAAATAGGGACTAAGGTGCTTTGAATCTTTACAAATACTTCAATAATTAAACGTTTTCAGATACATTTAAAAAATATTTTTAAAACTTTTTTAGATACAATTAAAAAAATTGTTTATCTAAAACAAATTTATAAGCATTATTAAAGATAGGTTTACGTTTGCAAGCATAATTTTTTTTAAAAAATCTGTCGCTTTCAACGTCATTTGATGTAAAAACAAAAACTTTCTCCACAAACGCGTCACGTGATGTAAACAAACGCGTCACGTGATGTAAACAAACTCTTCATTGACGCTCTCGCGAAATCTCGCGAAATACGTTACTAATTCAAATTTTCAAATCATTTGTTTCTGATGAAGGACCGAGGACGGTCTGAAATATAAAATATAATAGTAGAAATAAACAAATACTGTCAAAAGAACACATTTTCAAACTCAAAACGTTTTAATATTCTTTCCTATATATATATATATATATATATAAACACGCACACCTACACACATACACTCATGCACACATACATACCCACATACACGCACACACAAATATATATATTAATGCATACCAATACTGGGAAACATATATATATATATATATATATATATAATGATATACGCTAAAAAGTCTGCCTACTTCCACCGAACGCCCATAGCCCAGGGGTAGAGTCGGGTTTCAATCCTGGGTAAAAAAGCAATCGGAGCCTAACCGTACTGATGAGCTGTGATACGGCGAAACAGATCTGTCTGCGGATGACAATATATATATATATATATTGTCATCCGCAGACAGATCTTGACCGACCCTCCCCTTCTGTAGACTTGCGGTTGTGTGTATATAAGAAATTATAAGCGTATGATGAAATTTACGTATGGTAAGTGGTAAATAATATTACGTTTTTTAATATATATATATGTGTGTGTGTGTGTGCGCGCATGTGTGTGTGCGTGCGTGTGATAATATATAAATGAATATAAGATTATTAAACAATTATTAGTCAGAATCAAATAGCAATTATATGTTATTTAAAAAAGAAGTATATGGTAAAGGTTTAATATGCACAGTTTTTGAATATTTAAATTAGGAGTATCAGCCAATTTTTTTTTTTTTATAAGCGTTTCACCCCGAGCAAGGCATGTCACTGCCACTACTGTGCTACGTAGAGTGGAGAAAGGCTGGTTAAATATAGGAAATAACAGAGGGTGGGTGATAGGCGGGTGAGGATACCGAGAATGAGGGTTGGGTAGATGAGAGTGTTGTGAGAATAGTTGGGAGTTAATGTGATAGGAGGTGTCTATTGACCCTACATTTAAACACCTGGAGATTGTAACTGTCGGGAAAGCAGACTTGTGGAAGGGAGTTCCACAGGCGAGGATTTCAACCTTTCTGTATCGTCAGACTTTATAGATTAACTGGTTTTCTAACGCTTTATTTTGAAGACAAAACAGGAATTTTAAAACGGATATCAGGAAGTTTAAAATAAGGGGAGGAGTTAGTCAAGACTAGCGAAATAGTATTGTACATACTTTCGTCCTGGTTTGTATGAATACAAAATTTATTTTCTAATAATTTGGGCATTATTTCGGACCTTTCATTTAGTAACATTTCTCGTCGTAGAAATGACACTATAATCAACTATTCTTCGTGACACAATCTACAGACATCACCATTGCTGCAAGATCTGGCCTTTCTTAATATACTCCAGATCACATTAGGATATTTTCTATTTTTCTCTTTTCATTCCAACACATATTTGGCTACTTTGCTACAATTTCTAAGTCTTTCTAGCTTGAATGTTGGTGTGTTGTTCTACCATAGTTTTGGAAAATTGCCTTCAGTATATCGCACTTTTATTTTGCTTTGTCCACTCTGCTTCGTAAATAACTCCTCCGGTTTTATGAACACCATCAATTTCCTATCAAACCGTGAAATGAGGGTTTTTATGAACAGGCAAGCTTCCAGATTCATTCATAAAAAAAACCCGGCATCACTGAAAGCCCTATTATAAGTTCTACACTTTTTCTGATCTTCATCAATAATCTTCTGATACAATTTAGAATTTGATGCAGATGACACCCCCATTTACTCTCGGCTCGATAGAAAATTTGCCAAGGCTGATAAAGAAAGATTTGGCTGCTGCTCTTCACAAGAATCTCTAAACTTTCCCACCTACCATCAGAACGAATTACGCTAGACTCCAAGAGAGCAGCCTGCTGCCCCTCCTTGGCCTCACTCTCGTACACGATCTCAAATAGAATGACTGCATCAAATCACTAGCTCTATCTACTATTAGGAAGCTTAGTTCACTGGTTCGAGTCAGGAAATCTTTCCCGTCGGAATTCATTTTGCACATTTATAAATCTTCTATTCGTCTGTGCATTGGTTGGGTGCTCTTGGTATTCATCTTGGGGTTCTTGACAAATCCAAAGGAATTTCTGTAATATAATCGATTCTGATTTGTCATGTTGACTTCAGTCGCTTTCTCATTGATGCGATGTGGCTTCTCTCTGTCTTTTCTACAAGTATTTTAATGGCAACTGCTCTGGTTCCCCAACCACATTTATTTACGTACGCTACTAGATTGGCATCAAGGTTCCCCCCCTTTCACCGTCGAAGTAGTTAAATTTAATCGACTCTTCTACTCTAACAGTTTATTTTCTTGCACTTCCCATTTGTGAAAATCTATTCCGTTTGCTCGCTTCCTCGATAGCTACAATCGCCACGAGTTCATTAATATAGCAGGGAGAGTCCATTATCTGAAGGAATAGGTGTGGTTCCCCATAACAGTATAATTCATAAAGCTTTCTAGCTTGAATGTTAATTTATTGTTTTGCTATCGATTTTGAATTTGCTTTCAGTACATCATACGTAAATGTTTCTCTGTTCACTTATATCTTAAACTTCTGTTTTGTAAATAGTTTTTATATTATCATTTGACCCTAAGGAAGGCGGGACTGCCACTATTTTGCAGGGGGTTACAGTGACAGGAAAACAAAACAACTTACAAGAGATCTCGAAGAAAGGATAAGAGAAGGATTGAAATCAACGAAATAGATGGCGTTTCATTAAAACTTATGAAGATTATAGCTAACGAGGAAGCAAAAAAAGGAATAGAGTTTCACAAATGAGAAGTGCAAGGAAATAAACTGTTAGAGCAGAAGAGTCGATTAGATTTATTTTTCTATATTTCTATTTTTTCTATTTTATAACTAAACTTATTTATAAATGGAACTTTGTGTGTGTGTGTGTGTGTGTGTCTATGTGTGTGTGTGTGTGTGTGTGTGTGTGTACCCGTTACCTATAGACTCCGAAACGACTGAACCGATTTTCTTGAAAATTTACACAGTTGTACTATAAGCGTCTGCGAGTGTTCTTAGCTAGGTTTTGTGTCGAGGTACCCATGATAAATATCGAATACGAATAATCGAAAAAATCGGGTTATAGAAGGAATGGTTTGATTTTAATCAAATTTGATACACTCATAGACAAAGACATAAGAAACGATATTCAGAAGTCTCAAGGTTGCAGTTCTTGCAATATTGCAGAAAATCGATGATATATATATAAAAGGCACGATGTTTGTGTGTGTATCTGTTTGTTTGTATGTCCTTTACACAAATCCACAATCTTTATCCGATTCTCACCAAACTTCATACAAATATTCTTTAGGCTGAGTCTAATCTCCAGGACCATGGATTAGTTGTAAAGCTTTCATTACACCCGAGCAACACCGGGAGATACTGCTAATATATATATATATATATATAGATATATATATATATATATATACAAAAAAAATCTAAAGCGAGCCAAAACCTACCGCGGTTTCATACTTGATCGTCAGGGCAAAGGCCTTTGCCCTGACGATCCGTAGTGTGAAACCGCGGTAGGTTTTGGCTCGCTTTAGATTTTTTTGTGTGTCTTTGCTCTACTTTTGTATATCTTTTGTACTTTGCATCGAGCACTTTTTCTTGTGGTTGGTTCCGTTTGGGTTTTTTTTTCTTTACTGCGGAGTATTGAATGTTTAGTTCTTGTTCCGCGGATTTCTTTTTTTTCTCCCCATTTATCCGACGCCTCAGTGCACCGGATTGTAACGGAATTAGGTTCTGTTTGTTAGTGGTTTTTTTGAAGGTTTATCTCAGTATAAATTTACGGCCTACATACTTACAGAGTCTATTTAGTTATTATTTTGATTTATATATATATATATATATATATATATATATATATATATAATTTATATTGAATTCAACACTTAGTTACGACAGTCTTTTTCATGTTTATTCGCAATCGTCGTTATTTTTGCTTGACTATTTATACATACAGATCATTAATGTATTGTGGGTAGTTAATTGCATTGTTCTAACAGTTATTTCTAGAGTCAATAACAGTTATGTTTTGAAGTATTCTAGGGGGAAATTATAATGAATCCGCATTCAATTTTTGGCCATTCATAGTATTGTTACCTTTTTTATTATTGATGAGTTTCTTGTTTATTGTTATTATTACATTAATTGGGGTTATGCGTGCGTTCATGGTTTGATAATTTGTTTATTGTTTACTTAATTTATATACATATTTATTGTTATAATTAATTTATTCTTATTTTACTTATTTTTGCTTATATTTTACATATTTATTTATTTTTGTTTAATATTGTTTGATTTTAATTTTCTATTTCCAAGTAACTTAGTTAAATCTGTTTCCGTGTCTGTATTTTGAGATGAGAGCTGACCGTTTATTTAGCAACTTGTAAATTTTTACTTTATTTGAAAATTATTATAAGCGTACTTGAAAAATTCTAGTGAAGTATTTTTCATTCCTGTTCCAAAGTTTTGAATTTATAATTTTCGTTCTCCTAATTTAGTTCTTCTACCAGTGGTAGAAGACACAATTCAATCTCGTAATTTACTGATAGCTGAGAAAAGGAAATCAATTTTTGTCGTCATCATGACATACTATTTCGATTTCTGCTATGGTCACAGTGGCTACCAAATCTGCAGGAAGAATTAAGACAGGTAGTGGTCTGTTGCTATGACGACAAATCATGATATTTTTTTCCCTAACTTCTAGAAAATAAATAACGTTCCGTGGACAAAATCTTCTTAGTGCGTGGACGCTAATTATTAGAACAATATTTTGTTTTTCTCAATCTAGACGGCTTGTCAATTTGTGTTAACACAGCCATCGAATATTTTTGTATGTCGCCCACACTCTTCAGGCGCAAGAAGTTGTTGACAATAGAAGAGACGGAGAGAAGATATAAAAGAATTGCAGTTCAAAAGACAGAAGATGACAATTAGCAATTTTAAAGATCTTAGTTGACAGCACAGCTAGAAATCCGAAAACGTTTTACAAATAAAAATTGCATATATATATATATATATATATATATATATATATATATAATGTAACCGTAATTTCTAATGCTAATAGTTGTTTTACCTGCAATTTTGAAGTGCCATTTCTTATATATATATATATATATATATATATATATATATATATTGTTGTACTTAACAAATCAGATTACAGCACAAAACTCAACCACATACTTCATGATCACACGAAATTTAAAAAAATTAACAAGAACCCGACACACCAACTAAAATCTAAACTCAATAAACTCATTAGTGCCAACAACGCTGATCAAAATTCCTTAAGACTCCCTAAAATTATTGGTGACTATAAACCTGGTTACATATACAGAACCATAAAAACTCATAAACCTAACTATCCTCTCCGCCCTATCATATCCCAACTGTGTGTTAATATTTACTCTTTCATAATGGCTTATGTGAACCGAAAGCTTAGACCCGATAAAAAAATTAACAATTACTGTGATTTTTTGTTGTCTTTCAACGATATCACCATCAAGTATATCAGACGGTATGAACGGATCCTACACAAAATTAATAGATAGAACTTGTCTATATTATTCAATGAAACCTGCATTAATATATATATATATATATATATATATATATATATATATATATATATATACGAACTGGCACTTCAAAATTCGATAAATTTTAACCTCACGCCCCAATCGAATGCGGTACGACCTACGAATATTACAAATGGCATAGATTATTTTTAGTACAAGATCACGATTATAATCCACTCACTTTGAATCGAGTTTACTTACTCGTTCTTGTAGTCAAGCAGAATATCTCGCTAACCACCGCTCAACGTCGTAATAGTTTTAAAGCAAGGATTTGAAATCCTTCGGATTGATGGACTTATACAGAGCAACTATGAAAACTAATTGCAATTGTAGCAACTTTTAATGGCCAAATACGTCATGGATGTTCTATTGTTGTATATCAATTCTATGAAAAATAGACTAAACACAAAATTGAAGTTCATCCCGGCTTTTCTGATGAAAAGTCGACACGGATATATAAACATATGCAATATCCTTTTAATTATCTTCTCTTCTCTTCAGTGACGTGTTGTGTGGAGTAGGAATTTTGTCGGTCCTAGGGACTCGCACAAGTTGACGATTGCTTATTCTCTTTCTCTGAACTCAACTGCCAAACTTCTGACTGCTGCTGACTGACTTCTCTTAAATAGGCGACTTCATTGACACGTGGCACCCCTTGGCGCGTTTTGTTAATTTTGGGCGCTGATTTTTTTAACCTCTGTCGACAAAACAAAATTCAGCTTGTTACCTGCACTCTACACTCACTGACATCACAAACAACATTTATTTTTCCTCTAAATCTTGCAATGCTAATACAACTTTGGGGGAAATTTCACACCGACCAAAAGAATATATAGCACTATCTTATTTGTATGTGTTTTGTTATTCAATTCAACATTCAAATACATGTCTTCGTTTATATTTTGACGATCACTGGCTCTTAGAGAGCGCGCTCTGAAGATTTACAAGATGGGCTGAAAAGTGCATAGGCTGGTTATAAAGAAGTGACACTAGTTATATAAAATATTAGATGCATTAATTTAAACTATTATTATTATTATTATTATTATTATTATTATTATTATTATTATCATTTCCACGTAAACTGACATCTGACTGTTCAAAGAAGATAGTTTTGCCTGTTGGTTAAAAAAGTCATCAACAGCCAATTTACGTCAATTAACCTGTGTTACTGGTTATTTCTCCCATGACTCATGATCTAAACTTATTTATAAATGGAACTTTGTCTGTCCGTGTGTATGTGTCTGTGTGTGTGTCCGTTACCTATAGACTCCAAAACGGTTGAACCGATTTTCTTGAAAATGTACACAGTTGTACTATAGGCTTCTGCAAGTGTTCTTAGCTAGGTTTTGTGTCGAGGAACCCCTGATAAATATCGATAATCGAAAACATCGGGTTATAGAAGGAATGGTCCGATTTTAATCAAATTTGATACACTCATAGACAAAGACATAAGAAACGATATTCAGAATTTCAAAGCTGCAGTTCTTACAATAGTGCAGAAAATCGATAATGTATATATATAAAAGGCAAGATGTTTGTGTGTGTGTCTGTTTATCTGTCTGTATGTTTTTTTATACAAATCCACAATTTTTATCCGATTCTCACCAAACTTCCCACAAATATTCATTAGGCTGATTCAAGGACCATAGATTAGTTTTAAAGTTTTCATTAAATCCGAGCAACGCCGGGCTATACTGCGAGTAGAGCAAAAGCCATCGACAAGGGGTCGTCAATGCATCTGTAAATTGTTTTATTTTACAGGTAAAGGTGTTGATCTTACTGAAATTTCTTTATCCTCCGGGCTAATTACTGGTTGCTAGCCAAGTGCTTTTAATGTTGGGGAACAGATGGTAATCAAATCAGAAGAAAGGAACAGTGCTTAATTAGTTCAAAACCACAGTTACGCGCAACGATCATTACGACTTGTGTGTGGTAACATTGTCCTGATGAAGCAAGATCCCTTTCGTCAATTTCCCTAGGTCTTTAACTTCCTCAGTAAGTTTACATAGTACCCCACCCCTTTTGAAGATAGCCAACAAAGAGAATGTGTTTTTCATCAAAGATGCTGAGACCGTCATCTTTGCTACAGATAAAGCAACTATGGCCTTCTTCAGAGCAGGTGAGGAGAGGGTTTTCCACTGCATGGATTGTCTCTTTGTCTCTGCTTCAAGGGATTGACCCAACACTCATCTTGTGTTAAGAAATATTCAAGGAAACCAGGTGGATATGTCTAATACAATTTCAGATTTTCCCATGATTAGATCAGGCTGAGCACATTTGATAAGGTGCCAGAAGACAGGGATCTCACCTTGCAGAAACCGGCATCATGCCAAGTTCATTCTCAACTCTCTCATAAAATATTCTAATAGCAACCGCCTGTCATTCATCATCATGTAGTGAACACGATCAATGTTTTCCTCAGCGGTGGCAGTCGCAGGATTCCTAAATTAGGGGTCATCTTTTAAAAGTTTCCTTTTCTCATCTAAATTCAGCAGCCCATTTTGCTTTGTTGATAGAGCTGGGTTTAACAGATCGAACATCATTCCTTCATAGTCAGCCTATAAACTTTTAAACCCACCCTCGTAGCCCGGCTCATGCTTCATCTATTAATATTCTAATAATATTTGCATTTAATAATCAAGAATAATTCTGCCGTAAATTATATTAAAATTAAAGAAGGTAAATTCTAATTATTCCAAAATGATCAAATATCATTTTTTTTTCAGGCTTTCTCCGGTACAAAACCGAAAGACATCATGAAGGAAATTTATAAAGATGAAGAGAGTTGAGACAATATTCGGATTTATATATCGATTTTAGTTCAATTTTCTCGATTTCTCTCTGTCTGTCTGTCTGTCTGTCTGTCTGTCTGTCTCTCTCTCTCTCTCTCTATATATTTCTATCTATCTATCTATCTATCTATCTATCTATCTATCTAACTAACTTCTTGTCATTCTCTCACCGAGAGGCAAATACCACGGCCGCAAAAGTGCCTACTCGAAATTCAGCTCTTGAAATGCCAACGAAAAAAGAGAAAGAAGTGGGTTTGTGTGGAGTCGGTTCCTGCAAGCCGAAATTCCTTCAACCCTGCGCCAACATCAAAGTATTTGGCGTCTTTTACGGAATCAACATTTTAGTGACCGTTTCAGTTAGTGTCTACTTCTCCTCGCAAATCACGTCCATTGAAAAACAATTCAACTTTTCCAGTGAAGAAAGCGGTATTATCTCAAGTAGCAAGGACATCGGATTCGTTTTCACAGTCCTCTTGTTCAGCTTTTTTGCTCGAAGATCAAACATTCCAGTACTTCTTGGCATAAGTACTGTCCTGTTTGGAATATCAGGTAAGATTTATGCTAACTTATTTTTAACTCGGTTTTACAGTTACAACGTTTCGGCTGTTGTTCACGTAGGAGTTTTCATCAGGTTCCTTAGAAGTTAGATATTTTTTTTGCTTACCTAATTAACACCAATCTTTTATGATTAGAAAGTAGATATTGTTTACACTGTTCGAACTGTTTTTCTTATCTTTATTGCCATGTTTACGATGTTTCAGTCGTTGTACTCTCCGGTTTCGTCTACGGCTATATAATTTTGAATACACCGGTCCCCGTCCGATCACCGAAGTTAAGCAACATCGACCCTGGTCAGTACTTAAATGGGTGACCATTTGGGAATATCAGGTGCTGTAAACGTAAGGACAAAGAATGGTACACCAGTCCTCCAGGTTTGGGGGTTGGGTGCAGGGCTAACAAACTTTCCCCGTAAAAAACAGCGTGTTAGAGAAACAGCAACAAAAAGTTGCTGCCCTATGCACTATCTGGGTGTGATGGATAAATTATGATGACTCTCCTGGTTTAAGGACACATGGCCCAGTAAGCAGAGGCGTTGATTAGTTTCAATGGGTTGATTTAAAGAGTTGTGATTTCAGTACCTGTTTACAGCAGTGGTAAACAAATAACTAAGAGAATTGAATATAGGAGACAGCTACATATTATTATCCAGAAGTAACATTGCACCTGGAGTGAGGATATACCCAAGTGATGGAAATAAAGGGTTCGATTTAAAAGTCCTAGTACCTGAAGAAGGCCGGAGTGTACAACAGTCGAAACGTCGTAAACATGGCAATAAAGATGAGAACAACAGTCTGAACAGTGTAAATAATGTAAAAATTCTACCTCTTCTCAAAAATAGAGTAGAAATCTACACACAAACCAACGAATTAATTATGGGCAACCCACTAGATCTAGCTTCTCTAGTCTGAAGTATATCGAATACAAGGTGTTCGAAGCAACAAACAAACCACAAATCCATACCATGTATGCTAATGATATTCTTCTTATATTACTGAAAATAGCAATTACATTGCAAATCTAAACTCTTTTGCCCTAAAATTCTTGTACGGACAAAATGCTAATAATATAGTACCCTTCCTCGACATCAAGATAAAACTCAACTCCAACACATTTAACGCCAAGTTATGTTTGAAAAACATTAATAAGAACTAAACTACTATAGTGAATGTCTACTAATAATTCTGCAGTGATAAAGCACCGCCTTTAGTGAAATCAAACATTTATACAAACATTTTTTTTCTTCTTTTCCCTTCAGGATATGAGCGCTTAGGGAGCTTAACAATTTCCTTTCCTTTTAAGCTCTTAATATCTTTTGCTATTTTTCCCATTTTTTCAAAACCCTGCAACTATTGTCAGGTTCACACTCCTCCCAAGTCTTTTAAACAGGAGTAAAGGGTTATCCCTTGTTTTCTATTTAGAATTGTGTTTCCGGTGCTTTCTAAAGTCTTCAGCTGTATATTCCTAACGCTCGCCCGTTCCTACTCTAATATGATATCACAGATTAACCCACTACCTTGAGTAGCTCATGTCCTCTGCATTGGGTGAATATTAGCAAAAAAAGCCACTCATTTACCTTTGGTAGACTGTGCGTTGTTTTCTTCTGTCTCTCTTGCATTAAATATATCCAGTGTATATCAGATTTTCCAAGCCTTCTCACCTCAAGATGTGCCTCAGAAAATTCCACTGTTTTTTCTCCGATCCTAAACATGTTTCCTTTTTGTTGCCATTGTTTCTAGGACTTCTTCGTTGTTCGCATGTTCGGTCCGTAGTATTTTCCGGATTATTCTGTAGAACCACATTTATGTTGCCTCCAGTCTCTTCTTCATCAGTGAGACGATTGTCCACCATTAACTGCTATATCGAGGGAATGATACTGCATAACAGTTCAATACTAATTTCTAACGATATTTTTCTGTTTCTTAATACGTTACCCAGCTTTTAGAAGACATCTTTCGCTATCCTAATGCCCATTCTGATTTCCATGTCACACTTAATACAGATATCAAAATTGTTGTACTTGCTTGATTTCGTTATCTCCAAATTGAATTTTGCATGTTGGGCTGTTCCTTTTGCCAACAACCATGCATTCCGTCTTCTTGCAATTGATGTTTTGTCTTTTCTTCTCACTTTCCTTCAGTAAATTCTGTAGTTAGAAATGGTTATCCCGTATACATTCTCGATAATTTTCAATAATTTTCAAACTTGTTCCCATGTACATTATTGATGATTTGCAATAATTTTCCCATATAAATTATTGATCATTTGAATAATTTACGATAATTTTTCCATATACATTATTGATAATTTTCAGTAATTTTCTCATATATATAGATAATGTTTAATACGTTTCATTAATTTTCCCATTGTATTGTATAGTATCGATAATTTTCAGTAATTTTTAATAATTTTCCCATATACATTATTGATAATTTTCAATAATTTTTCAATATATATTATTGATAATTTTCCATTTTCCATGTAATCTTCCATGTTGATAATTTTCCTATATACATTATTGTTATTTTCAATAATTTTTCTATATACATTATGGATAATCGCATAAAATTATTACTAGTGAAACTAAAACACCAACACTAAATATAGTGCGCAACAAAATATTAGTATATTTTCTGCAACCAGATGTACAACTATTTTAAGCAGGAATGAATTCACGAAGAGACACATTATTAGACAGTACATTAAAGACACTCTTTAACCCCAGCAAACGTGTAAAACTGAAAAAAAAATTATAATTTCAAATAACAAATGGAATTATATTGTAATATTATATTAAATATAAAATATAATTCCAGTTGTATTCGTTGCATTCACATACGTGCAAATACCCTTAGGAAAACTAAGAATCCGTTACTTGGCTCTCCAACTATGGGTTATATAGCAGAACAGATTTGGCCCTATAGCTATGGTTGACAACCAGTCTATGGCAGAAAGTAATGGCAAACTACTGTGGAACAATCTTCTGCCCAGTCAGTCATGTCTGTTTCGAGACATGATTGGCTAAGATTATATCATGCATGGCACTTAACTGACTCATATAAAATAAAAAGTAACGAGCCTGCCCTGCTTAGTCAGTTAGTAGTAAGTTCGATCCTCAGTGGGTGCACGATACTTTTGACCTTGTACCAAATATAAGTTACTTTATAAAATCAAAAGTTATAACAGCTAATGTAATATATCAATTTAATTGCCCAGTTCAAGAATGTGACCATTGTCATAAATCGACTTAAGACACACGATAACACACCTCTGCCGAAGAATTAGAAACTACTTAAGTGATGTCAGTGCCATAAAAAGTATCTTGACACCCAGAAATTCGCCTTGTCTAAACTGTCACTGAATATTCGAATTAAGAAAGGCACTCTCCCATTAAAAAAAAATAAAAATTGATAAACGTGCGCAGACAGAGTGTCGAAAGAAAAAATTGTAAAAAGAAGACAAAATGACAAATGAACAAAATATGGAACAAAGTGTCGAACAGACAAAGTATAGGACGGAATCGATAGAGAACGAATAAAAATGTCTAATGGACAAGCATCCGAAAGGAAAAATTTGAAATGATGAAATGGCAAAAACCAGACATCTGCATATAACATAATAACTTTTAATTAGTATGCAATTTCAACTGCAGGTAATTGTGATGATTATCGAGGCTTAATCCTTTTAAGGATTTTTTTTTAATCGTATCACCCCAAGCAAGGCATTCCACTGCCACTATAGCGCAGGGGGTTACATAGAGCGATTAGGTATGGGAAATGTCAGAAGGAGGGTCGTAGACGACTTAGGATGTACATAGGGAGAGAGTTGGAGAGAGTGGGTGTGAGTTAGTGTGTTAGGAGGTGTCTATTGACCTTACATTTAAACTCCTGGAGGTTATAGCCGTCGGGGAAGCAAGCATGCGGTAGGGAATTCCACAGGCAGGAAGTGCGAGGAAAGAAGCTGTTGGAGTAGAATTTACGGTTACATTTCATCGGTTTCACTGTAAAAGGGTGGGACCTAGTTGCCAATCTAGTATCTCGTGCAAATTCACATCTAGGGGGCACCAGTGATTTAAGTTCGTCAGAGCAGAAGCTATGAAAGTATTTATAGAAGAGGTACAGGGAAGCCACGTCACGCCGGTGAGAGAGATACTGCAGGCGGTCAGCCAAGTCGGTATCAATCACATTACAGATTCTTCGCAGTATTTTGTCGAGAACCCCGAGGAGAATAGAAGGGGTACCCGACCAGATGTGGCAGCAGTACTCAATACACGGGCGGATGGTGGATTTATATAATTGCAGGATAGATTCAGGCGGAAAGAATTTCCAGGCCCTGCACAGAGAGCCGACTTTCATAGCTGCGGATTTAGCAATGGATACGACGTAGTCATTCCACTTGAGGTCCACTGAGAATGTCAGGCCAAGCAGGCGTAGTGATTTACTCTCTGGGAGGGAAGCCTGTTCCATGCTAATGGGAGGGAGGTGCGGTTGTCTGTGGTGGTTAATTGACAGCAGCTTCGTTTTGGAAGAATTGATTTTAACGAGTCATTTCCTACCCCAATCCACCACGGATTGGAGGTCCTTCTCAAGCTCGGCAGCGAGGTTCGCCTTGTCACCAACAACAGATTTTTGATCGAGGCGAGAGTAAACTGTGGTATCATCAGCGTACATGCCTACTTGTGATCTTATGGCATTGGGTAGATCATTGATATAGATTAGAAAGAGCGTAGGAAACGGGTGCACCCCTACCATCAAAAAGTTTGAGAGGATTATTATATATAATAATAACGAGTTTTTTCCATAGTACTCCGGCCACATGTATTTACCCGTGCTAATAGATTGGCATCAGGGTTCCACCCTTTTACTCTCAAAATAGTTCAATGGAACGTCTCTTCTACGCTAACAGTACTTTTCCCGCACTTTCCGTTTATGAAATTCGCGTCCATTCGCTTGATTTCCAATAGTCTCCAAAGGTTTAAATGCAACGTCAATTAAGATCTAAACTTATTTATAAATGGAACTTTGTCTGTGTGAGTGTATGGGTTTCTGTCTGTGTGTGTGTGTTCCTTTAACTATAGACTTCGAAACGGCTGAACCGATTTTCTTGAAAGTGTACACAGTTGTACTATAAGCGTCTGCGAGTGTTCCTAGCTAGGTTTTGTGTCGAGGTACCCCCGATAAATGTCGAAAATCGATAATCGAAAAAATCGGGTTATAGAAGGAATGGTCCGATTTTAATCAAATTTGATACACTCATAGATAAAGACATAAGAAACGATATTCAGAAGTTTCAAGGTTGCAGTTCTTACAATAGTGCAGAAAACCGATGGTATATATATATAAAGCAAGATGTTTGTGTGTGTGTGTGTCTGTTTATCTGCCTGTATGTCTGTATTTCTTTCAGCACTTTTGTTTTAGGTTTTGCATTGGATTTGACTCTAAGTAGGAATAATTGTAGTTCTTAGTCTCAGCCATGATACCATTTACTCAGAGGACTTATTTAACCTTCAAACTTCAGTTTACATCGGAAACACTTATTTGATATCGATACCAGGAAAACAAAATTTGACTTACATCCATTCATTTTTCTTTCAGTCTACGGTTTCGCTTTAACTGGAAACAACTATTGCTTTTTAGTCTTTCGTGCCAACGTCCAAAGAGTCTGAACTTCAGGACCATGGATTAATTTTAAAGCTTACATTACACCCGAGCAGCGCCGGGTTATACTGCTCGTCTTTTATATATTTGATGTCCATCCATCTCTTATCTTTTCTTCGATATCTTGTACATTTTTATTCACTCACTGTAACCACTTGCGCACATGTGACATTTCTGCCTTGCTTGGGGGAAAATAGTTATTATAATTTTTTATATATTTATATTTATTATAATAAAATTATAGAATAGAAGTCTTATATATATATAAGTGTGATCTAATTAAAATTTAAAATTTAATAGGAAAAATATATTTCCTAAATCCAAAATTAAGATTAAATATACGAATTTATATTAATTATAAAGACTCTGCTTAAATACAAAAATATTCGGTATAAAATAAGCATCCCACCCCTTACCGGCTCTTCTAAGAAATCCAAAGAATATAGCCTAGTCGCAAGATAATAAAAACTTACATTCTAACTGCTAATGTTAAATCTGTCTAGAAATCAAAGACACTCATTAATCAACCATTTTAACTACCCGCACCACTTTCTTCAAAATTTTACGGGTCAATACACGAAACTTGTTCCCTTATCACTAACCCCCACCAACATCCCACACACAACTGACCAAATATAAGAAAAGTGGCTTTCCAATCCTATCCATACCGCCTGTTGAGACATATTGTATAATAAATATTCACAGCCCTATATATTATATATCGAGCATTGTTTTAAATTAATGTTTTGGACGTTGGAAAAATTCTTTCTTCGTTCTGTATTCACTCGGATATATATATATATATATATATATATCCCTGAAGAACCGTAGTATGAAACCGCGGTAGGTTTTGACTCACGTTTAAATTTTTTACATTTGTAGCTCTACGTTTCTACTTTCGGACTATGTATCGAGCACTTTATTGTCAAGGTTTCGTGGTTTTTTTTCTTTCTAACGGGTGCTCGTCGTTTTGTGCTTGTAAGCCGTTGGTTCCTTTTCTTTTTTTTTTGCACCCCCTTTGCCCTTGGAAGAGATTCTCTTCTGTTCAAGACAATTAAATTATATTTGAGTTGGCGCCAGTTCTAGCGGTTTAGTTTCTTATAATTGGTGTTGCTTTCACTGTGATTATTAATATTATATATATATATATATATATATATATATATATATATATATATATATATATATTAATCATATCACCCCAAGCAAGGCGATAACGCCACTGATGCGCAGGGGGCTACGTAAGGGTAAAAAGAATGGAAAAGAGAAAACCGGAAACCACATCCTAAACAGGGAACAAGGGATGAGCCTCTTCGCCAGTTCAATAGACGTGGGTGGAGTGTGAACCAGGCGATAGTTTAGTCTATCTACTCCAATTGAAAAAAAAGAAAAAAAAAGAAAAGAGTGAAAAGATTGGAAAAGAGAAAACCGGAAACCGCATCCTAAACAGGAAACAAGGGATGAGCCTCTTCACCTGTTTCATTTCACCCCATGCGAAGCTCTAAAGCCACTATGTCGCTGGTAGATAATATGAAGAAAAACATCAGGGAATGAGAACAGACGAGCAATGAATTACACGCAAATGACTGACTGTCATTGCATTTAGATTTTTGATGATCAAAGTTGAATGCAAAGCGTGGACCCGGAAGGGAGTTTCACAAGCAAGAAGTTCGAAAAAATACTTAGGGTACAATCTATGGTTTAATTTAGTCAATTCAACTGCGAAATTATGAGATCTCCTTGCTAATCTAGTACATCGCTATAATTCATAAAGCCAAGGTACCAAAGAGGAAAATTAATCCGAACGATTACCATGAAAGGATGCATTGACAATTCTCAGGGAAGATACATTACAGCGATGGAGGAGTAATAATATTGCATCCATTTCTAGATCTGAAACTCGGAAATCTGGTTCAGTGGATCGTGTTAGAAACTTTTATTTTTTTCAGAATCTATCTTACGTATTAACAAATCTTAGTATTAGTCCATGCTTTAAATATATCACTGTCACATGTCTGGTGCGCCTGCTATATATTTAGAAATTCTTGATAAAATTAAAAAAGAATCAACAATATTTTTAGACTTGATCAGGTTTCACTCACTTTCACAGTGGCGTAATGTATCATCCCTGTGGCGTCTCTATAAATACATTAATTTTAACTATCCGGATGAAGTTTTTGATTATAGTACCTAGACTATACAAATTTATATGAATCAAATCATAGTTAAATTTAACTTAAGTTATGTGCGATTAGTTTCTTTTTTAACACTTCTAATATGTGGATATCTCTTTCGGCTCCGTGCTTTCCAGACTACTTTCATCTTGAGAAAATCAAATCCAATGTCAATCGTTAACTACAGTCATTACTCTTCTATTGATCTCGCTCCTTCAAACTCTCTTCCGGCTCCATGCTTTCCAGCCTACTTTCATCTTGAGAAATTTAAATGTAATGTCAATCTTTATCTACTGTCTTCCTGATTACTCTTCTATTGTTCTCGCTCCCTAAAAATCTCTTTCGGCTTCATGTCTTCCTGTCAACATTGATCTCCAGAAAATTAATTGTAATGTCAATCGTTATCTACTGTCTTCTAGATTGCTCTTCTATAGTTTTCGCTCCTTTAAACTCTCTTCCTGCTTAAGGGTTTTCGGCCAAATTTGATCACAAGAAAATTAAATGTAATATCAAACGTTATCTACTGTCTTCCTGATTACTCTTCTACTGTACTCACTCCTTTAAACACTCTTTTCGCTCCTTGTATTCGTGCCAACATTCATCTCCAAAAAGTAAAATGCTATGTCAATCGTTATCTACTGTCTTGCTGTTTACGCTTCGATTGGTCTCGCTCCTTTAAACACTCTCCTACTATTGTTATCGCTACTTTAAACTCTATTCCGGCTTCATGCTTTTCGGCCAAATTAATCTTCAGAAAATTAAAAGTAATGTCAATCGTTATCTACTGTCTTCCTGATTACTCTTCTAAAGTTCTCGTTCTTTTAAAAACTCTTCAGGCTCCTGCATTCCTGCCAAAATTGATCTCAAGAAAATCAAATGCAATGTCAATCTTTTTCTACAGTCTTCCTGATTACTTTTTTATTGGTCTCGCTCCTTTAAACACTCTTCCAGTTCCATGCCATCCTGTCAACATTGATCTCCAGAAAATTAATTGTAATGTCAATCGTTATCTACTGTATTCTAGATTACTCTACTATAGTTTTCGCTCCTTTAAACTCTCTTCCTGCTTAAGGGTTTTCGGCCAAATATGATCACAAGAAAATTAAATGTAATATCAAACCTTATCTACTGTCTTCCTGATTACTCTTCTATTGTTCTCGCTGCTTTAAACTTTCTTCCGGCTTCATGCTTTTTGGCCATTTTTGATCCCCAGAAAATTAAATGTAATGTCAATCGTTATGTACTGTTTCCTGATTATTCTTCTATTGTTCTCGCTCCTTGAAACACTCTCCCGGCTTCATGCTTTTAGGCCAATTTGATCTACAGAAAATTAAATGTAATGTTAATTATTATCTACTGTCTTCCTGATTGATCTCGCACTTCCTGGTCCATGCCTTCCTGCCAACTTTGATCTTCAGAAAATTTTTCCTAATTAATCATCTATTGCTATCACTTTTTTCAACTCTTTTCCGGTTTCATGCTTTTCGACAAAATTTGATCCCCAGAAAATTTAATGTTATGTCAATTGTTATCTACTCCCTACCTCATCAATCATCTAGTTTTGTCGGTCCTTTAAACTCCCTTCCGGCTTCATGCTTTTTTGACCAGTTTTGATCTCCAGAGAATTAAATGTAATGTCAATCTTATCTACTCTCTTCCTGATTACTTATCTATTGTTCTCTCTCATTTAGAATTTCTTCCGACTTCATGCTTTCGACCAACTTTGACCTCCAGAAAATTAAATGTAATGTCAATCGTTATCTATTACCAGATGAAACTTCTATTGTTGTCGCTCTTTTAATATCTTTTCCGGCTTCACGTATTTCGACCAAATTTGATCTCCAAACAATTTAATGTTATATCAATCTTTATATAGTGTCTTCCTGATTACTCTTCTACTGTTGTCGCTAATTAAACTCTGTACATGATTCATGATTTTCGAATAACTTTGATCTCCAGACATTTAAATTTAATGTCAATTTTTATCTATTATCTTCTTGATTACTCTTGTATTTTTGTCTCTCCTTTAAACGCTCTTCCGTCTTCATGCCTTTTGACCAAATTTGATTTCCAGAAAATATAATGTCCATCGTTATCTACTGTCTTCTTGATTACACTTCTTTTTTTCTCGCTCTTTTAAACTCTCTTCCGGCTTCATGCTTTTCGACCAACTTTGATCTCCATAAAATTAAATGTAATGTCAATCGTTATCTACTGTCTTCCTGATTACACTTCTTTTTTTCTCGCTCTTTTAAACTCTCTACCGGCTTCATGCTTTTCGACCAACTTTGATCTCCATAAAATTAAATGTAATGTCAACCTTTATCTACTGTCTTCCTGATTACACTTCTTTTTTTCTCGCTCTTTTAAACTCTCTGCCGGCTTCATGCTTTTCGACCAACTTTGATCTCCATAAAATTAAATGTAATGTCAATCGTTATCTACTGTCTTCCTGATTACACTTCTTTTTTTCTCGCTCTTTTAAACTCTCTACCGGCTTCATGCTTTTCGACCAACTTTGATCTCCATAAAATTAAATGTAATGTCAATCGTTATCTACTGTCTTCCTGATTACACTTCTTTTTTTCTCGCTCTTTTAAACTCTCTACCGGCTTCATGCTTTTCGACCAACTTTGATCTCCATAAAATTAAATGTAATGTCAATCGTTATCTACTGTCTTCCTGATTACACTTCTTTTTTTCTCGCTCTTTTAAACTCTCTACCGGCTTCATGCTTTTCGACCAACTTTGATCTCCATAAAATTAAATGTAATGCCAATCGTTATCTACTGTCTTCCTGATTACACTTCTTTTTTTCTCGCTCTTTTAAACTCTCTACCGGCTTCATGCTTTTCGACCAACTTTGATCTCCATAAAATTAAATGTAATGTCAATCGTTATCTACTGTCTTCCTGATTACACTTCTATTATAGTTGTTCCTTTTAACTCTTTTCCGGCTTCACGCTTTTCGACCATCTTTGATCTCTAGAGAATTTAAATGTAATTTCAATCATTATATACTGTCTTCCGGATTACACTTCTATTATTGTCGCTCTTTGAAATTCTCTTCCGGCTTCATGGTTTTCGACCAAATTTGATCTCCAGACCATTAAATATAATATCAATATTTATATACGGTCTTCTTGTTTAATTTTCTACTGTTGTCGCTAATTTAAACTCTGTACAGGATTCATGCTTTTCGAAAAAGTTTGATGTCCAAATATTTAAATGTAATGTCAATCGTTAACTCCTGTCTTCCTGATTACTCTTCCGTTGTTATTTCTCCTTTAAACTCTCTTCCGGCTTCCTGCTTTTCGAACAACTTTGATCTCCAGAACATTAAATGTAATTTCAATTGTTATCTACTGTCTTCTTGATTACTCTTCTATTGTTGTCGATCCTTTAAACTCTCTTTCGGTCTCATGCTATTCGGGCCAACTTTGATATCCAGCAAATTAAATGCAATGTCAATCGTAATCTACAGTTTTTTAATTACACTTCCATTGTTCTCGCTTCTTTAACCTCTCTTCCGACTTCATGCTTTTCAACAAACTTTGATCTCCAGAAAATCAAATGCAATGTCAATCGTCATGTAGTCTTCCAGATTACTCTTCTATTGTTCTCGAGACCTTAAAGTCTCTTCCGGCTTCATGAATTTCGGCTACTGTTGGTCTCTAGAAAATTAAATGTAATGTCAATCGTTATTTACTGTCTTCCTGATTACTCTTCTATTGTTCTCGCTCCTTTAAACTCTCTTCCGGCTTCATGCTTTTCAGCCAACTTTGGTCCTCAGGAAATTAAATGTAATGTCACTTGTTATCTATTGTCTTCCTGATTACTCTTCTATTGTTGTCGATCATTTAAACATTTTCCAGCTTTATCCATTTCGGCCATCTTTGATCCCAAGAAATTAAATATAATGTCAATCTTTATCTACTGTCTTCCTGATGACATTTGTATTTTCTCTCTCCTTTAAACTCTCTTCCCTTGTCATGCTTTTCGGCCATCTTTGATCTCCGAAATTTAAATGTAATGTCAGTCGTTATCTACTTTGTTCCTGATTACTCTTCTATTGTTCTCGCTCCTTCAAACTCACTTTTGACTCCATCTTTTCTGATCTCAATAAAATTAAATGTAATGTTAATCGTTATCAACTGTCTTTCTGATTCCTCTTCTTTTGTTCTCGCTCCTTTAAACTCACTTCTGGCTTCATGCTTTTCGGCCAACTTTAATCCCCAGAAAATTAAATGTAATGTCAATCGTTATCTACTGTGTTCCTGAATTCTCTTCTACTCTTCCCGTTCCTTCAAACTCTCTTCCGACTCCATGCTCTTCGGTCAATTTTGAAATTCAAAAAATTAAATGCATTGTTAGTCATTATCTACTTTCTTCCTGATTACATTTCTAATGTTCTCACTCCTTCAAACTCTCTTCACCCTCCATGCTTTTCAGTCAACTTTCATCTTCACAAAATTAAATGCAATCTCAATCGTTATCTATTGTCTTCCCGAATACTCTTCTATTGTTTTCGCTCATTCAAACTCTTTTCCGTCTTCATAATTTAAATGCAATGTCAATCGTTATTTTCTCTCTTTCTGATTATTCTTATATTCTTCTTGCCCCTTAATAATTTTTCTCTCTCTTGTGTCTTAGTCGTTTTTACTGATTTACTGACTTGCATGTGTGTGGTATGATTTCAAAAAGTAATAAGTTTTAATAAGTTCGTATGATATTGTTTGAAATTAATCTTATACAAAAATATTTCACAATGTAATTTTCTAAACTTATAATCGTATATATTCCATTAAGCATATTTTTGTTCTCTAATTTTTGTAACGTTTGAACTTTTTTAAGTACATGTTTTGAATATGATTCTGTAGGCGAAACGTCATATATTCGTATAATCAGGGAAAATGTTCTTATGCGTCCTTAGAATCGTACAGCAGTGATCTGCCAATATACTGAGCTCATGTACGGTTCGCCTCTAAATGGAAAGTGGCTCTGACTGTCGCCAATCAGAAGCATTTGCAAGGTTTCGTACCGGGCCCAAACGTAATTTTTCCAGTGTCTGAAAGCGCTTATCGAGGGAGGACCAGAAACTGATCATCTCTGGTCGGGTCGGCGCGGTGAGTGGGGTATGATGTTGAGGGACCCGAAACCCCCTAGTGATCCTCGCGATGACATCAGTGACGAGACCCTCTAGCGCCCCCACTATAGTGCGCATGTTTGAAATCCATTCCATGAACTTCTTCGTTTATTGTCTGACGTCTCCATTCATGACCTGAGCGACCTACAATTTCCTATCCTTTGTAATTTTGACCAACTTAGTCAGTCGATCCTTATTAACTAATGAATAATGTCAGTTTTCTTGACAATACTTTTTTTTTGGTAAATAATGGCATTCTTTTTTGAAACGCTACATTTCAAAGAAGGTTTTAAAAAAATTTTCCCTGATTATACGAATATATGACGAAGAGAGTATCTCATTTCTAATTGGTGTGACTAGGCTGCAGGATATCTCATTATTTACCTCCCTGTTTCGTCTCTTTCTTTCTAAACATATATATATATATGTGTGTGTGTGTGTGTGTGTGTGTGTGTGTGTGTGTGTGTGTGCGTGCATGTGTGTGTATCATATTTTGAATTATATATTGCCATTCGTCTAGGTTTCAAGAGTTACTTAAGAAACTACAAATAATCTGCTATGATATCGGTCCTGATATGGCATCCCGGCTTCAGTTACTTTCCGATCGTTCTAATGTGCATCCCGTGTGTCTTTCTTTATAAATAAATTCATGGTAATTGTTCTGAAGACCTTTCAATTTTGGCAGCTAATTTTTACGAATGTAAGCGCTTTATTCAGTTAAGTGCCATACGTGATACACGCTTTGGGCGATCATGTCTTGAAAGAGACATGACTGACCGGGCAGTATATTAGGTAGATTAGTAGGTTGCCATTGCTTTCTGAGGTGGTCTGGCTGCCACTCAAGGCTATAGAACCCAATGTGTCCCATGTTTTTATTCCATAACTGGAGGAAGAGACAGATTAATATCTTTCCCAAGGGTATTTTTGCGTAAGTGAATGCAAGGAATTCAATTGGAATTCGAACTCGGCTTCCCGATTTGTGGTTTCGAGTCGATATTCATTGCACTGCAGCGCCAGTCCGCTAAGCGCAATATTAGACTGGCAAAAATGTCTCATTCTTTTATAATGAAAATGGCGAGATGTAAGCTAAGTTCTATGCTAGTATTTTCTTATTTCACGCTTTTCGTCCGAGGAATTCTCTTGCGGCTACTTGCTTTCTAGTCAACTTTGATCTTTGAAGATTTAAATGCAATGCAAATCGTTTTATGCTGTTTTCTTAATTACTGCTCTTTTACAAAACTCGTGCATCATCACGATGTAATATACGCAAGTGTGATATTTGTGTGGTCATGTATAACGTTTTTTTTTCTTCCTTCACGAGCGCTTTAATGACTGCGAACGCGTTCAGGAAATTTCATTGCCGATACAAACTGCAAAGAGGAACGATCGTTTTATTTACTTCTTTATGAGAATATACAAGAAGTACAATCAACAAGTTTATCTTCATATCCTACCTAGTGGCAAACGTTGCTGGTGGCGCCAGGGGTGGCGGTCCCGCCCTAGCCACCGAAACCGTAACATCACCCCTGGTCGGCAGCTGATGAAGACAGCGTATCGCACGTGCTAACACACGTTGTCAGTCAGTTAAGTGCCATACGTGAAACACGCTTGGGTGATCATGTCTGGAAAGATACATGACTGACTAGGCAGAAGATTATCCCGCAGTAGGTTGCTATTGCTTTCTGCGGTAGACTGGTTGACAGACAAGGCCAGAGAACCCAATCTGTCCTGTTATTTAACCCATAACTGGAAGGAAGAGACGGATTAATACATTTCCCAAAGGTATTTGCCCGTAAATGAATTCAACTGGAATTCGAACTCGGTATGTTAGAAAAAAAAAAACTGTTCTCTTGCCTTAAAGTTTTTTTCTTTTTTCTCACATTTTTCACGCTCGGTAGCCTGTTTTTGTTGCTTTGTTATCTTTCTTGGGGACGTAAACATGAATTTAAATGATAATTAATTGTTATTCTCTACTCAGGTATCATCGCGTCCATTCCTTACTTTCTGTTTCCGGTCGAAGAAAGTGCTGGTGCATTAAATTTAACCAATATATCATTTGAAAATGAAGCCCTTTGCAACAATGAGAGTGCCTATGGTCAAAACTATACTCTCGAGGCTGCACTAGATGTTACAGATTTGTCTCAACAAACGAAAATCTCCAACAGACCTGCTATGCTCATCCTTTGTCTTGGAATGGCACTTCAAGGAATTGGAAATGCACCAAGATCATCGTTGGCAAGCACATATATTGATGATACCCTGGAGAAAACTAAAGTTGGATTGTTTATAGGTAAGTTGTTTTATCACAGAACGGATGTCATGTTTTGACAATCCCTATTCGTTGAATTGGAACAGTATCAAGATCATATTTGAAAAACAAGAGTGTCGGCTGAAAAGTTCATCGGCTAACCAAGATAAAACAAATAAGTACTTAACTGGCGGCAAGGTCAGTTGAAATGACTAGATGTAACCGTAAGTTTTATGTTAACAGTTTCTTCTATCCCACTTCTCGTTTTCAGGATACTCTTCTGGCTTCTTGGTCCCAGTCCACTTTGTTCTTCTTTAGGTGATATATGTTTGAATTTCGAAATATCAATGTATATCACCTGAAGGCTGGAGCGATCAACGACTCAAAGTTCTTGAATGGAGCAATAAGGATGAGGGCAACAGTCCAAATAATATAAATATTGTAGTCAAACATACCAGTTGATAGACTTAACTAAACGCAAGTGTAACATAATATAACAGCTGGCCGACCACCTGTTGCATTCTGGTACACTTGCAAGTCTTTAGGTCAAACAATTGGTGAGCCTACTTATACTTGTATCTTAGTTCGCTTATGAACTTTTCAACCAACTCTCTTCTTAGATTGATGATTCCTTAAACAGGAAGAATTTGACACTTTCTTAAATGAGTAGTTTTATGATCTAAATCTTTGTCATATTTTCTCTGAAAAGATTCCAATAATTGATGATCATTAGCAATTTCGTTTTCCCCTATTAGTAATAATGGTTTTCTAACGGTAGCTGAAATGGGGTACAAGGCCGAAAGTATGGGGTACTCAGTCAGAACCGAACTCACTATTCAGTCGTAATTGATGTAGGGAGACAAGCTTAATAACAATTATTCTACAGTGATATGGAACCCAAAATGCCAATTACAAGTTTGGGATATTAAAATCAAACAGTTGTAGAAATTTAACTACCTGGGAAGAAGGGTTCCCACAGACACCGGAATTGAGGAAGGCCGCAAGTTTCCTAGGGGCTGCAAGGCCCCCGGAGCCGCAAGGCTTCTTGGTTCTGCAGATCTATTTGTAATGAAAAAGAAATAACAAAATAATTATTAGGATTAACTGGAAAATTATTATCATATTTTCATGTTGAAATAGACATCTATCAACCCGTCTCTCTCTATCCATCTCTCTCTCTCTCTCTCTCTCTCTCTACATATATATATATATATATATATATATATATATAATCTTTGATAGAAGACTTCCGGCGTTGAAGAGGCTGCAAATCATTTATAAGAAAAAATGAACATGAGATAGAAATAGATTATAGATATCTGTTTCAACATACATACAAAAACATAATATGTATATTCAAACTAATTCCTTCAAAAAAATTGTAAACGATTGAGAGTCGAAACGCACTAAAATGGCTATAAAAATAGAGAGGAAATCACCAAAAAATAGCTAAAAGTTGTGAAAACGTTCGTAATGTAAAATTTCAAAACGCCAATTCCGCGATTTCTTCCGTTTTTTCGTGATCACGGAATATCTGCGATTCGAGAGTATGTTACTTTGTTTAAAGTAACATTCATTGTGGATTCAGTATGTTCAGGGGAGGGGCTCAAGTTGCATTCTGCAGGTTGAATAGCTGCAAGGCGCATTTCGGAGGGTACGATGTTGCTAAGGACGGCACTGCTTGGAAGTGTTCTAACAAAGGACGGAAAGTGTGATACGGATATCCGAAGGCGTATTAGCATGGCCAAGGATTTATTCCCGAAGCTGAGTAGAGTATTAAGGTACAGGAAAATTTCGCTGGAAACGAAGTTATAAGTCGAAAGTCTTTAGTTTACATTGCAAAAAACTGTTTCAGTAATTTGTTTTTTATAAATTCCAGTCGAGAGTAACATCCAACTATTTGATCAATGAATAGCGGATGTTTCCTGTATGAAAACGGTTAATGTCAACATTACCATATCAAAATTTGATTCGTCCTTATTTATGTGCTATATCTCTTCAGGTTGTAGGCGATGATGGGCTTCCACATCCCGCTATCCCTTGTAGCTCTTGGCACTTTTTGTCTTTGTACCTTTCCAAAACCCTGCTCTGCCGTCCACTTGCTTAATCTCATAAGTTTGTCTCGCGATGCTTTCCCCTATCTTCTTTTCTCTCTATCCGTCCTGTGAGTATTAAACTTTTCACGCCTCCCTTCTTTATTACGTGTTCTAGAAACTTCAGCTGTCTCTTCTTGATGTTGAGTATGTTTCCTTTTGGTTTACATCCTCTCCAAAACCTTGTCATTTCTCATATGTCCGGTCCATGTTATCCTCAACATCCTTCTATAGAACCATATTTTTGTTGCTTTGTGTCTTTCTTTTATCTTTGATGAGCTTGTCCAGCATTGATACAAAACCCAAATCACCCAAAACTATTGTCAGATCATTGATTAAAAATGGATTCGAGCAAAAGAAGTATGTTGGTCATAATGAATATTATCCAACTTCGATTCTCAAGAACTGGCTCTACAGAATCAGTGCAAAAAAAAACAAAACAGTATTTACATTATTCGGACTATTGTCCTCATCTTTGTTGCCATTTGTACGACGTTTCAGCCGCTGTACGCTCCGGACTTCTTCAGGTACTAGGAATTTCGAACCGAACCATTTATTACAATCACTGGAGTATATCATCCTCATTCCTTGCGTAAAGTTTCGATTGGAAGTCATGAGTTATCTGCCTCTAACCCTGCAAGTTACTTGTTCACCGGTATCAAAGGTGAAGGTTTGAAATTCCTAATTTTAGTAGTCTAAATATTTTCTGATAATTTTGGTACCATATTTGAATTAATAATTGTTTGTTTTTGATCGTTACTGATGAAGTGAGAATTTTCACACTGAAATAGCTATTCAACAGAATTAAATTTCGGAATTTATTGATATAATATACATATTTGGCTCTGTAAAATAGATAATAGTATTTATATCGAACCCTTCACATTGATCATTGTAAATATTAGGATTCCGGTTAGGATTTTCATATTTGTTGCCATTTGTACGGCCGAAACGCCGTACAAATGGTAACAAATATGAGGACAATAGTCCGAATAATGTAAATACTGTAAATTCTACCTAATCTCAGAAATATAGACAAATACTAAAAAAAAACTACCATATAACAAAAACCTTATCTGTTTAAGACTTTCAGCAATGGCAAAAAAATTAATGAAGAGCACATTCGAAACAAAGATTGCATGACCAAAATGATGAGGTTCCCCATTGCTCCAAACAAAAGGTTAAGAAGGAAAATTCTATCACTACTGGAAAAACGATAAAAGTTACGGCACTTGTGAAACCTGTTTTTCTGAAAAATCATTTTTAGCAAAAAAAAAAAAAAAAAAACTTCATAAATTTCAATCGAAAGTGCCAAAGGTATTTTAGTTCACGGACAACGAATATTTCCTTATTAGGTAATGATTAGCATTACCATTACATTTCTTTTGGGCATCTAGTCGTGGTTTAATAATTAGCTTATCCACCTATAATCTGTTAAAACTAAGTAGTGAGTTCGATTCTCACCAGTACCCCACACATCCTGCCTAGTGCCATATCTAAGCGACGCTTAGAAAATCACTTTCTGCGCCTCGATATGGTGTAATGGTTCGTATGCTTGTCTCGCTAGGATCGTTACAACTGTGTAGTGAGTTCGACCCTCATTAAGTGCTCCATAATTTCGTGACACATTTCGTAAATTGCTCTCAGAAAATACGCATCACACTTCGTTT
Organism: Ascarosepion bandense; assembly: GCA_037127315.1. Classification (NCBI taxonomy): domain Eukaryota; kingdom Metazoa; phylum Mollusca; class Cephalopoda; order Sepiida; family Sepiidae; genus Ascarosepion; species Ascarosepion bandense. Next base: position 277,089 of record JBBBDQ010000397.1, read on the forward strand.
TATTACAAGGTTGCACAAATAGTGTTCAAAATATTTAAAATGATTGATTGCTATCAGGACAGACCTTATACGTAACTATGTCAGTAACAAATAGAAAGTAACCTTCAGTGTGGATTTTCCAAAAAATAACGTTTTTGATTTAACCTTTATTTTTTTCTTGTTTACTTCCAGGCTTCATTTCCGGAATCGGCATTATAGGACCTGCCATTGCATTCATTCTTGGTGCACAATTTAGTTCCATGTATGTCAACCTGAAGAGTAGGTATCATTTGATAAAATCATTTACATTCATTTGTAAAGTTTTCGTCAGTTGTACTCCGACTTCCTAATTAACGAAATCATCAAAAGTAGGACGTAGCTCCGATAATTAAGGATACTTTAATTTCTTTTTCATTGTCTTTTTTGCCGTCAGTGTCATACAACGTTAAAATAAACAGTAGAGTACAAAAGTTAAATATATTTGACAAAGGAATTTTCTTCTCTGTAAAGACTGTAAAAAAAATTTCGAAAACACTATACTAACGAGTTTTAACATCGAGTCAAAAATCAACCTTTTCCTCATTATGAGATTTGTTGAAAAACTTAATTAAAAAATAATTGAATCTTCCTTGTCTGCCGCATTTAATGAAGTCAGTCAGGCACTTAAGTGCCATAAGTGATACACGCTTTGGGCGATCATGTTTCGAAAGATATGACTGGGCAGAAAGTATTCCCGCAGTAGGTTGCCATTATTTTTGCGATAGACTAGTTGCCGACCAAGGATATGTTATTTAACCCGCAACTGGCGGGAAACCTTCCAAGAGGTTTTCACACGTAATCAAATGCAATAAATTCAGCTGGGATTCGAACACGGCTCCCGATTTCTCGTTCTGAGTTGATATCCACTGCACCAAAACGCACATATATTTAAAAAAAAATGGTTATACGTATATAAACATTTATACGTCAGATTTAAATTAGATTTCAACTAGGCCAGTAAGCAGTTTTATTAGAAACTGCACAATACATGTTTAAGGGATATATGATTGAGCACTCTGGAAGAATGGTAAACTTTGAAAAACAGTAGCTATTCTGGCATGTACGCATCGCTCATTCCGTAATGAATTAAAGCACTCTGGCTATTGGGAGTGTATAATGATAATGTATACACTAAAAAGAATGCCGTCTTCTACCGAGCGCCCATAGCCTAGCGGTAGAATCGCAGACTGACGCCAATTCGGTCGAGTTTCAATCCTGGGTTAAAAGCAGTTGGAGTTTAACCGTACTGATGAGCTGTGATACAGCGAAACAGATCTTTCTACGGATGACTAATATATATATATATATATATATATATATATATATATATATATATATATATATTATGCTCTCATTACGATTGAGCTCTCTGGAGAAGAAAATTTTAAAAACAGTTCCCACTTCGGCTATAATGCGTGACTCTTCAGAAATAAATTGAATTCTCTCGTTGACTGGTGTCTCTATACACTGCTTATATACAAGACGTTAAAATTTCCTCGCTCTGATGCCATGCGCCGATGACTTAGGGAGTAGAGACTCCGACTGATACCAAATCGGTCGAGTTTTGATCCCGGCCAGAAGCAAGTGTCTAGCCACACTGATGAGCTGTGATACAGCGAAACGGGCTTGTATGTGGATATATATATATATATCAATAAATTTCGAAATTTACCTTCCGTTGAATAGCTATTTCAGCGAGAAAATTCTCGGTTCAGCGGTAACCATCAAAAACAAATGTTTATTTATTCAGATATGGTACGAAACATTCACATACCAGAATAACATATCTATACACAGGAAGTTAACAAAAAATGTGGTGGGGATTAAGAAAGAAAAAATTATTTAATTTTGTCGTCCCGAAATAAAAAGGTTCAAAAACAGAGATTCATGACTCGATATTATATTTTAGTAATCTAAATATCTTCTGATAAATCTATGTTAATCCATGCCAGTGTATTTGAGCAAGTATTTGTTTCTATGTTTGTATGTAATCATCAATTCACTTCTTTTGTTTAGTACACAAGCGTTATTTTGTGTCTGTATTTGTGTGTATATATATATATATATATATATATATATATATATATATTAAATAACTTTAATCCAAACGGAAATGTAGGAAGGTAAATCCTAAAAAGCCTGATCCTAATTAATATTAACATTTTAATATTAAAAATGATACAGGTGGAGAGTTCAATGAATTAAAAATTACAGAGCTAATATATATATATATATATATATATATATTAGTCATCCACATACAAGCCTGTTTTGCTGTATCATAGCTCATCAGTGTGGCTAGACACATCCACTTGCTTCTGACTGGGATCGAAACTCGACCGATTTGGTTTCAGCCGGAGTCGTTACCCGCTTAAGCCATAAACGCATGGAATCAGAGGTAAGAAATTTTAAGGTGTTGTATATAACCAGTGTATACAGACGCGAGTAACCGATAGAACTCAATTCATTCCCGGAGACTAGTACATATACACGATATGTGAAAAATTAATTTTCCAAGTTTTCCTACGTCCGCGTTATGTTTACTATGGCGTCTTTTGCTAGAATCGTATTTTCTGGTATTCTTACTCCATATACTCTATCCTTTCAAACCTGGGTGATTCTCCACAACCTCCACTACGTTGTAGCTCATTATAAGTCTTATAGTTTTCTCCTAATACCTTTTCTGTCAGCCATTGTCAAAAGCTTGTGAGGGAGGTTAATTTAAGTTTTTCCTCTGTCTCTCTTGACTTCAGTATGTCCTGTTAATATTAAGTTCTCGAACCTTTTATTTCTGATTATATGTCCTAGATATTTCAGTCATCTATTTAAGTCAAAAAATAAGTGTCCGTTTGGTTCCATTTTCCTTGAAACTTCATTAAACACTGTTCTGGCCAATCTTGAATCTAAACTTCATTTATAAATGAAACTTTGTCTGTGTGTGTATGTGTCTGTGTGTGTGTGTGTCCGTTACCTATAGACTCCGAAACGGCTGAACCGATTTTCTTGAAAATTTACACAGTTGTACTATAAGCGTCTGCGAGTGTTCTTAGCTAGGTGTTGTGTCGAGGTACCCCCAATAAATATTGTAAATCGATAATCGAAAAAAATCGGGTTATAGAAGGAGTGTTCTGATTCTAATCAAATTTGATACACTCATAGACAAAGACATAAGAAACGATATTCAGAAGTTTCAAGGTTGAAGTTCTTACAATAGTGCAGATTATCGCTAATATATATATAAAAAAAAGGCAAGATGTTTGTGTGTGTTGCTGTTTATCTGTCTGTATGTCCTTTATGCAAATTCACAATTTTTATCCGATTCTCCCCAAACTTCACACAAATATTCTTTAGGCTGAGTCTGAGCTCCAGGACCATGGATTAGTTTTAAAGCTTTCATTACACCCGAGCAACGCCGGGCTATACTACTAGTCATTCTATAAAGCCAAAATTCTATTGCCTCAAACACCTACACGTCTGTGAGGAGATTGTACAGCATTCACTGCCATATGAGGTCTGACATGATCCATTCAGTATTATTTTCGTTGTTCTAATTAAAGTTTCTGATTCTTAATATTTTGCTTAGTTTTTGGATAACATCGCCCGCTTTTGTAATGTACCTTTGGCATTCGGTGTCGCATTTTTCGTCCTCTGTTAAAACACTTCCGCGATAGTTAAATTGTACCGGCTTCATTACGGTATCTCCAGTTCGTTGTTAACATCTTAGGCCATCCCTTTTGCTTACAACCCTGCATTCAGTCTCCATACAATTGATGATTAGTCATTTCGATTAGCTTTCCTTCATACATTCTTTAAGATCTCGTGCAGAATGTAGCAAGAGAAAGCGAGAAGAAATGATCAAGTATAAATTTTCAGAAAACTGAATGTATGGTTATCAGCAGAAAAAGAACCCAAAAAGCCAACTAAATAAATAAGTAAAAAAAAAAAACAAGTAATGAATTTTAAATACTTGGGAAGTATACTGACAGCGGATGGAAAGTACAATATTGAGATCCAAAGACGCATTGGAATGGACAAGTGAGCAATTCAAAAGCTAACCAGAGTACAAATAGACACGAAAATCTCATTGGAATGAAAAAAAAAATTGCTGGATTGCTATCTGATATCTATCCTTCTGTAATGAAAATGAATGTTGGATAATCTCATCAAAGATGAAGGATAGGCTTTAGACAGTAGAAATATGGTTTTACAGTAGGATGCTGAGAATACCATGGACGGAGCCCGTGAGAAACGGTGAAGTGTTGGAGAGGATGCAAACGAAAAGAAAATTCATGAGGTTCCTGAGAGACGTAATAAAGAAGGAGGGTTAGGAGAATTTAATACTCACTGGATGGAGAGAAGGAAAGAAAGACAGGGGAAAGCAGCGCAAGACATACTTAATAATTCTTCTTCTTCTTGTCTTTTTTCTTTTCAAATTCTTCTCCTTCCGACCCATTCTACCAATCTTCTTCTGGTTGTTCTTTTATCTTCTTTTTCTTCTTCTTCACATATCCTCTTCTTTTCCTATTTTTTCTTCACATCCCCGCTTCTTTTTCTTCTTCTTTACATTTTTTTACATCCCCTCTTCTTCTCTTCATTCCTATTCTTTCTCTTTTTTATCTACCTCTTCTTTTTCTTCACTTCCTCTTCTTGTTCTTGCTTGTCTTTATTCAGATATCTTTTCTTCTTCACTCCTTCCGTCTTCTTCTTCAAGTTTTTATAATTTCAAGATTTCAATATATATATATATATATATATATATATATATATATATATATATATGTAAAAATACATTTTTGTATATATAAAAATTATAATTTATAAAGTAATATCCATATAACCCGGATATAAGATATATTTACCCTGGTCCTGAATTAGAGCCTGTGGTAAAGTATATAAAATAGACCAAACCCGAATATAAGATAACGTTTATCCGGTCCGGACAACTCTCTTATATCAGGGTTACACTGATATATATATATATATATATATATAGATAGATAGATAGATATATCCTAATGAATACAGAACGAAGAATTCTTACAACGTCCAAAACATTAATTTAAAAACAGTGCTGGATATATCATATATAGAGCGGTGAATATTTATTATAAATTATATTTTAGAACATGTACATAATTATTCTATATATAACCTCCACGAAGGTACGCTCGTTTCGGCATTGAAACTTCAATGCCTCATCAGGAAGTGTGTAATGAACTGGAAATCCTTTTTCTTTATATTTATTTCCAGTTCTTTACACACCTCCTCATCAGGCATTGAAGTTATATATATATATATATATATATATATATATATATATATATATATATATTGCTTTATAGGTTATAATGTTTATATTAAAGGCATAATGAGGTTAAAATAAAAAAAAAAACAACCCGTTTCGCTCCCGATCGTCAAAGCTATTCTCATTATGCACTGTAACATAAAAACTATAACTTTTAAATCAATACTAAAGTTCTGCACCACAAATAATATATATATATATATATATATATATATATATATATATATATATATGTGTGTGTGTGTGTGTGTGTGGGTGTGTGTGTGTGTGTTCGGCATAACATATTTATTAAGAATCGGTGTAATCACATAACTGATAGTTAGATTCCTTACATATTTCTCCATTTTTACAATCGGACAATGTTTGATCTTTAGTGTCTGAATTAAATAATTGGCTCAGATTTAAAATTGCGTCAAATATGCTGATATTGAAAAATATTTATTCACCACTGCATGCTACTCGGAAATCATTTAATCCTAATATAGCCGTAGCGAAAATGCTACCAAATTATGTAGAATCTTGTTTAATTCTTTTTTCAATCCTTTCAGAAACCACAATCACTCCGGATGATTCGCGATGGATTGGTGCCTGGTGGTTGGGGTACATTGTCTTTGGGTTGGCTGCATTTGTAGCAGCTTTGCCAATATTTTGTTTCCCGAAAAAAATGAAAAATCGAAGGGTCGACATAAAACCAGAAAAACTCAAAAGCAAGGTAGAGTATATCAAAGGTATGTTGAATTATATCTATTGAGTAGGACATATGTAAAAGTTGGTTAAGAGAGCAGCAAATATTTGACAGAATCTGGCATGTGGGTTTTCTTTAGAAGTTGAAAAATTACGGTGTTCCACAAAGATCATAAATCCGAGTAAACAGCAGAAAATTCCAATGTAATCGGAGGAAAAACGTAACATTATATATGCCAAAAAAAATCAGTTCTCATATAAACTTATTTATAAATGGAACTTTTTCTGTGTGTATGTGTGTGTGTGTGTGGGTGTGTGTGTGTGTGTGCGTGTGTGTGTCCATTACCTAAACACTCTGAAACGGCGGAACCGATTTTCTTGAAGATTTACACAGTTGTACTATAAACATCTGCCAGTGTTCTTAGCTAGGATTTGTGTCGAGGTACCCCCGATAAATATTGAAAATCGATAATCGAAAAAATCGGGTTATAGAAGGAGTGGTCCAGTTTTAATCAAATTTGATGCACTCATAGACAAAGACATAAGAAACGATATTCAGAAGTTTCAAGGTTGCAGTTCTTACAATAGTGCAGAAAATCGATAATATATATATATAAAAGGCAAGATCTTTGTGTGCGTGTCTATTTGTCAGCTTGTATGTCTGTATTTTTCAGCCCTTTTATTTTAGTTTTTGCTTCGGGTTTGGCTCTAAGTAGGTATAAATTTAGTTCTTAGTCTCAGCAATGATACCAAACACTCAGAGGACTTTTTTAGCGTTCAAAATTCAGTTTACGACGAAAAAACGTATTTGATATCGATACCAGGAAATCAAAATTTGACTTACATCCATCCATTTTTCTTTCAGTCTAAGGTTTCGCTTTAACTGGAAACAACTATTGCTTTCGTGCCAACATCCAAAGAGTCTGAGCTCCAGGACCATGGATTAGTTTTAAAGCTTTCATTACACCCGAACAACGCCGGGCTATACTGCTAGTTCATAATAAAGAGCAGTGGATAAAAATAACTCATAAGAAAACGTTGATATTACAAAAAGAACCACTGGACTACTGCGATGTTTTCAATCTTATTGAAGGACATTACTGGAAAGTAATTGAAACTCACCTGAAGCGAAATGAATGTGTATTGCGCCTCATGCGAATGATATTTCCACTGAGCCTCTTTACGGAATATGATTTTATTAAATTTCTTTTAATATGTTCCTCTCGAATCATCAGGAGAGAATGTGTACCGTTTCAGGGCCTTCTTCTCAACGGTTTCATTTGCACACCGGCCCCCTCACTGATGTGAGGCCCCATTATAACGATATACTAGTATGAATTATTTATTCTACATAATCTTACCGCTCATAATGATATACATACAGAAGATATTGGATTAACCCTCTAGGGCCATTCGTATCATATTTGATACAGTATTTCCCTATAAGGAAACATTTGGTATTTCCCTATAAGGAAACATTTGGTATTTCCCTATAAGGAAACATTTGGTATTCATTGACTGAGTAGTCAGTACTGCTTTCATTTGAAATTTATAAACTATTTCTCTTAAAAAAAATTTCAGGAAAATATTTCTTTCAAGGCTTGTTTTCATACTGTATCAAATATGATACGAATGGCCCTAGAGGGTTATACAGGGATTATGGATTTATGTTTTTGAGGAATTCTACAAATGAGGTCGTCCATCAAGCTTAATATCTTGCGTGTTAAAGTGACTATTGATGAGAGGATTGTAGTGTCATCCATGAACGCCTTCACTAGTGGCATTTGACAACCTTCCACCAAGCTCAACATCCGCATTGTTGCTTGTTGCTTTGAGAATCAATTGCATTGCTAGAATGAAAAGTATTGATAACACTGTACATCCCATCGTAATTCCAACTTCAAAATTACTCCACTTAGTCGGATAATATTTTGTAGTAAAACGCATGAGGAAATCATCAAAATAATAGTATATTAAATATTTCCATCAAGAATATAGTACACTGGTAATGATAATTGTATCATTTAGTGTGGTACTAATCTGCAGGCATTTGCCAAATCCGACCAAATAACATCCAAATATACAAATCTTTTCTTTTGAGTGTTGCTTTTTGAATGGTCTCCAAGTTTATCATTCCATGCTTTAAGCAACCAGCTATTCCTGGAACACCACCCTTCTGTACTGAAGTATCAATATACTCGTTATCGAGAAGGTATTTGGTCAACCTCGATGCCAAAACTGCGAAAGATATATTTCCTTCTATATTGAGAAAGTTAAATTGGCCGAAATTGACCGATGTCGTTGGGATTCTTTTCTTTAGGTATGTAAACCTCATCAGCTATCATCAACTGTTGGCTGATATGGTCATTTTTTCCATGCTAAGCTTAAGTTAGTATGTAATCATTTAAAAAGAAAATATTTGTAGAGAAGTGTGAATAATCCGTTAGGGCCCGGTGTAGATTTATTTCTACTTTTGTTGACTATGCGTTTTATTTCTTCGCGCGTGGGTGGTTTCACATCAAACTTCACTTTAGAAACAGCTGGCCAAAATAAGTTGATATTATGATTTAGAGGAATATATCTTTTGGGATCAGAGTACATATCTCTTAAATGTTCCTCTAGCATATTTTTGTCTATTTTAAGCACATCTTTCTTGGTTGACCAAATATGTTCCTCGCATATTTGTAAGGTTCCTCGAAGAAACGCTCTTGGTCTTTATTTCGTTTCACTCGTCTCTTCCTTAGATTTTCCGCTCTATTAAGAGCGCTGTGTTTCTCTTTAAGGTTCTGCAAGATTTTAAGCAAACCTTCTTTCTCGTCAAAATTTGCGAAACGGATTTGCTGGTTTAGATTTCTTTTTTTGTTTCTCAAATCTCGCATTAACCTTTGACGTCTGTTCTCTTTGGCTGGTGGCTTATCATTTTCCTATTTCAAGGCGTAGATTTCCTTAAAACCACTGTAGATTATTTGGCTATTTTCGTTTAAACGTTAGAGATATTTCTTTCTTCCCATCTCTTTATGTAATGTTTTGGCTAATGATGTTATCTAGCATACACCACGCTTCCGAGTCGGATGCTGGTAGAAATTTGATTCTTGGCAGTATGGGTTGCGTCCCATCCTTTGATTCAACAGCTTGGATATTCTCAGCACTGTGATATGCATCCTGGCATTAGTTTTCCGACGTCTTATCTGTGTTGACAGAGCGCTGCTCCTGAACCGTTTTCAGAGAAGCACAACCCCATTTTTGTACGGTGAATGTTCGTTCCCTTTTGGGACCTGAATTTCCGACCACAAACACATGGGAAGTCAGTACAATTTTCTAAATTCATGATTTGTTTTTAATTCCGGGTCCGTTACCAATTATTCCGTTTAGAATCATCATCCTCCCTCCCTTTCGGTGAATCCTGTGGGCATTTCCTTTCCTTTTTCTCTTTAGCAGTTATTTATGAACTCTGGGTTGCTGACCCGTTGAGATCATCTGATCTTTCCCAGCGTCCTCTGTCATTCCAGGTGTCAGCTATTCTGTTCCTGTTCAGTCTATTCCTGAAAGCCAACGGACGAGCTATAAGTTTGAGGTATAAATTACTGGAAAATAATTGAAACTCACCTGAAGCGAGCTGAATGTGTAATGCACCTCATGCCAATGACATTTCCAACCGAGCCTCTCTACGGTATCTGATTTTATAGAATTTCTTTTCATGTGCTCCTCTCGAATTTATATTTAAATTTAGGGTCATCAGGAGAGAATGTGTACCGTTTCGGGGCCTACTTCTTAACGGTTTCATTTGCACATCGGACCCACTCACTGATGGGAGGCCCCATTATAACTATGTACTAGTGTGAATTATTTATTCTGCATAATGTTACCGCCCATAATGATATAAATACAGAAGATATTGGATTATACAGGGATGACGGATTTATGTTTGTGAGGAATTCTACAAATCTTAAAACAGATAAGATTAGAAAGTTGAAATATAGAGTTTAAAAACTTACATTTAAAAGTTACTACTAATAAAAATTTAAAAAAAGTAAATATCCTCGATGTGAATTTTCATTTAGTAAATAAGATATAACAACCATAAAAACAAACAAATAAAATCTTTTACAACCAAAAATCTACCCATCCTCCAACCATTATAAAGCGTGTACCCTCATCCAGAGAATATAGAATTAGTAGAAATGAATATGTATTTAAACACAATAATTTTTATTAATAACCGCACTTTAAAAAATAGTGAATATGCTCTAATATTAAATATAAAGCGGATGTGCGTTGTGGTGCAGTGGATATCGGTTCGGAACGAGAAATCGGGGGAGCCGAGTTCGAATTCCACTTGAATTCATTACATTCACTTACGCGCAAATACCGTTGGGAAAAGGTATTAATCCGTCTCTTCCTTCCAGTTATGGGTTAAATAACAGGACAGATTGGGTTTTTTAGCCTTGGCTGGCAACCAGTCTACCGCAGAAAGCAATGGCAACCTACTGCGGAATAGTCTTCTGCCCAGTCAGTCATGTCTCGAAAGAGACATGGTCGCTCAAAGTGTGTATCGCCTATGGCACTTAACTAACTTACTGAATATTAAATATGTAAAAATGAATATCTCCCCACCGAAGAAAAAAAAGAAATAGAAAAATTATTTGATCCAAACCTCCTTTGAGAAAATGGTTAGCAGTAAATTAGGTCAAACATTTCTCTCTTTCAGATACATTTTTTGAACAATAGTCGACTAAGTATGATTATCAATAAAAATACACAAAAATTAAGTTAAACTTGTACTGATAATCAAGAAAATATTATAAAAACATAGTAATAACATTTTAAATAAAAATATTACACCTAAATGAATAATCCAAAAACATAAATCAGTAATTTAGACAATGAAATATGTAAATATAGAAATCCTATAAAGCGAAAGAGAATTTCTCTTCTCTATTATTGGTGTCAATTAAGTGCCATACATGATACACGCTTTGGGTGATCATGTCTCGAAAGAAACATGACTTACTGGGCTGAAGTTTATCCCGCAGTAGGTTTCCATTGCTTTCTGCGGCAGACTGGTTGCCAGCCAGGGCTATAGAACCCAAACTATTCTACTATTTAACCCATAACTGGAGGGAAGAGGCGGATTAATACCTTTCCAAAGGGTATTTGTGCGTATGTGAATGCCATGAATTCTACTGGAATACGAACTCGGCTCCCTGATTCGTTGTTCCGAGTCGCACCACAGCGCACATCTAATGATGAATTCTTCTTTATTGTGCAATGTTCCTCCAGGTCGTGAACGATCATGTACTTTTGAAACTTCCAGCTCATTATATTTTAAACAATGTTTTACACTTTATCATTAATCTTTTAGACGCACTGCCATCGACTCAGGCAATAATGCATTTACATTTCACATATAATAATCACATTCTATCCGTAATCAGTTTATTCATTTTTGACCACAGCCAATTCCAGTATCATGGTATTAAATGCGTTACTGTAATTATTATAATCGTCACATATTATCAGTAATGCTTCTTTAATTTCTGACTAGTAACATACCATTTCTGACTAGTAACATACCATTTCTGACTAGTAACATACCATTTCGTACCGATTTTCAGTTCCTTCCTATAATTATATCATTCTTAATATATTTAGATTATACACGTAATAATCCAATTCTGTAAGTAATGCTTCTTTTAATTCCTGACTGGTAACAACGCCTTTCATCTTAATTTTCTGTTCTTTCCTATAACGAAATCATTCTTAGTATTATTGGAGTAGATAGACTAAACTATCGCCCGGTTTGACACTCCATCCACGTCTATTGAACAGGTGTAGAGGCTCATCCCTTGTTTCCTTGTTTAGGATGTGGTTTCCGGCTTTCTCATTTCCAATCTTTTCACTCTTACGTAGCCCCCTGCACATCAGTGGCGTTACCGCCTTGCTCGGGGTGATATGATTAAAAAAAAAAATCTCATATTACCCCAAGCAAGGCAGTTTACTGTCACTGGTACGCAGTGGGTTTCATAAAAAGAAAGTTATGAGATAGAGTGACAGGATATATGGGATGTCAGGAAGTGGGTAAGAGAAGGATGAGAATACTTATGAGAGTGGAGTGGATGGAGAAAGGAACATGAGAGTGAAGATGCAATTTATTGAGATAGAAGATGACTATTGACTCTACGTTTAAATTCTTGCAGAAAATAAATAATCGGAAGGGAATCCCACAGGCAGGAAGTGCGAGAAAAGAAGCTGACGGAGTAGAATTTGTATTTACATTTTATTGATTTCACAGTAAAAGGGTTGGAGCTATTGATAATTTGTGGTTCGAGTAAATTCATATATAGGGGGCAACAAGGGATCTAAGTTCATCGGAGCAGAAGCCGTGAAAGTATTTTGTAAAAGAATCACATTGCACCGAGGAGAAAGTGACTGTATCCGGCCTGCCAAGTAGGGATTGATCACATTACATATTCTCCGTTGGATATTGTTAAGGATCCCTAGGTAGATAGCAGGGGCACCCGACCAGATGTGGCAACAGTATTCAATGCGGATGGTAGATTTATATATGTGCAGGATGTATTCAGACGGGAAAATCTTCCTGGTCCTATATAGAGAAACGACCTTTTTAGCAGCGGATTTAGTTGTGGATTCTATATAGTCATTCCACTTGAGGTCTGTTGTAAGATTTAACCAGAGGAGGCGCAGTGTTTTGCTTTCGGGGAAATTAGCTTTATCCATACTAATGGTGAGGGATTGTAGGAGCGATTGTCTCTGATGGCTAATAGATAGCAGCTTCGTTTTGGAAGCATTAAAATTCTTACCCCAGTCCACCACAAATTAGAGGTCCTTTTCAAGCTCGCCAGCGTGGTTTGCTTTGGCAGATTTTTGATCGAGGCGAGAGTAAACCGTAGTGTTATCTGCTTATATGCCTACTTATACGCGTAATAACCATATTCTATCAGTAATGATTCCTTTAAGTCCTGAGCGGTAACAACCCCTTTCATTCCGATTTTCAGTTCATTCCTATAACGAAATCATTCTTAATGTATTTAGAGTATACATTTAATAATAATTCGGTTTTATGAGTCATATTTTCTTTCAATCCTTACCAGTTCCAGTCCCTTCCTTCCTGATTTTCACTGCAATGCTTTAATAATAATAAAAAAAATCATTAACAGTACATTTTGATTTTACATATATGTTGTGGGATCTCCTCATTTGATTCTTGACTGAGTATACATATACTCCTGCCATAAAGAGAACAGCAATAGCAGAGAGAGAGAGAGAGAGAGAGAGAGAGAGAGAGAGAGAGAGAGAGAGAGACGTTACAGTTATTTGGAGAGTACCGGAACTGATACGAGAGATACCGAAGTTACCCAGAGACTACCACATCAGAAGTCAGACTAGCTCTGAGCTCCACTCAGCTAGAATAATATACACGGATATACTATTTCCAACGACTTCAATTCAAGATTTGTATATATTTATTTCTAACTAATAGTATTCCTGGATTTACTAACCTGCGTTCAAGTTTGTATATAACGTTCAATATAACCTACTTTTCTATCTCCATATCTGTTTTATTGTTCATTATTTTGTGCGGTTCCTCACCCGGAATTCACAACAATATAATATCTCTGTTATAACAGTAATGGTTACCTTAACTCGAGGCAAGACCAGCTGATTAAAAAGCGAAATATAGGAAATTTCTCGAAAATTGTCTAAATAATAAGAACATCTCGTTTGATAAATGCCGAAAAAATATGTTTATATTTATTTTTACTTCTGCAGAGTTTTTTACTTTGTTTTGGAAACTCATGAAACGGCCTGTTTACTTGATTCAATGCTTCAAATCGCTCATCGTCGTTTTTGTGATGGCCGGGACGTTTACTTTTACGGCGAAATACGTTGAGACTCAGTACCAGCTTCCGTCCTGGAAGTCAAATATTTTTATCGGTAAAGTATCCGGTTTTTTTTTTCTTAAGATGCGTAAACCTGGTCTACAATATTACGCTCTACGTTTGTATCGAGCACTCTTTATAAAAGTAAATGCATGAACAACAGGTTAAAAAACCTACGATTTCCACCACTTTGTTACATATATATATATATATATATATATATATATATATATATATAAATATATATATAAAGAGAGATTTAGATAGATAGATAGATAGATAGATAGATAGATAGATAGATAGATACGTGTCTGTGCGTGGGAGAGACAGAGTTGAAACAAATATGAATTAAATTTGTCAGAATAATAATATATGGGACAAATAGGAAAACGTTTATAAATTTATAATGTTTCGCTTTTATATTTTAGCTTCATCAGAAACTTTTGATATATATATATATATATATATATATATATATATATATTGTATCGAGGCAGCAGATAATTTTCTAAACATATACTATTAAACATAACACACAATGAATGTCTATTATGTTTAATCATGAGCCTTTCTAAACATAATATTTTGGCTTTAATTCCAGGATAAATAACATTTGGATAATTTTTTATTATGCTGATTTTAAGCTTTCGGCTCCCATGAGCCATCTTCAGAGAGGTTACAGGGATGTTAGCATAAAGACATCCACCATCAAAGATGATTTTATCTTGTGTTTACATAAAACATTGCTAACCAACGATAAGTCATCGAATAGCAAACGCAGTTCGTAAATTTGTAATACGGTTCTATGACGTCACACTGCATGAGAGACCGAAATGTTAACAAAACCATATGTCTAAATGCAATGTAATATATTGTGACCAGATGAAAATATGATTTTATTAAGTGTGGGTTGTTTTGAAGTAATGTAGATGGCCTCCAATATCTGAAGGCTCTTTTTACTGTGTGTATGAGTGAGTATTATTGTGTTATCGACTAAAATCTGTCTAATATTACCTACATGTTATTCTAAGAAGTGTTGTTTAATAGAACAATAATCAGAAATGTGGCAGGTAAGTCTACGGGAAAGCGTGGTTGTAGTAAAATCAACATATGTATTGGGTTTATTATTAGTAGCAGGGAGACAATATCTGAACGGGCATGAAAAGTGATACACTACACTGATTTTCCGTAAAGGATTTAGTTGAGTGGTTATAGGATTATTAGATACTATAAGGTCAATTGTTTTGAATTTTTTATAATATGTGATGAGCTTAATTTGATTATTATTATTTATTAGTTTAACATTTGTTCGTATTATGTTTTTGAGTGTTTTATATATATATATATATATATATATATTGGCAGCATTTTTTCATTAATGCAGGTTTCATTGAATAATATAGACAAGTCTTGTCTATTAATTTTGTGTAGGATCCGTTCATACCGTCTGATATACTTGATGGTGATATCGTTGAAAGACAACAAAAAATCACAGTAATTGTTTATTTTTTTATCGGGTCTAAGCTTTCGGCTCACATAAGCCATTATCAAAGAATAAATATTAACACACAGTAAACATAGAACATTTAAGTTATTAACAATAAAGAGAATTAAATTGTAGATACAAGTTCATCCCTACCGTGGCGGATGACCGAAGACAGTGACAAAATAGTGGCGTTGTTGTCCCTGATCCAATAACGTACTCAAATGCCTGTAATCGGATCAGGGACAACAACGCCACTATTTTGTCACTGTCTTCGGTCATCCGCCACGGTAGGGATGAACTTGTATCTACAATTTAATTCTCTTTATTGTTAATAACTTAAATGTTCTATGTTTACTGTGTGTTAATATTTATTCTTTGATAATGGCTTATGTGAGCCGAAAGCTTAGACCCGATAAAAAATCAACAATTACTGTGATTTTTTGTTGTCTTTCAACAATATCACCATCAAGTATATCAGACGGTATGAACGGATCCTACACAAAATTAACAGAAAAGACTTGTCTATATTATTCAATGAAACCTGCATTAATATATATATATATATATATATATATATATATTAATGTAAAAGTACACGCGCACACACACATATATATATATATATATAGTGTGTGTGTGTGTGTGTGTGTGTGTGTGTGTGCGTGCGCGCGCGCGCATTCTAATCTTTAGACTTTACTTCTCTTTCATTCCTTTCTCAGGTGCCTTCGGTATATTAGTAGCAGCTTTCGGAACAATTGCTGGCGGTGTGATTACTTATAAGTATAAGATGACCCCCATGGCTTGCCTACGATTCACAATAATCATCAACCTCGTTTCATGCATAATTCCCGTCACTGGCTACTTGCTGGGCTGCAACCAGCCTATCATATTAAAACCAGGCGAAACCAGGTAAGACAATTTTTCAGCTAAAGGTCACTTCATCGTTGAAATTACCTAGGAATAAATGATTATCATTGTTACTGATGTTCGATGATGAAACATTTCAGTAACGTCTAACCCAATACCTAATCGATAATAATCATATTTTACTGAGAACGTTACCAAATTACCCTACAAGATATATTTACTAAATATTTTAAATAGCCATAAGATTATTTTGAAATATTACTTTTTAAAAAATGTCTGTCTGTACAATTTCATCACAGATGAAGGAAAGACTTGAACCACTGAAATGGGGCTCTAAAGAAAAATGCTGTGAATACCATGGGCGGAGTATGCGAGCAATGGCGAGGTTTTGAAGAGGATAGGCACAAGAAGGAAACTGATAATTCTGGAAAAAAACAGCTGAAGTCTTTCGGACATGTAATGAGGGCATGGAGAATCTGATGTTCACGAGACAGATAGCGGGGAAGAGAGATAAAGGAAAGCAACTCAGAACATACTTGATAGACTTAAGCAGATGAATGGGGTAGCTGGTTTTTAGTCGAATAACAAGAGAATATACATTCTGGCCTGACACAACGACCTAACCTTACTAGCGGCAAATTTAGCTATTGATTCAATATAATGGTTCCACTTGAGGTCGGAAAAGAGGATGAGGTCGAGGAGATGCAGTACATAGCTTTCGAGGAAACTCTCTCAATCCATGCTTGTAGAAGTTGACAGACAGCAGCGTTGTTTTAGAAGCATTAAAATTTACAATCCATTTCTTACCCCAGTATACCGTAGAGTGGAGGTCCTTCTCAAGTTAAGCAGTGAGGTTTTGTTTGTCCGCCTTGCCAGATTTCTTACTGAGGCGGGAGTTTCTAGAATAGTATGAAACATAACCGTTTCCGTCCACCAAATAACAGTCAGGTTAATACGATAGACCTTGCTCTACATAATACACGATAAGCCAGCATATATAATTAGTCGAGGTAAAATACATGGTCTGAAGATTGCGTTGAAAAATGAAGCATACTGTCGCCGCTTAGTGACAGTTCCCACTTTTGTATTTTCATACATGGGAATTAAATCTTATAACGTGAAGTTACTGCTTTTTTTAATAACAAGATTAAAAATTTAAATATTCTAAGGTTCAGTCAGTTAAGTGCCATACGTGAAACACGCTTGGGCGATCATGTCTCTTTCGAGACATGACTGACTGGGCAGAAGATTATCCCACAGTAGGTTGCCATTGCTTTCTGCGGTAGACTGGTTGCCTGCCAAGGCTATAGAACCCAATCTGTCCTGTTATTTAACCCATAACTGGAGGGAAGAGACAGATTAATACCTTTCCCAAGGGTATTTGCGCGTAAGTGAATGC
Organism: Ascarosepion bandense; assembly: GCA_037127315.1. Lineage (NCBI taxonomy): Eukaryota > Metazoa > Mollusca > Cephalopoda > Sepiida > Sepiidae > Ascarosepion > Ascarosepion bandense. The sequence goes on from JBBBDQ010000397.1 coordinate 294,749, forward strand.
AATGAATTCAACTGGAATTCGAACTCGGCTCCCCGGTTTCTCGTTCCGAGCCAATATCTACAACGCACATCCTAAGGTTACATGTAGATAAAAATTTTAAATTTAGATTTAAGATTTAAAATTAAAATAAAAAATAATAATAAAAATAATAAAATGCAGGGAGAAGCAAATCAAAGGGGCGTAAATCACGAGAATTAACAATTTAAATATTCAAATATTAAATGTTGATGAGAAATGAAGAAAATTAAAATTAAAATTTTAAAAATAAAAAGTAAAGAAAAGAAAGTAAAAACAAAAAGAAAAATTCAGAAGTAAAATTCAGAATTAAGAATTTAAAAATGAAACAATGTAGGGAGAAAAATAAAAGATGTTTAATTCATAACTGTTAAAAGTAATATTGCGAGGGAAAGAAAGAAAGAAAGAAAGAAAGAAGAAAGAAAGAAAGAAAGAATGTAAAATATATAAATAGAGCTAATATAAGAAATGTGAAATATATAAAAAACGATACCCAAATATGTCCGACTATTCACACTATTTATTTGTAATAAATACAAAATTAGGCACAAGGCCGAAAAGGGGAGGGGTAGATACTATCACGACCTAATCACTCATTACAATTTGCACATTTACCACAAGAACCCATCCATCATCTCTCAATCCTTCAGACACCACAATACCACATATTTACAAGAGGCACCTAAAAAAGTGGAAAAATACCATGACAATAAAAATGTATTTATATAAAATATAATATATAATTCAAAACATTTAATGAAAAAATAAAAATATCCGACTATTCACCGAGGAGCCTTAAACTTAACCTGTCTGAGGATTAGTGCTACATTGGAAACTAAAAACATTTCAACACCAATCAAAGAACAATGATACTAAAAAAAAAAAAAAAGACTGAAACCATTGAAAAAAAATAAGAATAAAATAGCTGCTTTAAGGCTGTTAGAATAAGAGATTTAATAAATGCATACTCCGCTGTAAATTTTGGTGATGATTGTAGAGTTGATGGCTGGGTTATAAGTTCAGTTCTTCACAGAAATAGTCAAGCAACTCAACAAAATGACATCGATAGTTAATAAAAGTCTTTCAAAACTGATGGTAGTGTCAACATAAAAATAGATATATATTGTAAGTTCATTGATATGACCTTTATTGACTGATTCATGTCATAACCGAGATATTTGAAACTGAATAATATGGTCATAAAAAATAGGTTCCCGTATACTATTTAAAGTATATTACTGCCCTCCTTGCCAAAAAATATTTGAAAGAACGTTAACGGAATAAACAGAATCTATCTCACCTGTTATTAATCGAATAGTCTATTGTTAAAATAGGCGTATATTCGTGCTGGAAGCAATAGTGTCTCTCCGCAGATAACATTGTTTATTATTTTAGTTTTTAAAAATTTGTTGTATTTTTAGTTTGTTTTTTGGGTTCATCCCCCTCCCCTCATTTTATCTTTCATTAAATGTTTTAAATTATATTTTATATTGTATATAAATACATTTTGATTGTCATGGGTTTTTCCCCTTTTTTAGGTGCTCCTTGTAAATATGTGGTATTGTGGTGTATGAAAGATTGGGAGATGATGGATGGGTTCTTGTGGTGAATGTGTAAATTGTAATGAGCGATTGGGTCGTAATAGTGTTTAGCTAGGTATAAGATAGTTCAGTGAGTACCAATTTCTAAACCTCTCCTTTTCGGCCTTGTGCCACAATTTTGTATTTTTCACAAGGTAAATATTGTGTCTCTCCACAGATGCCTAGTAATTATTATCTTTCTTAACAGCAAGACCCAATGACTTTTTTACAGGTTATCAACGTTCTGGGATTATCTAAATCAGAAACGTATTTTCTTTTCTTATGTAAACATTTGCATTAACAGTTTGTTTTTTTTTTTTCGAATAACAGTGATTCTTTTCCAGTTATAACCCTACTATTTAATCCACAGGTAGGTGCTAGAAAATGTATTCATAGCTTTTCAAAATATATTTACCCGCAAGTAAATGTAACGAATTTGACTGGAATTCGAATTTCTACTTCCAAGTATATTACACACACCGCATATCCGTGAATTGCGATAAAATCTTGGGAATGACAATGCGGACGCTTCACGTTTCCTTCTGGACAATTTGGAAGTCGATGTTTTTTCATCTGTTAGATTAGTTGCCACACAAGGCTATAGAATCCAGACTGTTCTGCAATTTCTGCAGGAAGTGAGCGGATGTGGTTTAGAAGGGAAGAAAAAGTATGAGTTCATGCCTTTGCCAAGGCGAAAGTGAACGTAACTGACTACACTAGAATTTGAACTCGGCTCAGCAATTCCGTTGCGTTTCTTAGTCTCTTTGATAAATATTATATAGTTATTCTTTGAAAATTTAACATTCTCTCTCAGACTGGAATCTGTAAAATTTTAAATTATTATCACTATTTTCTGAGATAATATCTTAATATTTGGAAATTAATGGATGCAGAAAAGGTCACAACTAGTAGTCTTTGATATCAGGATATTACCCTCCGTCACGAAATGTTTATCAGTTTCCACTGTTTATCTTGTTTATATGTTCTTGATGATTTCTTTATGCCACTGTGAAACCATTTATCAATGTCTCAATTTTAAAAGCCCTCGTACCAAGTGCTCCAATGACAACTGATATGACTGCGACCTCCTTCAACCTCTTTAAGACATACGTGTTCAGTGAGTCATAGTTGATTAATTTCTGTTCTGGATAACTTGCTCTAGCGGGTGGGGTAATTGATAACATTTCGGAATGAGAAATTAGAGTTAGAATTTCATTCGAATTTGTTGCATTCACTTACGTAGATATACTTGAAAAAGGTATAAATCCATGTGTTGTCTCCACCTTACCGTACCCCGAGCTATAGTTGAATTAACTGAACTTTTAACTATGATTGATTTGGTAGGAGTTGCTCATTGAAAAAAATTCATTGGTATCTTCAAAATCTTAATAATGCAAATGAAGAAAAAACATTCTTGCAATACACCACCCCAAAAGTTCTCTGGCTTTAAAGAACCCAAAAAGGTTTGATAAGCTGTAAACACAACTTTTTTTAGCACTAACCTTGTCTCAAATAGACACGATGAATTAATGATTAAATCTTCTTTTTTTCGATTTTATCTATTACTAATATGTCCAATATAATATACCTCAGTTCATTTCCTGTTTGTTTTAAAGAATCACACAATTTTAAAATATTAGAATTATTGTTTTATTATTTACTTACATTTCCGTTGTAGACATATTTACTTCCTGGTTTTAACCAAAGACTTAAGTTCCGAAATAGCATCATATTTTTTTTGCATTTTTGGGAAAAATTAATTAAAATATAAAGCATTGTATCACACGCATTTTACATTTTTTAATGAATGAACCGTATTTGTAAGTAGATATTGTTTCATATCTTTAAGGCATCTGCTACCGGGAATGCTTCAATTAGTCCATCGGAACTTTTTCCGATCAATCCGAATGTTCCAACCACGACTGGAATTCTTGATATATTCATGTGCTCTATTTCGGTTTTGATTTTTTTCCGTTTCAAAATCCTTGTTTTGGTAGTTTTTTTTTTAAGATCTTCAAAGATGCATAACTATCTGCAGAAATTGCCACGTCAATAAAAATTTATCTACACTTTTTGTGATCATTGATTATAATGTTTATTATTATTATTATTATTATTATTATTATTATTATTATTATTATTCAGCGGGCTCTTTGCCACTTTGTCTAACAACTGCACGAGGAGTTGTACTTGCACGGATGACATGTTTCAGCCTGTTTGTGGCGCCGATGGTGAAAATTACTATTCACCATGTCATGCCGGCTGTACATCCATGTTCAACGGGGTTCGTATAACTATTTATTATCTTTGTTTAATGACTTTGATGCTTCGATTTAATTATAAGAACATATATTTATTTATACGGTATGATGTGTCCGTCTGAATTTCTGGAATAAAGCTTTATCGTTATTTACATTATTTACAAGAAGCCTAATGTTCGCATCTTTTAATGATCACACCGTTTCAATCGCTATTCCACCCGGCTTTTTTTCTAGGTGTCTGTCGAGCCAGATAACCTTCGGGGTATCTAAAAATGAACACTTTATCTAATCTATAGAGTTAAATTGGGTTGTATTAATATGCAAATCTTCACCAGATAAATAGAAGCTGATGGAGCTGGAGGCTAAAATAATTCTAACCTTTGCTTGGGATTGGTATTCATTGAATATTAGCCAAAGAACCCCAGAGAGCTTTTCACCCGGGTAGTATCACTCCTTTGTGAGAAAATTAAGTTTATTGCTCAGCGAGAGGTCTTGGAAATCTTTGTAGTTTGGTATATAGATCCCTTTAAACCTCGAGCTTGTGTCACATGCAGTTGCAACGTGGACGGACTGGTAGATATCACTGATCCTGACCTTAAAAACGAAACAGCTAGAGAAATACTTCTAACTAATTGTAGTTTACGACATTTTATTCACTCCTATTTTTTCGCTTCGTGTGTAAACGTGGACAGGGTATTAAAATCTAAAATTCTGGATCTAGATAGTAAGACCCACGGGGATATGGAATCATTGGTATCGAACATTTTGTAGCATATTGAGGGTGAGGAATTCGATATTCTGGGAAATTATGTGTCGTCTGATTTATACGAACTGTTCAGCGAATATAGAAACTTTGAAAAAGCGATTATCATTCTAAAGAGTTTTCGTTCAAGAAAAAAAAGTGGGATATACGCCAGGCATGTAATTGCAACCAGAACTCAACAGGATACAGTAACCTTGGATCAATATCTTCAATCATTCCACGTTCTGGCGGAGGGCTGTAAATTCATAGTTGTTACCGCTCAAGTTTACAAAGAGGAAGCTATTAGAAATGACTTTATTTCTTGGTTATACACACCTCCTATTCGACAGAGACTTCTTGAAAACAAAATACTCACTCCTCCCATAGAAGCTGAAAAATCAAGCACAAAGTGTAAAAAGGTCTATCCTGAATTCTGAAGCCTCTTTTGTTGATAAGTAAAAGTTATCAAACGGCCTCGGTATTGTAACTCCGAACTAAAACCGTAACTTCTCAGCAAGAGGAAAATAAAAAGTAACAGACTACTACTAAATTCTTTTTAAAAGAAAATTATTTGTTTACATTTCTGAGATGAGGTAGTATTTACATTATTCAGACTATTGTCCTCATCTTTGTTGCCATTTGTACGACGTTTCGGCCGTTGTACGCTTCAGCCTTCTTCAGGTGATAGGAATTTCGAACCTAACACTTTATTACAATCTTCGAAATTCCTAGCACCTGAAGAAAGCTGAAGCATACAAAGGCCGAAACGTCTTACAAATGGCAACAAAGATGAGGACAATAGTCACTTGATTGTAATAAAGAGTTCGGTTAGAAATTCCTATCATCCGAAGAAGGCCGAAGCGTACAACGGCCAACAAAGATGAGGACAATAGTCCGAATGATGTAAATACTGTAGAAGAAAAGTGCTTTGCTGCAAAGGCGTTAGACACTATAGAAATAAGTGTCCGGCCCGAGGAACAAGTTGAAACAATTACAAGTAGGAAGTTCATTTCTCTAGATTCTGTCGTTTAAAATTAAATAAAATTTCTGCTTTATTACTCGTCATTGCCAAGGTAACTACTAGGGCTACAGGGAGTTTCGAAAGAGACGATAAAATTCCACACAAAAAATTAAAAAAATCTTAGCGTGCTTGTAGATTCGGGAAGTAGCTATATTTTATTTGACACCAAATCATCAAAGATGAAGGAAAAATGGAAGCAACTGAAATGTGGTATCTACAGAAGGATGCTGCGGATATCATGGACCGAGCATGTGAGCAATAACGAGGTTTTAGAAAGGATGGAAACAAAAATAAAATTAATACTGAGCATCAGGAAGAGACAGCTGAACTTCATGGGACATGCACTAAGGAAGGAGGGCTTGGAGATTCTAATACTAACAGGTCAGATAGAAGAGAAAAAGAGACAGGGGAAAGCAGCGGATAACATATTTGAAGGACCTGATCAGGTGGATGACGGAATGAGGTTTGCATGGTGAAACATGAGAAATCATGCTAAGAGCCCCCAGGGATAGGGAAATGTGGAAAGCCATGATTGCCTACGTCCTGAAGGGACAAGGCACATAAAAGAAGAAGATAGCTTCGTCTATGGGTTTTGATATTAGATCTTCTAAATCTACTGTCAACATGGCTTCTTCTGACTTATTAAAATATGTAGGAAAATGTAAAGCGGCTCTTATGGTAGGTACGGAATCTTACACAAAAATTAATATACCCCTAAGGAATAATTCAAGCGTTGATGTGATTCTCGTTGAAGACTTTCAAAGTTTGCACAAAAATAGAAAGTTTATATGAGGACGACAGCCCACCTTTCAGTGTGAACTAGCATGAGGATTTCGCCTCTTCTTTTTTGAAAATATGTCGGTTAACTGTAGACCTGTATCTGTGAAATCACGATGATACTCTATGTTGGGGCGCTTTCCACCTTTTTCCACAGTAATGGACTGTTCTAATCATTATATAAGGTAGTACCTCGAAGTAAGTCGAGTGAGCGAGTCAGTCAGGTATTTCCGGTATTGGACCGGAAGTGTTCTATTTGTCAATCTCTTACGTCTCTACGCCGAAACTATACTAATGACCTTCTGTATTATACTAATCAGTATATCTTGTAAATATTTCCCTTTCCTGTCAATACACCTACTTTCATGTTATTACGTTGTTGAGTATTATTTCATATTTCTGTTACCTGACATAACGCTCTAGAAAAGTCTTCTTCATGTGCCGTGTCCTTTCAGGACGTAGGTGATCACGGACATCCGCTTGACTCTGTCTCTTTTCGTTCTCGATTTTTTTTCTCTTGGTATCTCGTCTAAGCTTCGCTCCGTCATTCATTTGCTCAGACTTAAAAAGTACGTCTCGCGCTGCTTTCCTCTGTCTCTCCTTCTCTTTATCCGACCTGTGAGTATTAAATTCTCCAGGTCCTCCTTTCTCATGTGTCCCAGGAAAATCATTTGTCTCTTCCTGAAATTCAGTATGAGTTTTCATCTCGTTTACCTCCTTTCCAATACCTCATCGTTGCACAAGTCTTCCGTCCATGGTATTCTCAGCATCCTTCCGTAAAACCACATTTCTGCTCCCTAAAAAGACTGTTAGATTCATATATCACTTAGCGCCGCAGATTTCCGCAAGTAGTGGTAACTAAGAACGAGTAACGAAAAAAAAAGTTAATTAAACTAGACCTAAAAATTGCGTGTCAAAAAGTTCTCCTATGTAAAGCAGACCACTCTTATACGGTTTTTAAAACTGGCGGTAAATTGTATAAATTCAAAAAGATGTCGTTTGGGATCATAAATAGAGGGCTTGGTTTCAAAGAATTTTGGGATGAAATGATCAAAAAAGAAGACCTACAGGTAATTTTCCCAGAGATCACGTGACCATTTCTGGCATTAATAAGCGAGAACAGGACACTAACTTCTCAAGATTGATAGAACTGATTGAAAACTAAAGTCTAACCTTAAATGAGAATAAATGTGCATACAGAGTAACGAAAAAAAATCTGGGCTATGAAGTAAGTAAAGGGACCATTTGACCAGACCTTGAAAGAATGACACCACAGTGAAAACCCCTCCTCCAGACAATATAAAAGAGTATCATTGGAATGTTCGCCGACTATAGTCGTTGGATATCAAACTATTCACTAAAACTTCAAGCACTAAATAACACAGTCATTTAAGTGCCATACGTAATACACGCTTTGGGTGATCATGTCTCGAAAGAGACATGACTGACTGGGCAGAAGATTATCCCGCGATAGATTGCCATCACTTTCTGCGGTAGACTGTTTGCCGACCAAGGCTATAGAACCCAATCTGTCCTGTTATTTAACCCATATCTGTAGCGAAGAGACGGATTAATACCCTTCCCAATGTTATTTGTGAGCAAGTGAAAGCAAGGAATTCAACTGGAATTCGAACTCGGCTCTCCGATTTGTTGTTCCGAGTCGATATCCACTGCACCATAACGCACATCCGCCAATAACGACACTATAATTCCCTTAATTGCTAAATAAAATTTTCCTTCGAATATTCGAAAAGAGAATGAAAGCAAGCTATACGCACTGTAAACGAAGAAAAAAAAAGCCTTGAAATGGAAATTGATACGAGTTACGGGAGCTTACCTACGACACTAAATCAAGGCGGTAAGCCTGTTGCATTCTGGTTCAGAACTCTAAACCCATTTGAAAGAAACCACTCTCCAGTAGAGAAAGAAGCTAACGCGATCAAAACAATCAGAGAATGAAGTCATTACCTGAAATGTGAATATTTTACACTTGTCACGGACAAAATGGCTCTGACCTACATCTTCGATAAGCATATCTTTATCAAAAATATAGGTTAGAGCCTTTTATTTATTTCGAAAATGTGGGTATTCTTATGACTTCGAAGACTAGAAACGACAAAATTAATCGCTGGCAAATTGAACTCTCCACTTACAAATGCGGTATCAGATATCGACCAGTTATAAAACAAGTATTCTCAGATGCGTTAACGAGATTACATTGATCTTCTGTCCTTAATATCGACCTCAAAGAATTACATAATAATCTATATCCTCCAGGAGTATCAAAAGTGATGCAATTCATCAGGTCGAGAAATTTTCCCTGCATAAAAGAGGACATAAAGAGAATGACTGAAAAAGTTAGTTAAGTTCCATATGTAATACACGCTTGGGCGATCATGTCTCGAAAGAGACATGACTGACTGGGTAGAATATTATCCCGCAATAGGTTGCCAGTACTTTCTGCAGTAGAGTGGTTGCTACTAACCAAAGCTATAGAACCCAATCTATCCTGCTATTTAACCCATAACTGGAGGGAAGAGATGGATTAAAACCTTTCCCAAGGGTATTTGTGTGTAAGTGAATGCAAGGAATTCAACTGGAATTAGAACAGGGTCCCCCGATTTCTCGTTTTGAGCCGATACCCACTGCACCACAACGCACATCAAACCTTCGAAAGAATGAATATAGATTTCAAGGGACTGCTTCATTTAAATCAAGGTGGAAGCATGCTTTTATTGACTATCATTAATGAATAGAGCCGTTTCGCTTTTACGCAGGGATATTCTCACTACAACTGTATTGACTTGTTTAAGTAAATTATTTTGCATATTTGTTATGCCAAAGTTACCTAGACCCTGATAGTGCACCTAGTTTTATTTCGGAGGAAAGACAACAAATACTAACCTACCGTAGAAGATGTTAAGATTATTCAGGAGAATTCCGATTACGCTTTAGTAAGGTTACCAAATGTAAAAGAAAGTATTGTTTCTCTACGTCACCTAGCTCCTGCTGGTTATGTACGCCGACGACACCACAGTTTACTCTCGCCTCGATCAAAAATCTGGTGTGGGTGACAAAGTGAACCTCGCTGCTGAGCTTGAAAAGAACCTCCAATCCGTGGTGGACAGGAGTAAGAAATGGCTCGTAAATTTTAATGCTTCCAAAACGAAGCTGCTATTAATTAACCATCATAGACAATCGCTTCTACCTCCCATTAGTATGGAACAGGCTAGTCTCCCTGAGAGTAAAACACTGCACCTCCTTGGCCTCACACTCTCAGCGGACTTCAAGTGGAATGACCATATCAAATCCATTGCTAAATCCGCTGCTATGAAAGTCGGTTCTCTGTGCAGGGCCCGGAAGTTTTTCCTGTTTGAGTCCATCCTGCACATATATAAATCTACCATCCGCCCGTGTATTGGTCGGGTGCCCCTGCTATTGTCCTCGGGGTTCTTGACAAAATACAACGGAGAATCTGTAATGTGATCGATACCGACTTGGCAGCCCGGCGTGATGTGGCTACCCTGTGATTCTTCTATAAATACTTTCACGGCTTCTGCTCCGATGAACTTAGATTACTGGTGCCACCTAGGTATGAATTTGTACGAGATACTAGATTAGCAACTAGGTCCCACTCTTTTACAGTGAAACAGATAAAATATAACCGCAATTTCTACTCTAATAGCTTCTTTTCTCGCACTTCTTGCCTGTGAAATTCCCTTCCATATACTTGCTTCCCGGACAGCTACAATCTTCAGGAATTTAAATGTAAGGTCAATAGACACCTCTTATCACCCTAACCTCGCATCCATTCTCTCAAACACTCTTCCCATTTACCTAACCCCCATCCTCGGTATCCTCATCCGTCTATCACCCTCCTCCCAACATTTCCTATAACAAACCACTCTTTCTCATCACTTTCCTCTATGTAACCCCCCTGCGCAATAGTGGTAGTGGAATGCCTTGCTCGGGGTGAAATGATTAAAAAAAAGAGTTACAATCGTCTCAAATAGCCCTATACGAGTTTCGGGAGAAAATAACAGACTAAAATCAGATACTGTACCACAACCAGTGTTCATTGAATTCCTCTGAATTGACTGAACCAAAGCCAAGAACCTGTAAATCTCTGAGCTCAAACATTGCAAAACTGTCTCTCAAATCTTCTGAGGAGCTCTAAGCGTATCACCAAATAACATACACGACTCGGTATCTATCAGTAACTTTTTTTAATTAATTAATTTGGTTAAAATTTTTTAACTGCATTCTTTTCTTTTGCCAAAATAAAGTTTTTCAAATTTGTATACTAAAAAAAAAATGGGATGGAATGTTTTATTTATATGCAAATATCCATCATATAAATAACAGTTGATTCAACCGGAAGCTAAACTAATCCTGACCATGATTATATATATATATATTATATAGATTAAAAGAAAACGAATTGTTCTCGTTTCTCTGTTCAAGGATATATTGCAATATTTCTACCGCGTCTTCTAGTGTTGTAGGGCAGAGGTTTTCAAACTTTTTGACTTACGGACCCATTTTTCACTTACGGACCTCTTTATATTTCAAGTTTTAGTCTAGGGACCCACTATAAACACTTATGAAATGTATACATAATTTTTTTTACTAGAAATAGCTTATACTTTTGCATTAACGTAGCAAAAACTTGTTTTAAGCTTACTTTAAATTGATAAATTTAAATTTTCATTTGATAACATTAATAAGTAAAAATAAATATCCAGACATTCAAAATTTATACTTTGAATTTCACGTGAAAGAGTTAATCCACGGACCCCCTATCTTATCCTTGCGGACCCCCTGTGGTTCCGAGGACCACAGTTTGAAAACCCCTGTTGTAGGCTCACTATAGATACTGCAGTAGTGTTTCCTGGACAAGATAGCTTGGCGGAGCCCAAACCTCACCAGGTTGATTTTGAATTCGCAAATTCTACTCCTAGAGCGGTTGCCACACAAGGATATAGGACCTAGGCTGTCTTACTATTTACTCATAGCTGGGGGAAGATAGAAAAATCTGACCTCTATTCTAGTTCATTAGTTTCACTTACGTCCTAATAGAAGGCATGAATTCAGTGTGTTTTACCATAACTCATAACTAAACCACTCTATTTAAAAACCACAACTAATCTATCAGGTTACTTTTCCGTGGGATAATCTAAAATTTAGATCTTCAAGTTTTTTTCTTAATCAGTTCACCGGAAGCAAGGCGATAATACCACTATAATAGGTAGTGAAAGCGAACGTGAAAACTTTAGAAGGAACTGAAAATCAAGTATTAAACAAGAAAATTAATAATAAGATTTAATCTTCGATATGGTAATTTTCTAAGCATAGCTTAGCTGTGGCACAAAGTCGAATGTATTGATCACCATGTGCGGATCAAACTCTCTACTCAATTGCAATGATTCTAACGAGATAAACTTGTTAACCATGACACCATCTCGAGATTCCCAGTTAAGTTTTGATAGAAAAGAAGATTAGGAAGAATCTATCCTTGAAAATTTAATAAAGAAGTGTATTCAAAGTTCCTGAGTTCATAGACACCTGAGCAAAACCGGAGGGCACAACAACCTAAACGTTATTAAAAGAATAAGATAGATGAGTGCATTAGTCTAATTGTAAATAATAGTAGCATACATAGTGGCGAGAAGAATATGCGTTGAAATGCGTTATATTCTGTGTTCTTTGTCATTGGTTAAAAATAAAAATCACAGCACATTAAAATTCATTTTGCTTACTGACTTTATTGTTAATATCAGATAAACCAAAAGGCTTACGGCCATATCACGTTGAATACACCGATTCTCGCTCGATTACTGAAGTTAAGCAAGGTTGAGCCTGGTCAGTATTTAGATGGGTGACCGTTTGGGAATACCAGGTGCTGTAAGCGTTTAGCGACGGATGTGCGTTGTGGTGCATTGGATATCGGTTCGAAAAGAGAAATCGGTGAGCTGAGTTTGAATACCCTGCATTCACTTAAGCACTGATACCACTGGTACCACTGATATCACTGGTACCATTAGGAAAGGTATTCGTCCGTCCTTTCCTTTCTGTTATGGGTTAAATAATAAGGGTATGACTTAGGGACCCTGACTTTAAAAATTAATCTCAATGAATCTTGATACTCGAAAAGGAAAAAAAAGTATTACTAGACACAAAACTTATATAAAAACAACAATAAATTGTTAAAACAAAAAGGTATTACCAGCAATAAATAAATAAAATTTAGTTGTCAATAAATGACCCGCCAAGGTTGATATGCCATAACAACCAAGATAAACTAAAACACTCGTTTACGTTGTTAAGTAAAAATAAAAGATTTGTCTTCTGCGAATTTATTAGAAAGTTAGGAAATTTAAACTTTGTATTTTCTACACTATATTTTTATGCAATATAATTATGTCATAAAAAAATAATTTTATCGTCCGCAGCAAAAAACATTTTCAGATGCCTTTTGCCGTCTTTTAAGAAATTTTAAGAAATTGGCATTATATTTTTAATAAAAAAAATATTCTTTAAGAACTGGAATATAATATTTGATGAATACCCAGAAAATTGTTCCAGTCGAGGTGCAACATATTTGCAGAGTTGACAACGAGATATCTACAACCCCCAATACGCTGAATCTCTTGATGATTTGTGACTTCTTGCTAACACAACGACCTGCGGATACTTACACCTAATCAGTTTTCTTTCACAAGTCAATCAGTAAAGTGCCATACGTGATACAAGCTTTGGCGATAATGCCTCGAACGAGACCTGATTAACTGGGCAGAAAACTTTCCCGTAGTAGGTTGACATTACTTTCTGCAGTAGACTGGTTTCCAACCAAGACTATAGAACCCAATCTGATCTGCCATTTAACCCATAGCTGGAGGAAAAGGTGGTGAATTAATGCCTTTTCCAAAGGTATTTGCACGTAAATGAATGCAACGTATTCAACTGGAATTCGAACTCGGCTCCCCAATTTCTGTTTCCGAGCCGATATTCATTGCACAACAATGTACACTCTTAGGTCAAAACAGCATATAGCATTCGGAAACATCCAAAGAGTGCCGCATCCTAGGAACGCCTCCCAGGGCCGGTATCATCAAGAAGTCACCTCGACTCTGATAATCAAAAGAAAACGCATCATGATGGGATTCGAGCGCTGGTCTCATAGTCAGAAAGTGAACGCGCCCAGCCGCACATAGAATGTTTAATTATTTATGAATTGCTTTCATGTGGTCAATTTCAGTCACATTCTCACCGACATGACGTGGCTTCCCTTCTGCCTATACTACAAATATTTTCATAGCAACTGCTCTGACGACCTTTTTTTCCTGGTGCCCGTACCACATGAATTTAACTGTGCTACTAGATTGGAATCTAGGTCCCACCCTTTTACAGTTGAAATAGATAAATGTAACTGTCTCTTCTACTGTAAGTTTCTTTGCTCTTACTTCCCATCTGTGGGACTTCCTTCCGTTCACTTACTCCTCTGATATCTACAATCTCCAAAAATTTAAATGCAACATCAATTGGAATCTTCTATCTCCCTGAATCCTATCCATCTTTTCTCATTTTTTGGCACCCCCTGTACCCTGTCTTTTCTTTCACTGTAAACCCCTGCACACTAGTGGCTGTCGTATTTGCTTGGAGTGAAACAAACGCCTTCAGTAATATTTAAGCAGATTTTTCAGTTAGATTTTAGGTTAATTTTAAAGCTATTGTTATTGTTAGATCCAACAAGAGCAACCATCTATTAATAAAAACAACTTTAATGTAAGAGCCTCGTACTTTAATATGCTAGTATTTAAGATTTCTCTCGTGTTCTGGCGTTGTAAATTAAATAAAACGCTGTTCAAAAAACAACAACAATAAAACGGAACGTCTGTTCAAATACTGGTATCCATTAAAAATAATGTTTAGTTTAAAGAAATCAAATTATGTCGGTTCAATAAGTAAAACTTTCCTTATTTCTTTAGAAATTGATGTTTAAAAAATTCGAACGAATGAAAAATGTGCTTAATGGCAAAATAGAACTTGTATTTATCGCGACGTTCATCAAAGTTGGGTTAGTTAAATTACGTTGGGTCTAACGTGGTTTTCTTCTTCAAAAGAGTGCGTATTTTTCGGCAATAAGATTTCTTGAATGAAATAAAATTTATTCGTAAATTAAATAAACTAATCTTAAAAAAATGAACGGAACATCTACTTAAATATGAATATCCACTAAAAATAGCGTTTACAGTAATCAAAATATGTTAGATTCATAAATGAAAAATCCATTATTTCTTTACATATTCAATCCTACATACTTTTATTCAATTTTATTAATTTTTTTTTTCAGACCTATAATGATTGTAGTTGCGTGCAGAACCTGATTAAGACGGCTTCACCCAGTTACTGTCCAACAACTTGTACGAATTTGTGGCCTGCCATTATTGTTGGGCTGTTTGCTTCTTTTTTTCAATGTCTTTCTCTTATGCCCAGTTACATTTTAACCTTAAGGTAAATATTCTTTCCTCTCTCGTTCACGCAACCTTATCTATTTTTCTTTTCGGCTGGTGGGATTAGGACAACTTTGTGAATGGTTAATTAGCTTGAATCAACGAGACATTACACTAAATCAAACAGCTAAATAAAAAAAGAAAATTATAATAGTTTCTGGATTACCTCCCTTCGGTCGACACAACGCTACTTAGTGACGTCACTTTATACTTTTGCTTTTTGTCATTCCATTCCATGCGTGGAAAAAGGTGTTATTATATAATTAATGCCAATGATAGGGGAAATTACTGGGAGAATAAACCTATCTTCCATAGCGCACCCATTATATGGCCTACACGAAGTAATATAATATTATTAAACACCATTAAATGTTTATTTATTTTTACTGAAAATGCTGTATAAAGTGACATTTTTTTGACCAAAGGGGAGGTAATCACCTTTTGTTGTTTTGACCAAAGGGAGGTAATCACCTTTTGCATCCAGAAACTATAATGTTACTTTTTATTTAGCTGTTTGATTTATTGTAATGCCTTGTTGATTCGAGCTAATTAACCGTTCGCAAAGTTGTCATTATCCATCAGCCGTACACGGCGTGATATGATAAACACTATTAATGGTTTATTTATTTTTAACTGAAACAAAAAGAGAGTTTATGGGGAAAAACAAGCGATTTCTTGAAGCTTTCCCCTAGACTTTATACGCTTTAAAATTCTTTGCCGGCATATCAAGTACAAAACTACTGCTTTTGCACGTGGTCGTTGTTTCTCAGATAATAACGTTTTGGTTCAAAGGCGTCTTTGTTCAAAGGCGTCTTTGTAGCATATGATCATATATGGTTTTGCTACAGTTTTCTTAATTTATCTGTCATCAAAGCGTATTTTATATTTGTTATGGTGAAACACACCTATTCCTCAGATAATGGACTCTCCCTCCTATATTAATAAGAGTTAACTCGAGAAGTTCTTTTGAAGTTTATAGGAGTTCTTAGAAGTTCTAATAACTTCTATAGAGTTCTATTAAAGTTCAGCGGAACTATTAGTTAGTTCCAGTTTGGACATAGTTGGAACTAAGGCAGTTAGCTGAATTCTAAGGAGTCAGATTCCAGTGGAAGATTACCAATTTTGGGTGCATTAAGTCGATTAGCAACCGACATAGCACAATTATAACTTTTAGTGCGAAAACTACTCCACAACGATATTATCTATTGCATCATTACAATTCAAATGGTATTATCTTTTTGAGTGATGCACATTTATTTTCTAGGAAATGTATATTTGATTTTCTCATACAACATTTACAGTGAGGCGATCCTAAGAGAATTGGAAGATTCATTCATGGCGACTGCAGCCTTAACAACATAACAATGTCGGATAATACTGTTTTGATAACAAACACAAAAATAAAACTATAAAAACTTCGACAGAATATAGTAAAGGATATCAAGAAGAAATGACTAAACATCAGCTGTATGAAGACTATGTATGGTTGCCATCAAAATGAAGAGCCGAAATGCGAACTATAATACTAGCCTGAGTCAATCTTTTTTCTAAATATCAAAGCATTATCAAGTAAAATATGATCACCATTTTATGCTGAGTTAAAAAAATATCCATTGTGTTTAATCGGGTTTGTTTTTTAATGATATGCTTTGAATACTTTACAACAAACTGTATACAATAATAACAATTATTCAAAAACCTGTGGCCTTTATTTGTCACAGCAGATCGTGGGTATGTTATGTTTAGTATAGCATATAATGTTGTATGTATACCTAATTACAGTGTACCATCCTACTCGCTAACATCCCAACAAAAATATATACAGCGTTATAGTACTGTTCTATACATTTCAAGTAAGAGCCTGTAAATTAAAGATTTGATGTGATTAGAAAAAATGAGTATGATTTTTGAATTCAGCGTAAAAACTGCCCTAAAATCAACTATTATATAATCGACTTTGAAAACGTCGCAGGTCTGTGAAATGAAGACACCAAAATCAAACAATTAAAAAAATATAAATATTTACAAAGTGTTTTAGCAGAAGACGGAAAAATGCGGCACCAAAATCAGAAAACATATTGCTACAGAGAAAGATGCCTTCCCAAAGCTTAGCAAAGTATCAAGAAAAACTCAGGAAAAATTCGTCAGAAATGACGAAAGGTGTACTATGCTGATTTTTAGCAAAGTGTGCGGCTTTTTAAACCCCTTAGAATTTTATTGACCAGTTTATTTGTTCACTGTAGAAAATAAGGGTAAAAGGGCATTGACGAGCCACAGAAAGAGAAAACGGAAGAGTGAGAAGATACAAAAATAGGGTTTAAGTAAATGGTTGCAAAAAAAAAATTTTTTGTGCAGACTTAACTGGAAGCAGTATAGTTCATTCTGAATATATTCATCTTCAGTT
The DNA here is from genome assembly GCA_037127315.1 of Ascarosepion bandense. Classification (NCBI taxonomy): domain Eukaryota; kingdom Metazoa; phylum Mollusca; class Cephalopoda; order Sepiida; family Sepiidae; genus Ascarosepion; species Ascarosepion bandense. Next base: position 312,062 of record JBBBDQ010000397.1, read on the forward strand.
TGAAGAGGGATTCCGTTTTCTGATGCTTTGGAGCAACTGTTGTGACATCCTCGATACTATGTTGTCTTCTTGGCAGCTATATTTTCGGATACCATGTGGCTGCTGGTTGAGTTTCACGGAGCTAAAATTAGTCCGTTTTGACTCGTTGAAGTCGCAGGAAAAAAAGAAAAAATGTGGGCTGTTGTCAGCCCAAATCAGGGGCCGGCAATCACGACCCCTACAAAGAGAGTCAATTCATTCATCTATAAAATATTTCCAATATTCTCCCCCCAAAACAAGGTTTGCAACAAAAATTTATTGCAATGTAATCTGCTACATAGTTCTGGGGTTTCAATGAAAATTATGTTCTGTCCAAAAGGTGGGAGTGTTTTTTTCTTTTTCTTATACATATGATTCCCAAGGATGATTTGCAGTAGAATGTGAAAATTATCATTCTTTTTTGTTTTTACAAAGAATTCCAAGGTTAACTTATAGTAGAATGAGAAAAACCCAACATTTTCCCAACATTTGCATTTTTTTTTTCAAGAGTTCTGAAGACGATGGAGTAAGCATGAGAATAATTTCTCAATACTTTTTGTTTTCACAAGAATTCCAAAGATTTGATGGAATAAAATAATAAAAAAAACAAACCAGATTTGTAGTCTTTACAATGATTTCAGAAAAGAAAGGCAATAGAATAGAGAAAATCTCAAGGTTTGGTGGTATTAATTTCTAATTTACATTTTAAAACATTTAAATGATCAACATTTTTTTATAAAAATGACTTAAAAGACAAACTGCAATCAAAGAATAGAATTTTTATTGTTCTTCCACAGAATTTGGCAGAAGTCTTAATTACAAACAATGTGTATTTTAGTAGTATATATATATATATATATATATATATATATATATATATATATACGGATCATTGGAGGAATTTCGTCTGCTCTTTATATTACTGTTCCTTTTATGGCGTTTTGAATTCTGTTTAGAAGCATCACTATGATCTGAGACTTGGCTGGAAACATTTGAATTTTGACAATCAATTTTTCCATCCCTAGTGCTTTGTACCTCTGTTTAAAGATGGGCCTATGAAGTATCCAAACATGATTTGTAAATTTTCAGGAGATAATCAAAACGTTCCAGGATACCCTCCTGTTTCTGTTGTTGGAATACCTTTGCATAATCGTTGAATTAGTTTTGTTGTTCGAGCTTACTGACGGCTCTGTTTAAAACGGAGAAGGGCTACTCGGTGGTTAGATGGCACAGACGTTATTTTGTTTTCATGCCAAGGGAGGTCAAAGTGATAGATATCGTTCTTATATTCATGGAGTTCTCAAACTCTATGATTTTTTTTCGTTATACTTACAAATGGAATCATCTTCAGAGCTATTGAACATTTTCTTTAATCTAATATCCACTTGACTTTCATCAAAAAACTCAGTGAAAGTGTCTGGGTAATTTGTTACAAGGTTTATCAAACAATTTCCTTTAGTATCAGAGAAAGTGGCATACCCGGCAATCATAGCTTCATAATTATGCTGAGAAATTCCCCCATTTATTTTTATTGGGACTATTTGGAACTCATATAAAAAGTGTTGGCAGATGCCAAAAGAGGAAATGCCTGTAGGGAACTTCGAAACAGGTCCCTTCATGCAGTCCACCATCTTAATAATTTTCATGAAATGAATTACATCCACATCTAAGAGACCATGAACGCGAATGTTATTGCCTTTGTCATTCCTGTCATGAAGGAAAGCTAACTTATAATTTAAATTAAGCAAATTAATTTTTTTACTATCTAAAAATTACCCAACTTGCATTTCATATCAAAATCATCATCGATAAGAACAGGTAAGGGTAAAGAAACGCCCTAATTCAAAAACCCATTACAACTTGACTTAGTTTCTATTTTTTTTTTTTTGACCCGAAGAAAAATTTGACGTCAGATTCCACAGGAGTTAAGAAAGATTTTTCACACTTTAATTTTTTTATCACGTGTTTAGGAAAATATGACCTTTGACTTCTGGAATCAAACAGGCAGTTAATCTTATATCTATTTATGTCTTTTGGCACAGCTAAATCCGCCTTGATCTCCGACAAATATTTCCTCACATTTTCGAATTCAGGATCATATTTGGGATTATTATCCAGCAAGTATCTAAAAATTTCATCAATAATGAAGTTATGTCCAAGAATTCTCTTTTTAACAAACTGATATACCTGGGAAGCGTTATAACAGAAGACGGAAAGTGCGACATAGAGATCCAAAGACGAATTGGCGTGGCGAAGGAAGCATTCCAGAAGTTGAGTAAAGTATTAAGAAACAGGACAATTTTACTAGAAACTAGGAAGATAGTACTGTATTGCTACATGCTGTCCGTCCTTTAATATGGCAGTGAATGCTGGAAAATACCATCAAAGATTAAGGAAAAATTTGAAGCAACTGAAATGTGGTTCTACAGAAGGATGCTGCGAATATCATGGATCGAGCATGTGAGCAATGATAAGGTCTTGGAAATGATGGAAACAAAAAGGAAATTAATACAGAGCATCAGGAATAGAGAGCTGAAACACGCACTGAGGAAGGAGGGCTTGACGAATCTGATACTAACTGACCAGATAGAGGGAAAGAGAGACAGGGGAAAGCAACGGATAACTTTTTTGAAGGACCTAATCAGGTGGATGACGGAACGAGGATTAGATGGTGTCACAGGAGAAGGCGTGCACAAAGCAACCAGGGATAGGGAAATGTGGAGGGCTATGATTGCCTACGTTTTGAAGGAACAAGGCACATAGATGAAGAAGATGGCCGCGTCATAATTTTCATTCTCGAGCTAAAGATGCGCTATTAAGTGCGACGCGAATTCAGTCAAATAACTTCTCAAAAGAGACAGTTTTGCTCTCTCAGACCTTACAACACAGTTTTCGAATTGCACTAAATATTTTAAATGTCAATTTATCGACTTCATTACCATTAAATTTGGAATATAGAAATGTTGGTGCACGCGCATACATAAGTTGGTCTGTCACGGTGGCAAGATGCGCTGGTGTAGTGGTAGCAGTAGTAAACGCTGGTGAAAAAGAAAAAGAATTTGTTTTCTCTTCAGTTTCTGCTACATTCTGCAGCACGCCGAAGGCAAATTCAGCTTCCAACCTCTCATCTATTAACAAGCCACTATCCTTCAAATTAATATCGGCTTTTTTACAAACTTCGCTTACTTTTAAATTTAATGAGTCGACTTCTGTCCACCATAAGTGTTTCTTGTTTTATGAAATAAGCCCTTTTTAACGAATCCTTTGGTAACATAATATCGATAGTAGACGTTATTTTTGTTTTTAGTGAATCTCTGGTATAAATTAAGGCCTTTACACCTTTTATAGTTTTAAACTCAGTCATTCTGAACGAGGAGTTTTGCAATAAAAATTTACGAGGTAGGCCGATGAAGAAAAGAAGAAAGAAAAAAAGAAACAAATGAACGAAAGAAACTGCTGTATTTACTAGCCTTCCCACGCAAGGCCGGATGTGACACATGGTCATTTTAATGTGGGAATTCCCAGCCATATAGCCGGGCCAAAAATATGTCTGTCTATTTTTACCGAGTCGTGGTTCTACCCTTCGGCGGAACCACGACTGGGTTTGTGCTCTCTGCTCGGAAGCAGAGAGCTGACAGTGTTATAGGGTTACGAAAGAAACTGCTCCAATTTTCTCAATAGAAAGCCTTAATATAGCCGTAACACTGATTGTACCCCTTCCTCAGGTAAGACTCATGTCGAAGCAAATACCCCTTTTTTATTTATTTTTAAGTGTCCCTATTTTTTGTAGCCTAAATGCTCGTTCACACATTTTTTGCGAAGTGCTACTAGGTTCAATGTGCTTTTTGCAAAGTATGCTGATTTTTAGCAAAGTCTGCAGGTTTTTAGCAAAGTCTGCAGGTTTTTAGCAAAGTCTGCAGGTTTTTAGCAAAGTATGCTGATTTTTAGCAAAGTCTGCAGGTTTTTAAACCCTTTCAGTGACCATTTAAGTTGCCTATTAAGAAAATAAGAGTAAACGAGTATTGACGTGAGAGAAAACAGGACAACACCAAACTTGAGTGGAAGAAGGAAAGGCTTTATATGTCAGAAAGAGGAGGGAAGAGAGAGAAGATACAAAAAATAGAGTTTAAGAAAATGGTTGCAAAAAACCGCAGACTTAACTGGAAGCAGTATAGTTCATTCTGTTAACAGTTCTTTTCATTTTCTGTTGCGACGTCAGAATATATTCGTCATCTAGTTGAAGAGGGGTTCCGTTTTCTGGTGCTTTGATGCAACTGTTGGAACATCCTGGATACGATGTTGTCGTCTTAGCTGCTACATTTTCCGACACCATGTGGATGCTGGTTGAGTATCACAGAGCTAAAATTAGTCCGTGTTGACTCATTGAAGTCGCAGAAAAAAAAAGAGGAAGATGTGGGTTGTTGTCAGACAAAACCAAGAGCCGGTAATCGCAACCCCTTCAAAGAGAAACAATTCACTCATCTATAAAATATTTCCAATAGTACTGAACTCTTATGTAATATTGATCCTCCTATGTGAAATTGAAGGCTGGACAATCTCCACACAGATGAAAAGCAACAGCAATGTGGTTCTACTGAACGATACTGAAAATATTATGAACTGAACATGGGTGTAACGAGTAAGATTTGGGGAAGATGGAGGTAGAAAGGAACGCTTATATTTAACAACAGAAATAGACAGTTAAAATTTCTAGGGCGCGCAATGAGGAAAGTGGTCTTGGAAAATTTGGCACTAAAAGAACATATTGAAAGCAAGAGGGACAGAAGAAAACAACAAAGAGTTTATGTGAATGCTTAGCAGAACAGAGATTAGAAATGATAGCAAAAATACAAGAAGAAAATATCTTTGACCTTTTTAATTTTTTGAAGTTTTCCTTTCTTACAAGAAGATAAATATCACCTTATGTTTTCATTATTATCTGAAAGAGTATCAAAATTAGATCTTTTTGTAGAAGTCTCAGAATTAGTTTTTTTTCATCAGTCTCAAAATTAGTTTTTTTGCAGGAGTATCAAGATTATATTCATTTTTTCAGGAGTATCAAAATTAAATATTTTTATTTACAGGAGGACCAAAATTAGATTTATTTTGCAAGACTATCAAAATTAGTAGCAAATTTAATTTGCAAGAGTATGAAAATTAGGTTTTTTGCAAAAGTATCAAAATTCTTTGTTTTTTTTTTTTCGGAACTATCAAAATTAGATCTTTTGCAGCGGTAACAAAATTAGATTTTTTTTCAGGAGTATCAACAGTAGGTATTTTTTGCACGAGTATCAAAATTAGATTATTTTGTATAAGAAATGGAAATTTTTTCAGGAGCATCAACATTAGATAGTTTTATTTGAAGGAGTATCAAAATTAGTTTAATTTATTTTTTGCAGAAATATCAAAATTAGATTTTTTTTTTCCAGGAGTATCAAAGAAGTGGAAAAACCGTTTGCACTTGGATTTCAGAATTTTCTCCTCTCACTTCTCGGTTAGTATAAAAATATATCTTTTTTTTTTTTAATTTGGTGTCGAAGGCTGTATTTTCTCTCTCAAATAGACTCAGATTTTTCTATCCCTTTTACATTGTTATTAAGGTTTAAGTTATGTTTACTCTTGATTTTTTTTAAAATTTTGCAATTAACAATTGGGTTACGGCCACTGGGCTAGCTGTTACCCAGTATTCTGGTTCATGACAGAAACCAATCATCGATTTTATGGCTTTCGAATGCCACATCGATTTAGTTCCATATACAATCTGTCTACGGATCTACGAGTTCAAAATGCTACGTCAGCTTCGAACTTTGGTCACAAATCATCGTCGAATTAAAATTCGGGTCGCAGAACAATGTAGACACGCCGATTTAGCCTTCTCATCTCAAGGATTGAGGAGATTTTGTTTAATTGCATACCAACCTCTACGATTTACTTAATGCATTAAATCTAAATAATTTTAACAAGATCTTATGACTTCAACTACAGATAAAATATATTGCTGGTTAATTTGCTATAACATGTATTGTTAGGAATTGTGTAATAAAATGTATTGTTCAAAATTCTGCTATAAATACTGTTGATAATTCTGCTACAAATAGGTATCGTCCATCACATTATTATCAATAGTTATTGTTGGTAATTTTACTATAAATAGCTATTGTTGGTAATTATTTTATATAAGAATGTGTTCTCGGTATTTTGACCATAAAATGTATATTTATATTTCCGTAGTTTTGTTTTTGTTTTGTGAGTTCACTATTTACCCATAGCTGGGACACCCTAACAATTACTACCACCATAGCCCAGAGTGCTTCTAGGAACAACTGCAATTAATAGGTGTTCCACGCTTTGAAAACACCCAATCTCCCGACCTTGCTGATGGATGGAGGTTATCGTCGTACCCAAGACTACCAACTAGAGGATAAAATCCTCCGTTATAATATGGCTTTGATTATCTTTTCGTGAGAAGCCAAGGATGACACTAGACTTTATTGGTTTTTAACTCTACAAAGTAGCCTTCTTCAGTCATTCAATGACGAAAAAAACAGTAAAAAAAAAATCCCCCCCAAAAAACACACAAAAAAACAAACATCGGACGTTGTATTTTAATTCTTGTTCACAGTAAACCAAAACTGGGTAAGGACTAGCTAAACGTTCATAAAAAAATGAAACTATTGCCACCCGAAGAATTGGTAAATCAAACTTGATTCTACTATATTTAGCAATTCGTTTATTTTGAGCAGGTAGTTGCTTTTTGAAACATATAATTACGCCACGAGATACTGAGAGGAAGCATATTCTTTTAGGCTGATTGTTGGGGATCACCACTTTTTACACATAAGAATGGACTCGCCGGATATGTACATATAATCCTGTCATTACAGAGAACGGGGGTAGTATTTGCAAAAGAGTTGTAGAGTTATAAGCAGTTGCTTAGTTGATCAGTAAGTTGGTGCAGAGTAAGTTGGAGTTGTTTGGATATAGATTCATTATCCGGACATACTATTTCACTTCAAGACTACATATATTGATTTCTACTATTACTATCCCTGAAGTGACTAACCCGTGTTCCAGTTTGTATATTTTTGTTCAATATACTTACATTTTCTATCTCCATATCTGTTTTCGTTATTTATTATTTTGTGTGGTTTCTCAACCGGAATCGACAACACTGATGATGACTCAAAATCCCTTTTTACTTCTCTAATCATCTGTATACTACAATATGCAACCGGCAAATCTATTTTGACGGCCCGGAATTCTCTCTACCGACTAACGGTCTGTACCCACCAATTCTATGTAAGTCTGTTCCTATGAGCAGAACTTTCTAACTTCCGCTAAATTGTCACTTGTCCCCAAAAGTTTTTATTTCTTAATGTATTTCTATTTCTTTTTGGTCAGTTAGTGGTCACTTTGAAGATCTCACTTCATAGGTGTTATTTTCTACCTAGTCACAACATCACCAGACACTTCTGATTCCGATAAAATGTTTGACTTCGTGTTTTTTTAATGAAGTCAGGATGCTTTTATTTACATTTTGAAGGTTTTTAGTCGGTCTAATTTTTGCTTTTAGCATATAATATATATTTACGCGATATTTAAAATGCTGAAATTTGGGGCTTATAATTGCCCCACATCTGTGATATTGTGACAAATTTTGTTCGATTTAATAAACAGCACCTCGTTCCATCTAATCTTCGCAAACTAATTTACTATTGCAATTTATTCGATACATACTTATAAAGTCGGCTCGGAACGAGAAATCGGGGAGCCGAGTTCGAATTCCAGCCGAATTCATTGCATTCACTTACGCGCAAATAACCTTGAGAAAGGTATTAATCCGTCTATTCCTTCCAGTTATGGGTTAAATATCAGGACAGATTGGGTTCTATAGCCTTGGTCGGCAACCAGTCTGCCGCAGAAAGCAATAGCAACCTACTGCGGGATAATCTTCTGTCCAGTCAGTCATGTCTGATTCGAGACATGATCGCCCAAAGCGTGTATCACTTATGGCACTTAACTGACTGACTTTTACAGGACACCTCATTCTTGTCTTTTGCCGCTCGGTTTATAGAACAATGTTTAATGAACTTATCCAAGGTTTTACAAATTCTTTTCTTTTTTTTTTCTTTTTAGGTTTTATCCCTGGTCCGATTGTCTTTGGCAAGATCGTCGACTCTACCTGCTTGAAATGGAGGTCCACAGGAACGAAAGGCGGTATGTGTATGTTGTACGACCTGCACGATTTTCGTCTGAAGTTTTCTGTTGCCCGATTCATCGCCGCAGTCGTAATATTTCTGAGCTTCCTTGGCGTTTACTATTTCGCTCGGCATCTAAAGGACTGGCAAACAAACGATGACATACCAGAGATCCATTTTGACGCTGAAGAAGAAAAAGTCTTTATTGAAAAGAATAGTAATGTGCCTAAGAGCGAAACAATATCATAAACTTGGCATATATAAAGCAACACAGAGAAATGTCTAACAGGCTCAAACAACAGTGGGCATACATATGAGCTGTTACCTGTTACAAAGTCTAGATAGTTAGATGTGAGCGTTACTCCTATATTGTGTAAGAAGACATATTCGTTTTGAGTATGCCCGTCTGTACGAAAAATTAAAAAACAATCAGGTACCCTGCATTTTTTTTAATATAAAAATATTAAATGTATTTTTATTTATGAATATGTACACACACACACACAAACACATAAACACACACACGCATATATATATATATATATATATATGTATACATATATATATATATATATATATATGTGTGTGTGTGTGTATATATATGTGTATATATATATATATATATGCGTGTGCATGTGTGTGTGTGTGTGTGCGTGCGTGTGTGTTGGTGCGAAACAGTTTCTGTAAATATTTTCATGGTGATTGATTTGCTGAACTTTCCTCGATAGTAAACTTTAAGGAAATTAAGCGTAGTACTAGATTGCGGGTGATGTCACATCTTTTTACTATTGAAATGGCTATATGTAACCGCAAGTTCTATGCTAACAGTTTCTTCTACTGTGGACCACTCTTCCGGTTTCTTTATTTCCGATCAAATTTGATCTTCAAAAATTTTAATGCAATGTAAATCATTACCTTTTGTCGACATAATTTTTTGTTCTTTAATTATTCTCCCCCTTTAATAATAATTTTTTTTCTTATATTCTCTAAAACTGAATAAACTTTTTGCGTCTAAGTGGATTTATTGGCTCGCTCAGCTTAGGAAGGCACTGCTATTTTATACCAGAATCTATTTTTTCTTTGGTAAAATATGCACCTAATACAACAAAACTATCAAGGCTAGACTGCCGAGTGTGAATTCCAGTTGAATCCGTTGCATTGACTTAACCGCAAAGACTCTTAAGAAAGGGATTAATCCATCTGTTCTCCCTCTGAAAGGTTAAAGAGTAAGACAGATTAGGTTCTAGAGCATTGGTTGGCAACCAGTCTATTGCAGAAAGTAATATCAACCTACTGCGAGAAATCATGCCTCGAAAGCGAGACATGGTCACCGATTCTGATTATTATGAATAAAAACAAAAAAAAATTTTGTAGATTTACTAAATAAATATTACCAGCTACTTATCCTGAGTAATTACTGACAACACGTGATATATATATATATATATATATATATATATAGAATAAAATAAATTTCGATGTCCAAATCAGTCGTATGGCCATTTCTACATGAAATCCCTAAGAGAAATTTCACGCACCATCGGCAACTTGATTTCAAAATAAAGATATTTTACCGGCGGAGGTTCAAAATATATATATATACATCACAGAAAAATTAAAGGGGTAGGATTACTTTCTTATTAATCCCATTTAATTTTTCTGTGATGTATATATTTTGTTTTTTTTAACTTCCGCCGGTAAAATATATCGGTTTATTTTGAAATAAAGAAATTATCAATGATGCGTGAAATTTCTCTCAGGGATTTCATGTAGAAATGTCCATACAACTGATTTGAACATCGAAATTTATTTTATTTTATAATTGGCTCTGTAATTTGAATATAAATTGCATTGAGCCCTCCACCTTGATCAGTTTTAATATTAATGCAATTAACATTAATTAGGATCGGATCTTTGGGATTTACCTTCCTGCTTTTCCTTTTGGATTAAAGTTATATATATATATATATATATATATATATAATAAATTATATTTTAGAACATGTACAAATTTCTTTTTTATAGATATCCACTTTGAATTTAGGAAATCACTTTTCCTATAAAACTTTGAATTAGATTATAGTTTGTGGTGTGTAATAGGTAAAATTTGATCTAAGAGTGTTGTTAGTACTATAAAGATTTATCGTCTTCATAAGAATACAATAGGAATACAATAGAAATACAATAAAACTAAGCCATAGCTGCCCTAACAACATAGAAACAATAATTAATGTACATAACAGTAAAATATTAAAAGCGCACAACAAAAATAACTCCAACACTAATACAAGTCTGCCCCATAATAACAAACTTTGTAACTGTAGAAACCCAAACCAATGCCCCATTCCTAATAAATGTTTCCCGAAATCCCTAATATATATGTTTTCGATTTCATCCATGGAGAACAGCAAAGATGAAAAAATGAATATCGGAAACACCAAGAACGTATTTAAACGGAGTTTTTACAATCACCTCTCATCCTTCAATAACAAAGAAAAACAAAACATGACGTCTCTTTCCAAACACTTTTGGAAGTTAAAAATACGAAAATAAAACACCTAAATTTAAATGGAAAATCCTCAAACAAGCAAGAACCGCTAAATCAATAAAGGAACCAGATTCCTTTATCTTCAAGAAAAAATTGAAATCATTAAATACATGAATATCAACAAACTCTTAAACCAGAGGCATGAAACTACAGTAAACTGCAAACACATTGAAGAACTAACCCTACAATCATGCTAAAAATACTGCAAAACCAAAACTAGGATCCCCTAAAGACGATAAATCTTTATAGTACTAACAACACTCTTACATCAAATGTTACCTATTACACACCACAAACTATAATTTAATTCAAAGTTTTATAGAAAAAGTGATTTCCTAAATTCAAAGTGGATATCTAGAAAAATATAAAAAACTTTTACATGTTCTAAGATATAAAGTATAATAAATATGCACAGCTCTATATTATATACCGAGCACAGTTTTAAATTAATGTTTTGGACGTTGTAAATTTTTCCTTGTTCCTTATTCACTCGGATATATATATATATATATATATATATATATATATATATATATATATATATATATAATAAATATTGGCTCTGTAAATAAATAATTGCATTGAGTCCTCTGGCTGGGTCATTTACTATAAATAAGATCCTCTGCGATTTACCTCCAAATTTTTTTAAATTTATGATGAACATGTATGTATATATATATATATATATATATATATATATATATGTGTGTGTGTGTGTGTGCGTGTGTGTGTGTGATAATCATATATATATATATATATATATATATATATATATATATATTGGTTATATATATATGTTGGGCATAAATTTTAAAAAGCAGCTTGGGGGTAAATCCCAAAGTATCTCATTAATAGTAAATATTAGCATTGACCCAGCCAGAGAGCTCAATGTAGTTATTTATTTAGAGAGCCAATGTCTATTACACATAAAAGAATAAACTTTTCTTAAATAGGTTGGCCATTTTAACGACTAAATTTAAGATCCATATATATATACATACATACATATACATATATATATATATATATATATATTTGATAGTGTGTGTGTGTGTGTGTAGTGAGTGTGTGTGTGTGTGTGTGTGTGTGTGTGTGTGTGTGTGTGTGTGTGTGTATTAGAGAGAGCGAGGTGGTAGAGAAAGACATACATATGAATATATGTTTCAGAGAGTAAACTAGATGTGAATACAGTTGCCGACCCACAAAACGACGAGTTCTCGTTCATCACTAGTAAACCTATGGAAATAGAAAAAATAGTGTTTTGCAACTGAAAACATTTTCCCCACAAAACTTCCAACCCATTTCAAATTCGCAACAAGAAAAGTAAATTCCAATAATTTCGCATCATATCCATTTCTGATCAAAATATACATGAAAATAAATCGAAATACCTTTGCATCCGTCTAAATGGATTTTAAAACACGCAAAAATATGAGTAAGTAATTGAGTATTATTATTATTGTTTTTGTTGTTGTTGTTGTTATTGTTGCCGCTCGATTCCTTCATATTGAGATTGTAGTCGCAAAGACTGCTTATCTGGAAATGAATATGCTTTCCGATCATTTTTGTCATAATATTTTCTATATCACATATATGCTTACATTATATATATATATATATATATATATATATATATATATATATATATATAGTGATTGTTTAATTACATAGTTTTTGGTCAAAATAAAATTAGACCAGTGCACATTTGTATTAAAAAGTGTTCAATACAATTATATTATAGAACTGTTTAATATTTTCCATTTGTAAACTAGTCATTACGCGACCAGTGTTTCTACCATTAGTGGTGTCTTCAAGGACAAGTTACAAAAGTTAGAGATTATGCTATTCCCAAACAAAAATGTGCTATTGAATGAAAGAACAAAAATTATGACTAAGTGTCACCATACTAAAAAAATACTTATTAGGTTCATACAATCATGGATAAAACCGTTAAATTTAAAAATTGCGCGTTCAAAAAATTCCCCGCCACGTAAGAGTTAAAAAAAAAACACCACCGTTACGTGAGCGTTCTTTAAAAAGAAACGGTAACCGGTAAAATCAGTTATTGCGAATCATCTGAAGACACCAATCATGGTAGAAACCGAGGTCGCGTAATAACTTGTTTACAAATGGAATTTTTATATATATATATATATATATATATTTATATAAGAAAATTGCGAGAAGCCGTGAACCATATTATGTAAAAAACAAGTAATATTAATAATAATAGAGCAACAATAAATCTACTCTTTAAACAAAACGTTCACGGCTTCTCGCATTTTTTCTATACCAATTTCTCTTGTTAGAAAAAACACTATTGCTTTTTTTAACAGATATATATATATATATATATATATATATATATATATATATATATATATATATATGACAGAGAGAAAGGGAGAAAGCCAGAGAGAAAGAGAGAGAGAGCCCCCTGCGCATCAGTGGCGTTGTCGCCTTGCTTGGGGTGATATGATTAAAAAAAAATCCGGGGCGTAACAGAATCGCCGACTGACGACAATTCGGTCGGGTTTCAATCCTGGGTTAAAAAGCAATCGGAGTACTAATCGAAACAGATCTATCTGCGGATGACTATATATATATATATATATATATATATATATATATATATATATGTATAAGAACAATCAAAGTAGACACGTTATTTCATGGTAAATCGGGAGTATGGGCCTATTTCAGGCGAATTATCATCAGCTTTCGTCTTTATTGTACAAAGGATTTTACACGAATCAATTTTAGAGAGTTATTCTACCACTGTATGTACAGGATACTCCTTTGGATTCTTCTATATCTACAACACATGCTGATATATATATATATATATATATATATATTCTGTTACGACCAGGGTTTCTGTTACAGGAAAAAAAAATATAGTCAGTAAAATAATAATCCAGATGTTCTAAGTCCTTAAATCATTTATCAGGGTTAACCAGTTGAATATATATATATATATATATATATATATATATATATATATATATTTTCTCTTACGACCAGGGTTTCTGTTACAGGCCAATATATATATATATATATATATATATATATATATTCAACTGGTTAACCCTGATAAATGATTTAAGGACTTAGAACATCTTCCTGGATTATTATTTTACTGACTTTACTCACCTTGTTTTTCGATGGATTCAATAGCAAATATTTGGGCCAATTTTCGGAGTTTTTTTTATGATATTTAATTGAGCAGAACGCACCCTACTTCCGGTATTTTTTTTACACTATCAATATTTTACAAAACACTGCCAGTATCCGCGGCTTCAGTGTTCATACTGTCGATGCAGTATTCAGGAGACTTCTTATAAAATTTAATAATATCATCGTACAGAACATTCTGTATACATCGGGGTTTATTTTCTTCATCTATGTGCACTGTCCATTCAGAACGTAGGCAATCATGGCTTTCCACATTTCCCTATCTCTGGTGGCTCTTAGTATGTTTTCTTCTGTTGCACCTCGCAACCCCTGTTCCGTCATCCACCTGATCAGGCCCTTAAAATATGTTATCCGCTGTCTTCCTCTGTCTCTTTTTCCTGTTAGTGTCAGGTTCTCCAAGCCCTCCTTCCGCGTTGCATGTCTCAGGAACTTTAGCTGTCTCTTCCTGATGCTCATTATTAATTTCCTTTCGTTGCCATTCTTTTCCAACACCTCATCATTTCTCAAATAACTCGGTCCATGATATCCGCTGCATCTTTCTGTAGAACCACATTTCCACTGCTTCAAGTTTTTTTTTCTCATCTTTGGTGATATTGTCCAGCATTCACTGTCGTATTGAAGAACTGATATCACATAGCAATCTAGCACTCGCGTCTATGTTTCTAGTAAAATTTTCCTGTGTCTTAGTACGTTACTCAGCATCTGGAACGCGTCCTTCGCCATGCCAATTCGCCTTTGTGTCGAACTTTCCATCTCCTGTTAGAACACTTCCTAGATATTTAAATTTTGTACTTGCTTGATTTTAGTATCTCTCACCAGAATTTAGCATTTCGGGTTGCTCTTTTTGCTTATCACCATGCATTCATTTTTTCTTACAGTTTATTTGAAGTTCTTTTTTGTGACTCTTCACAGCTACATTCTGTAGGAGGTCTTGTAGTTTTCTTTCTGAGTCTGCAATCAGCACTGTATTATCTGCATACCGTATGCTGTTCAAATTGTGGCCTCCAATAACAAATTCTGGCGTAGCATCTATGGTCCTCAAAATATTCTCGCTGTACAAGTTGAACAGATCCGGTGAAAAGACACATCGTTGTCTTACCCCTCTTTCTATCTTTGTAAATCTGCTGAAATCGTTACCTGTCCGTATGCAGGCAGTTTGCTGCCAGTAGAGATTCTTAATTACTCTGATGTCTTTCCCAAAAATGTCGAGGCTGCTGACCATCTCCATCAATACTTTGTGTCGTATTTTGTCGAATGCTTTCGCATAATCATTAATGCATCGTTACAAGTCCTTCTTCATTTGTATTGCCCTTTAAAAGAGAGCATTCTAATCATGAATATGGCGTTCCTTGTTTCAGTGTCTTTCACTAACCCGCACTGTTCCTGTCCTATCTCTGGCCTGATTCTGCTTCTCGCTCTATTCATCAGGATTCTGACAATCAGTTTTGTAATGTGACTCATTAAGCTGATAGTTCTGTGTAGTTCGCACGCGTTTGCACCTGGCTTCTTCGACAGTGCTACAAAAGTCGACTTGCATAGGTCGTCTGGTATTATTCCACTATTATAAATTTCGTTTATTATTTCGGTAATTTTCTATATGCCGAAATTCTTCCAAGGCTATCAGTATCTCTATTACAATGCCGTCTGGACCAGCTGCTTTGTTTCTGTTTCAGTTTGGCCATTGCAACTTCCACTACGGACTTTAATATCTCCGGTTCGTCTTCATCTTTGTGTATTCTCGGTTGCTCTTTCTTGTCGCGGAAAAGATCCTTTATATACACTTCCAAACGCTGGAGTATTTTTTAAAATCATATCAGCCCAAGCAAGGCGGTAACGCCACTGATGCGCAGGGGGCTACGTAAGAGCGAAAAGATTGTAAAAGAGAAAGCTGGAAACCACATCCTAAACAGGGAACAAGGTATGAGGCTCTTCACCTGTTCAATAGACGTGGGTGGAGTGTGGACCGGGCGATAGTTTAGTCTATCTCCTCCAATTGAAAAAAAAAATGAGGAAAAGTGTGAAAAGATTGAAAAAGAGAAAACCGGAAACCGGCATCCTAAACAGGAAACAACTCTTCAACTCTTCACCTGTTCAATAGACGAGTGTGGAGTGTAAACCGGGCGATAGTTTAGTCTCTTTGGGACTACTGGTAGCCGGGACACAACGAGAAATTAAAAAAATAACAAGAATATTCCAGGGTTCAATATAAGATTCATGGAAAGAACGAAACGAGAGGGATTCTCCAATTCCGGACGTCGGTGAGCTCCGTGGGAAAACAAACAATATGCAGGCACAGAGCAACAAAAGAGGACGTGAGAATGTATAATAAAAATACTTTATTTATAAAATATACAATGTATAAACTTAAAGAAAACAAAAACAAAAAATATAAACTAAATAGTAAAAGGGATAAGGGGACAATTGGTTGGTCAGGCATATATCAATGCGACGATATATTGGCAACAATAGTGACAGCAGATTATAGAACGTATATATAAATGCATAAAGACTTATAAATTTTAGGGATCGACGTCGAACAGTTGTTATCAGAAAAAAGTTCGAAATGAAAGATGTCCATTCAATTGTCCGAGCGAAAAAGGTTGCGTTGATAATGTCGTGATATAAGTTTTTAATTAACGTCATTCAATCCTTGCTAATGGCGAGTAGTGTACGCAGATAAACCACAGGAGTATAGACGACTTACGTTTAGATAAATGGATTAGTTGGATGACAGAACGGGGTTTGTGTGGTGTTACAGGAGAAAGCGTGCTAAGAGCCACCAGTGATAGGAAGACGTGGCCATGATAGCATACGTCCTGAAAGAACAAGGAACATAGAAGAAGAAGATATCAGTTAGCATTAAAGACAATGAGCCACATAAAAGAAAAAAAAGAATACCGTGATGTCAATCCGGTCAGAGTTTGTAAAAAGTTAAAGACAAAAGAAAGATTAGGTGGGTTTAAGTCTTTATCACAGTGCGAAAGAATTTTCCGGTTGCAATTCCCTCGATAAAACTTTTAATAAGAATACTATGAAAATCACATCTAGTACTGCACTAGATCAAAAATATTATTAAGCTTCATAATTAATAAGTGTTGAAGGGTAGGTCTACGCCTAATATAAATACATGCAATTTTCTTAGAGGCGACAGCTGTCCCTTAAATGGCAAGTGTCTGACTCAAAATGATGTTTATCAAGCAGAAGTCAAAGTAGAAGGCCTTCTTAGAATGACTTACATTGGAACTTCCGACGGGGCATTTAGAAAGAAGTACAGTAACCATGTAACATCTTTCTTCTTCTTCTTCTTCTTCTTCTTCTTCTTCTTCTTCTTCTTCTACGTGCCCTGTCTCTTTAGGACATAGGCGATCATGCCTTTTCATGTCTCCCTATCCCTGGTGGTTCTTAGCACGCCTTTGCCTGTTGCACCACTCAACCCCCGTTCCATCATCCACCTGTTGCTTTCCCCTGTCTCTTTTTTTCCCTCTATCTGGCCTGTTAGTATCAGGTTCTCCAAGCCTTTTCCTCATTACATTACCCAGGAATTTCAGCTGTCTCTTCCTGATGCTCAGTATTAATTTCCTTTTCGTTTCCATCATTTCCAAAACCTCATCATTGCTCACATTCTCGATCCATGATATTCGCAGCATCCTTCTGTAAAACCACATTTCAGTTGCTTCAAGTTTTTCCTTCATCTTGATATTGTTCAACATTCACTGCCATATTGAAGAACTGACAACACATAGCAATCCAGTACTCTCTTTGTTTTAAGCGAAATTGTTCTGCATTTTAATACTTTACTCAACTTCTGGGATGTTTCCTTCGCCATGACAATTCCCCTTTGTTCTCTGTGTCGCAATTTCCGTCTTCCGTTATAACACTTCCCAGATATTTAGATTTCTGTACCTGCTTGATTCTCGTATCTCCGACCCATATTTGGCATATTGGGATGCCCTTTTATTGATGACCATTCATTCGGTTTTCTTGCAGTTTATTTGTAGTCTTTTCTGTCACTCTCTTCAGCCTTCTGTAGGAGGTCTTGTAGTTTCCTTTCTGTATCTGCTATCATCTCTGTATCATCTGTGTACCTTAGGTTGTTTACATTGTGGCCTCCGATGACAAATCCAGGCATAACTTCTAGGGTCATCAAAATGTCTAAATATCTTTAGAAAATGAAAACGAAAAGAGTTCTCATTCAAATATATCATGGGATACAGCACAAAAAATAGGAGTTGAAAATAAGTAGGATCAAATGCTGGCAATTTTGATGTTTGCAGATCCGCGTGTTTTCTTAATCAAGAAACCAGAGTTTATGACGAGGTGTCCACACTTAAAAAACATTTAAGTTCTAATATAGAACCAGGAGGAGATTCACTTCCGGAAAAAGAAAAATTGCATCATTGACATCACAAGCGAAGCAGTACTAAAAGCTAAACCCGGCCAAACGATCCTTCGATTCGTGGGTGAAACTTAAGTAGGCCTGGTTTTATTTTTATTCCGCACTTTTATTACAGTTTTGTATGCAATGCCTTGTAATGTAAAATTTTCATTAGTAGCTTCAACAAAAAATGATTGTTTATATATATATATATATATATATATATATTACAAAATGCGCATCAAAGTAGTAAAATGCACATCAGTAATATCGATAAAGATCAAAATACAGTGTAAGAAATAAGAAAACTGAAAGCATAAAATGAGAAAAGAAAAGATAGTTCTTTCAGTCAGTCCGTTAAGTAGCTTACGTGATACACGCTTGGGCAATCATGTCTCGAAAGATACATGGCTGAGCGGGTAGAAGATTTTCTCGCCGTACGTTGCCAATACTTTTTGCAGTAGGCTAGTTACTATAAAAACCAATCTGTCCTGCTATTTGCCCCATAGCTAGAGGAAAAGCGACATATTCATACCTTTCCAAAAGTATTTGCGCGTCTGTGAATGCAAAGAATTCAACTAGAATTCGAAAAATTCCAATATGTAAAATGTTATATGTTATTTTTCTATATATATATTTTTTATAATCGTTTCACCCCGAGCAAGGCATTCCACTGCCACTATTGCGCAGGGGGTTACAAAGGGGAAACGTGGTGAGAAAGGATGGTTAGATATAGGAAATGTCAGAAGGAGGGTGATAGACGGGTAAGGATACCAAGAATGAGGGTTGGGTAGATGGTGAGAGTGTTGGGAGAATAGATGCAAGTTAATGTGATAGGCGTTGTCTATTGACCTTACATTTAAACTCCTGGAGATTGTAGCTGTCGTGAAAGCATGCATGTGGAAGGGAATTCCACAGGCAGGAAGCGCGAGAAAAGAAAATGTTGGAGTAGAAATTACGGTTACATCTTAACTGTTTCACAGTAAAAGGGTGGAACCTAGTTGCTAATCTAGTAACTCGTGTAAATTCATACCTAGGTGGCACCAATGATCTAAGTTCTTCGGAGCAGAAACCGTGAAAGTATTTAAAGAAGAGGCACAGGGAAGCCACATCACGCCGGTGAGAAACTGGTTGCAGCCAGTCTGCCAAGTCAGTATCGATCACGTTACAGATTATCCGTTGTATTTTGTCAAGAAGCCCGAGGAGACTAGCAGGGGCACCCGACCAGATGTGGCAGTAGTATTCAATACACGGGCGGATGGTAGATTTATATATATTTACATTGGAAAGATCAGGCGATTACGTTACTATGATTTCAAACAAATGGTAGCGTAATTGGCTGATCTACACAAATTAAATATCTAAAATCTTAAAGCTTCATCTGACCTACAACTGTTTAGTATATATATATATATATATATATATATATATATATATATATATATGCATGCGGTGTAAATATAAAAGAACCCAAAGGAGTACCTTGTACATACAGTGGTAGGATAATTCTCTAAGAGAGCTCTAAATATATATGTATATAAATACATATAGAACAAATAAAAAAAAATTAGGCAGACACGTTATTTCATGGTAAATCGGAAGTCTAGGCCTATTTCAGGCGAACCATCATCAACTTCCGTCTTTATTGTACAGAAGATTTTACACAAACCGTAAAGTCTTCTGTACATTAAAGACGGAAGCTGATGATGGTTCGCCTGAAATAGGCCTATTTATCATGAAATAACGTGTCTGCCTAAATCTTTCTTATATATATATATATATATATATATATATATATATATATATATATATATATATATTACGACTGAATTTTCTTGTTGAAATGAAATAGTAATAAGAAAAAAAGCACAAGAAATTCATCCTCTCGCCCACTTTTTCTTAAAGAACTCAGTTATGTAAAACTTGTGCTGGTTAACAATGGTTTTCCTAACTAATTCATCGACCACCAGATTAGACAATTTTTTCTAAAGTAACTAACAGCGATACTGAATACACAAAAAAACAATAACATTATCTTCTACAAAAGCAAAATACATGTTAACTATAAGCAATACAAATTTTCTCTTAGAAATATCATTAAGAAATGCACAATTCTTGACGACCTGATTAAGAGAAATTACATACACTATTTTCTATTACAAAAAATAAAACAGCTAAACTTATCAAAAATAAAAATACACTAGAAAAATCAAAACTATAAAGAATCAACATTATTTACAAGTTTAATTGTCCCTGAAAGGAACTGTTCCTGACTAAACTCATACATAATTACATTGATCATACTACTACATGCTTATAGAGACGACTTGCGTAACACCTACCCGACCATAGCTTAATTAGGAGTCATTTAAACAAACACAAGAACCTGTCAAACACCAGCCGAAACAGCAGAAAATACAATAGCCTTATCTCCATGTAAAAAAGATGACAAATTTTAGAGGTCCTAATAATAAAAAAGGAAGGGTCAAGACACAATAACATTAACTATGAACACAGTAACAATTTGCTGACAGTGTTTGGAAAAGAAAACATTCTTTGACTTCAAAGACGTACATAAAAAAATAACTTACACTTTCAGTTAAAAATAAAAAAAATCGAACACGCATACATACATGTGTGTGTGTGTGTGTGTGTGTGTGTGTGTGTGTGTGTGTGTGTGTGTGTGTGTGCTCGCGCGCGCGTGTTTGTGCGTAAAAAATGGGTGAAAACAGCATCTGGTATTTTGTCTTTCAAAATGTCTTTATCAAAATCGACCGGAATTTGATCTTCACTCACCGATTTCACTGATTGCATTGAGAAAAGAATCACTACTAACATATTTCTGTCAAAGTGAAATTTTTGCCTCGTGGAATTTAACGTATAGTTATTTTCTCGTAATCGCTGGTTAAATAAAATATATTTTTCTGAGGGCGCCTTTGCACTTGTCAAAAGGCTTTTTCAAAATTTCCATATATATATATATATATATATATATATATATATATATATATATATATATATTCCATAGAACATAGAATATATATTCCATAGAACACAGAATCAGCCAAAACTCGTCCAACAAAGAAATATTCAACAAACACAAAGCTCTCTACAACAAGTCATTAAAAAAAAGCGGCTACAGAAACCAAGCCATCCAATACATAACAAACAACAACCTCAACAAGAAAAGTAGAAACAGAAAAATCATTTGGTACACACCTCCTTTCAACCAAATGATCAACCCCAAACTAGGACAGAAGTTCCTGAACTTAATCAAAAAACATTTCCCAACAAAACCCCCCTCAGTAAAATCTTCAACAAAAATACACATAAACTTATCTACACCTGCACAAACAACCTAGAAAAAATCATAACAAACCATAACAAATATATCCTAAATCAACACGTAGATCAAAATAAAACCGGCAACCAAAACACAATCAAACCCAACAACGAAAACATGTGTAATTGTAGAAACCTTAACAACTGCCCACTACAAAATAAATGTAAAACAAACTCAATAATCTATCAATGCAACATAACATCCATCGAAAATCCAACTATAAATAAAGTGTATATCGGATCAACTAAGAATACTTTTAAGCAGTGCTGGTACTTGCACCTAACCTCATTTAAAAACAGCTTATACCGAAACCAAACATCCCTTTTGGAAGCTAAAGGATTCAAAACAGAAACCCAAAGTAAAATGGAAAATCCTAGAAAAAACTAGAACTTGCAACTCACTTAACGACATCTGCCCTTTATGTCTAAATAAAAAACTACACATTCTTCAGTACCCTAACAGCAACGATTTGTTAAACCGTAGAGACGAATTAGCAGTAATATGCAAACATCGCAAATATTTCTCGCTAAAATTTAAGTAAACAAAAAAATACCACGCCCACGAAACCCCCCAAAAAACACAAAAATACACACAACCAACCCTATAAATAAACAGAAAAAGTAAACAAACCCTATACAATACCAACAAAAAATAGTGCAGCTGCAGCAGAATAGTAGACAAATAAATAAAAATATCGACACGATAAAAAACAAGAAAATAAAAAAACAAAAAAGCACACATCCCAATACAAAATAACAAAAATTAAAGTAAGAACAAACCAACCCCAAAACAAAACAACAACTTCTTCTTCTTCTATGTGCCCTGTCCCTTCAGGACGTAGGCGATCATGGATCTCCACGTCTCCCTATCCCTTGTGGCTCTTAGTATGTTTGCTCCTGTTGCTCCTGGCAACCCCCGTTCCGTCATCCACCTGATCAGGCCCTGCAAATATGTTATCCGCTGCCTTCCTCTGTCTCTCCTTCCTTCTATCTGACCAGTCAGTATCAGGTTCTCCAGGCTTTCCTTCCTCATTGCATGTCCCAGGAACTTCAGTTGTCTCTTCCTGATGCTCAGCATCAATTTCCTTTTTGTTGCCATTCTTTCTAACACTTCGTCGTTGCTTGTATGCTCAGTCCACGATATCCGTAGCATCCTTCTGTAGAACCACATTTCGGCCGCTTCCAGTTTTGTCCTCATTTTCGATGATATTGTCCAGCATTCACAGCCGTACTGAAGAACTGACATCACGTAGCAGTCTAGCACTCTTTTCTTCGTTTCTATTGAGATCTTCCTGTGTGTTAGTATTTTGCTCATCTTCTGGAACGCGTCCTTTGCCATGCCAATTCGCCTTCGGATCTCCGTGTCGACAACTACCAACCCCTAAACCAAATAACAACACGTAAGGCGCCAGCAGCCTAAACCCACACAAGATAAATAGATTAACCTATCCTGAACTCAGCCACAAACAAACACTTAACCCTAAGACCTTAAAAAGGTCAACAGAACTCAAAATACAGACTAGCCCCTCTAACACCCCCGCAAAAACAAAACAAAAAAAACAAAAAAAAAACAAACAAATCCAACACAAATAAACGGGCTTTTCAACTAGATAATTGTCATTTCAAAAAAATCACCTGAAGATGAAGCAGACCACATAATGGGCTGGCTTCGAAACGCGAAAATTTTTGTGTAGTGATACTATGAATTTATAAAAACATTATAACAACCATTACAGTATATATATATATATATATATATATATATATATATATATATCAGACGAAAAAATATTATAATTTCTGTTTAATGATTGCAATGCCATGAAACACTGAGTACTGGAATTTGGTATTATTGAATACGAGTGTACCTCTTCTGCCTCAAAATTACAGCAAAATACTTAAGCGGATTATATATATATATATATTATAAATTATACTTTAGAACATGCGCAAACAACAATCTACTACAAAATTGTACATTTTGTTTCGACGTTGAAAGAGCAATGTCTCATGAGATAGTTAGTAATGATGGTAATAAATGTTATTCTTGAAAAAAATTTATGAAATTACACTGAAAAGACGAGCAAACAAAAATAACAATCAAAAACAGGGGAAGAGAATGACACCGAGGAAATAAAAAAATAAAGAGGAAAACAAGAAAGAGAAAGAAACATGAGGAAAGAACCATGAAAGACGGCTCAGAGAAAATTGACCCCGAATTTTGGTAGGAAGTAAAGTATAAGCATATACAAACATCGGTCACGCGACGTCTGCACTTAACAAAGCGGAAAAAGTGAGAAAATGCACAGAGGAGGAAGATAGTGAGAAAAAGTGAGAAAATGCACAAAGGGAAGGGAGTGGTGGGGGGAGACAACAAAAGCTGCAAAGAAATAAAAATTTCAAACTTTGTTGTAGATAGAAACATTTATTCGTAACATTGTATAAAACTAAATCCTTTGGCATTTAAAAAAAATGATGAAACCACATACACAAGCATAGGAATTATTCCAAAAGTGCAGATCAATTGACATTTAAAAAACAAGACTAAAAATAATGCTAACCCAATTTATATAGACCCAAGCTCTAATTATCCACCATCTGTTATCAAGCATAAAATATAAAACAATTTATGATAAAATTCTTAGGGATAGCGGTTACCAATCTTCTGAGATCAATTTTGTCTAAAAATATAGTGGCCCCAGGAAGAAAAATAGAAAAAGAAAAATCATATTGTATAATCCTCCATTTAATCAGTTAATTTTAAGCTGGGACATAAATTTCTTAAATTAATTGATAAGCATTTTCCCCAAAATAACCCTTTAAGCAACATTTTCAATAGGAAAACGCTAAAGCTTAATTATAGTTTCTCTAACAATTTAGAAACAATAATTAAATTACATAACAATAAAATTTTGAAATTATACAGCAAAAACGATTTTACTACTCAGTTTAATTTGCCCCATAATATTAACTTGTGTAGTTGTAGAAACCCTAACCAATGCCCCTTATCTAATAAGTGTTTAACCAAATTTCTGTGCTCTATCTCATCTGCAGAGAATCCTAGCGTTACTAAACTTTATATTGATAATACAATGAACTTTTTTAAAAAGCGTTTTTACAATCATCTCTCATCTTTTTTTTTTAATAAGGTTGAACAAAATATGACATTATTTTCTAAATATTTTTGGGAGTTAAAAGAAAAAAATAAAACATGTAAAGTTAAATGGAGAAT
Source organism: Ascarosepion bandense (assembly GCA_037127315.1). Taxonomy (NCBI): domain Eukaryota; kingdom Metazoa; phylum Mollusca; class Cephalopoda; order Sepiida; family Sepiidae; genus Ascarosepion; species Ascarosepion bandense. The sequence goes on from JBBBDQ010000397.1 coordinate 336,970, forward strand.
TCTCAAACATCTAGATCGATAAATGAAACATTTCCTTTATCTACAAGAAAAAATGGAAATTATTAAATACATGAAGAGTGACATATTACTGAATTAGAGGCATGAAACTACCGTAAATTGTAAACATATTAAAGAATTAACCTTACAATCTTGCTAGAATTATAAGATTTAAGGTTTGACGCTTCAACAATTATAAACTTTTTACAGTATTAATTTTACTATCTTGACAATTTACTTTAACTGCATGATTTTCTTATGTTTTTATCTCTATTTTTATCTTTATTTTCTTTTACAAATTGTGATCTATTTAATGTTTTAAATTTAAATTTAATTTGAATTTTTATTTTTAAAAATAATTTTTCCTTTAATTTTCATTATTTTTTAATTTTATTTTAATTTTTTTTCCAATCTATTATCTTAGTACCAATGAATTTCCTTAGATAAATGAAGAGAGAAAGAAAGAAACAACAGGAAAGACGTCTTTCCTGCTGTTTCTTTCGTTCTCTCTTGTTTGCCGTTTTGTTTTTTATTTCCTCTGTGTCTTTCTCTTTTCCTTTCTTGATTTTTCATTTTGTTTTCTCATATTTCCTATCCGCTTTATCTCGTACGAAACATTTGGCCAATAAAAGGATATGCATTTTCATACATTTTCTTTTAAAAATAACGTTTGTTAGCATCATTACTAATGAGACATACGATATTTAGAACGCTCATGATTAAACATAACAGACATTCTTTAACAATATATATTTAGAAAATTATCTGCTTCCTCAATACTCTTTATATATATGTGTGTGTGTGTGTGTGTGTGTGTGTTAGTGTGTGTATGTGTTAGTGTGTGTGTGTGTGTGTGTGTGTGTGTGTTAGTGTGTGTATGTGTTAGTGTGTGTGAGTGTGTGTGTGTGTGTGTGTGTGTGATTTAATGAAATTATATACTCCATACCAGACATTTTTCATGAGTTTTGTTCTGATGTGATTTCTAATTTTTCAGTTATTTAGAAAAAGCATCCAATATATACATAGATTTTGGCGTGTATAACCATGACAAGCTATTATTGTAAGAGTTAGTCGGTCTTAAAGCGATTATAACCTCAGAAAGTTAGCAAACATGATGCAGACATGACGCCAGTGGTGATTGTGGAACTCTTCATACTAGACTACTATTGTATAAACGACTTAGCAATGAGTTTGAGTATTAGTATGTTTACTAAATTAAACGGAATAACTTTTCATTCATAGTACTGGGGATCTAATCTATTCTTGCCCTCTTTTCCACACTCAAGCTATTGGAACACAAGAGACGTTAATTTGAAAACAAAATAAAAGGGTTAATACCAACGTCAATACGAGCTCTTCGCTTTCCTCTTTTGAGAAAGGAAGTTGCTTGATGTCAATTTGTGTACAATTGTAGTTGGCTAGTGTAGGGGGCTTGTATAATTTCTCCGAACAATAAATAAAAAGGAAAATTCACTACAAATAAGGTAAAATAAACTTTTGTTTATTTTCGTTAAAAAAAAAAATAAAAGAATTATTTTTTTCATACAAAAATATAGTTGTCCGTAAAGCTGTAGAAAGGAAGAAAGAAGGGAATTGGGAATCTGGAAAGGAAAGACTATGTGTTGCGAGTGAGATGAGAGAAAGAGAGGGTGCAAAATTTGGTGCAAATACTTATATCTGTCTTTAGAAATGAACGGCTATTTTATTCATTAAAAGAAAATACAATTGCTTAAAAATCCTCATTTTATAATTTATATGGATGCATAGCCTTTTCTTTTGTACCACCCCAACGGTCCGTCCGAACAATTTTCTCCGGCGGCCGTTCTCCACGCTGTGATGTTGCCGGAAATTTGTAGAAAATGTCGGCCGGACAGCCGGGGGTACAAGATTGACTATAAGGAACGAACTTCCACAATTTGGATGAGATGTAAAGGATGCTTTATTCGTTTAGAGTTAGCCTTGTCGGTTGGGGCAGGCGAATGTGACACACAGCTCTAACTCTAATTAATGGAGATCAACAAATCCAAACTGAACGAAACAAGACGAACGGAGATCCTTACTTCAAGCTCGCACCCGGCTGACTCCTTTCACCTAACTAGTCTTAACTCTGAACTTCACTTGTTAACTGACTCTATTTATGTAATATGAATCCGGAAATCCGGAAATCCGGAAATGCTTTAGACCACCGGTGACAAACACCGGCGACTGTAAGTCTGAAATTTCAGTTATCTTTTTTTTTTATCTTAATAAGGCTTCCGCCGGAAAAGGCTTAATGTGTGGTCAAGATACAGTAAAGGACAGCCTTTGACCGGGTCATCGAAAACCTACCTGCTGACCTTCACTGAGTCAAATATTTACCGGAGGACAATTTTCCTCATAAAAGAAAAAGCGTTTATTTATTTTTTTCCTCTTCTTTTTCACTTTTGTTAAATATGTTTTTAAACTATTTTCTATTCTAATCTATTTTCTATTTTAATCTATTATAATAAAATACATATGTCTAGTTATCGTGTCACACTTTTATAGTAAGCTATATTAGTTTAAATGTTCAGAGAAATTAGCATAAGCCTGATAGTGAAAGTTATTTTACTAATTTAGTTTTCAAAATAAGACTAATCAGTTTCATAGATTTCTGAAGCTTATAAAATTGCGGGGGCAACTCAGAGGTGGCCCCCTTCTGACCCCCCCCCCTCCCGTAGAATCGCCACGGCACGACGAATACATTTTGTGTATGCCTGCGTGTTTTTTTTGTTTTTTTTTGTTTTTTTTTTTATCCCAGTCAGTCAGTTAAGTGCCATACGTGATACATACTTCAGCGATTATGTCTCGAAAGAGACATGACTGACTGGGCTGATATTGTCCCGCACTAGGTTGCAATTACTTCCTGCGGTAGACTAGTTGCCAGCCAAGGCTATAGAACCCAATCTGTCCTGTTATTTAACCTGTAGAACCACTTCTACATGAACGTACATACCTACATACATCGTCCTGCACACACGTTCGTACGCATATACCCACATACAACCTACGTAAGGACTGAGCGTGAAGCTTTCTTTTTTCCCCGCGTTTATCAAGAAATATATAAACTAATTTCCACACGTGTCTAACCAGTTGGGAGATGTTTTCGGGGATTTAAGACCGAGAACCGTTCGTCTCTTCCAACTCACACAAACTACTAATTGCATTCAGCAATTAAACATTAAAAATGTTTCTCTCTATACTATAAGAACATTTCAGTACATGTATTAATATATTCACTAATATTCAGTACAAACATATTATTTCCTTTTTCAGGGACTCTCCTAACATGAATATTCAGACAATATCTTTAATATCTAAGACTTTTCACGACATCTTGAATGTGTGAATAATTCAGTTCTGTAACCTTACTTAATACAATGTTGTTATATTCGTTACATTGTGCCTTGATTTATTTTATTTATAATTGTGGTGGTTTGGACAACCAAGCTTTTCTTCACTATTAAAATCACTACCCCGACGGTCAGTCTACTACAAATTGATACACAGGTTGACCAGACCCCTACAAACCCATAACTGAAAGGAAGAGACGGATTAATACATTTCCCATGGGTAATCGAACGTAAGTGAATGCAAGGAATTCAACAGGAATTTGAAGTCGGCTCCCCGATTTCTCGTTCCGAGCCGATATGAACTGCAGCACAACGCACATCTCTTTTCATCCCACCAACTCGAAATTCCACGCTGTCTTCATAGTCATTGTTTCACTTTATTGACTCCATCGCAGACATTTTGAATACATTGAAAATACTTATAGTGATTATTTTCTCCATAAGGTAGAATTGAGAATAAACAATATCATCAACCATACCTATAAGCTTCTTATTATATTCAAAGATATTTGCATATGTTTCCTTAGTTCTTTTACCCAAGCCAACTTGCTATTATTTAAAATTTTTTCTCTCATAAAGAAAATATCTGTATTTTGTAGATGAAAAAAGAGAAATACTTGAAATTTTATTTTAAGCTTGCCTTCAGAAAAAATAAAATAAAAAAATAATAAAACAATAAACAAAACAAAACAATAAAAATAAATGTCAACACAAAATAAAATTTACCAAATATTAGTTTTTTTTTCTTAGGGGAAATAACTTTTGTAATTTTTTAAGTATTTATCTCCCCATAGTTTAAATATCTGATATTATGTTAAAATCAATTGTGAAGCGTAACTCACGTTAATGTATTTCCAACTTGAAAAAATGATTCAATATGATCCATTATTCTTAATCAATTTCGGTTGTTTTTTGTAGTTTATATGCTTCTATATATTAGCAAACCAACGCTTGATAAAAAGATCCAAGTTTCTGAATGTTAACGGTAATAAGCAAATAATAATAAAAACGTCTGCGAATTCGCTGAAAAAGAAAACAAAAACAGAATAGTATAAAGAAAAAAAAGCTCCAAACTTAATAACTAATATTTTTATTAAGAAGAAAGATGAAAGTAATTTTTAATAATTTTATTACATTTTTTAATCTTTTCTAACACCTTAGAAATTTTGGTTTAAAATTTTTGCTTTTTGTCTTCTTTTTTTTTTTTTTTTTTTCGTTAGCTGTTAACCAAATTGTTACCAGATTTTACTATGGGTAAAATACGCGCAAATACCCTTGGAAAAGATACTAATCCGTCTCTTCCATCCACTTATGGGTTTAATAACAGGACAGATTGGGTTCTATAGCCTTGGCTGACAACAAGTCTACCGCAGAAAGTAATGGCAAATTAGTGCGGGATAATCTTCTGCCCAGTCAGTCATGTCACTTTCGAGACATGATCGCCCAAGAGTGTATCACGTGTGCCACTAAACTGACTGCATCTAATATTACGCAATTCATTTTTTCCAGGAAAAAAAAATACATATTAACTTTGAAAGTCTTATAAAAATCGAATAATTGTCGGATTTTAATAAAATTTTCAGGACTTATATAAAAATGAATGAAATCATTTTTGAAATCATTATTTTTATAAAATCTTGGCAAAATTATAAATTTTTACATCTGTTACTCTCCCTTCACATAAATAATTGACATTTTCATGGAATTAAATTTTTGATAAAAAATTATTTTATTACTTAACCGCAAGACTGCTTGAGGAATGCAAAACTTCGACTTTTTTTAAAAGGTTTTTTTTTTTCTAAAATTTGCTCAAAATAGTAAAATACAACATGCAACAAAACTATGACATTATTTAATTAGATAAGCTTTTAATTGCTTTAATATATATATATATATATATATATATATATATATATATAAAGGACGTTATGGCCTGAAGAAAAAAAATTCGGATAATAATGAACTTTTACAAGAACTGTTTTCAAATTTTTTCAATTATAATAATTTATAGATTTTTAAAACCAAGAATTAACTATTGTTAAAATTGACGAAGAAAATGATGAATTTTAAAATCTCTAAAAAGTTGAAATTTTAGTCAATGTAATTTCTATTTGAAATATCCCCGAGTATTTGGCTTACTGGAAATAGTAAATTTAATCATTAAGCTTTTAATTAAAGCTAAAATGAAAGAAAAATGTTTTCATTTTTAAAAATTCAGTTAAAAAACTTACGTATCAAAAATGAGTGGAGGTACCTATAATAAATATTATGCAATAAAGCATTTTATAAAACATTTTAGTTGATGTTTATAGTGCAGAATGTGTTCATTTACTGCATGTAGAATTTATAAATGACTTATTATGTAAAACAAAAGTTCTTTAATCGAGCAACGTGGAATCAGCATCTGACAAGTTGGTTCAGATGACCAGTGACTGCCTGTCTGAAACTGCTTATTACCGACTTTTATAGTCGACTGTCTAGATTCTGTGTGCGATTTCTCTCTGGGTGTAGGCAGTCTGCGTGGGTGATTACTGTTTCTATAGACAGCTGCTGCTCGTGAGATAGGAACAAAATAATATGATTTACGTGTGTTCAAAAGATTTAATAAGATTTGACTTTGATAGATTAAGGATAATGACGCTACAGGCTCATTTGCATTATGATATGAGTGCGTATACATAAAATGGCTCCAACATTTAAAGCGATGACTAAAAAAAAAAACAAAAAAACAAAACAAAACAGAAAACAACAAAAATTATAATTATATTTTTTCTTAACAATTGAGGGTCTAGAGATTTATAACAATCGAAGAAATAGTCAAAACAAATCCGAATCAACAACATAATGCTCAGTTCCAGTTGATATTAAATATTTTCAATCGTACAGAAACGCACCGTTGTGTTAAGAAAGAAAACACAAAACAAAGTAGAAGCCAATACTCCTAGCCTGTGGGTAATAAACAAAATATAATAATGAAAGACTAGAAAAAACAAAAAACAACAACAAAAAGAAAATACAAAACAAAACAAAACAAAAACAAACAAACAAACAAAACAAATTCAAACAAACAAACAAACAAACAAAAATGGCTTCTGCTCGGATGAGCTTAAGTCACTGATGCCTCCTCAACAGGTGTTTACTCGTTCAACCAGACTGGCAACTGGGTCCCACCCATTCACAGTCAGGTTAGCCAAATGCAGACGACAATTCTACTCCTGCAGCTTCCTCTCTCGCACTCCCCGCCTGTGGAACTCGCTCTCGTATTCTTGCTTTCCTGACGGCTACAACCTCCAGAAATTTAAATGCAAAGTCAATACTCATCTACTAACCACTGGACTCTAGCTCTCTCCCCACCCCTGTATAACCTTCCCTTTCTCTCCACCTATGTATCTGTCATCGCACCTGCTTTCTCAGCTTTCTATTGTTCCTTTCTAACTAGTTTGTACTCTTCACTCTTTTCCAATTAATCTTTTTACATTTATGTAACCCCCTGCACATCAGTGGCGTTTCCGCCTTGCTCGGGGTGAAATGATTTAAACCCCCCCCCCAAAAAAAACAAGATTAATATAAGATTAATATAGTGAAGCTAATAGATTAGATAAGGTGAAATTCGCAGCTGATCAAAAAATGATCTATATTCCGTTGTTAACTGGGCAAAAACAATGATTTGTTATCTTTAACGTGATCAAAACTAAAATGCACTCTGTTAATAGCCAGGGGGAAACCCTTTTAATTTCCATCATTTATTGCGCCTCCCTTGACTAAAGTTTACCGGTGTCATGAAGTTGAAAAGTTTATATAGAATCAGTTGCAACGTCTGCTGTTAGGGAATTGGTTTTCCAAAAGATGGCGTTCCCAGAAATGCGTGCATGTAGTTTCAGACGGTAACGCAACTATAAAGAATTTTTTTTATAAGCAAGTTTGAGAATCAGTGTATCTCATTTCGCCAAAATGTAAACAACTTTGTTTTTCTTAGCGCTAAACATGTCGAATTTCGTGTCAAAAAAGTATATTTGTAGGGGATTTAACTGCACTATTTTTTAAAAAGAAATCTACAGCCGAAGAACACAGAATTCCTGTTGAGATTTACAGCGACCATCCTTTGTTGGAAAACAACATGCAGAGACTGGTTTAGATATTTCAAAAATAATGATTTAATGTTAAAGGTAAAGAACGTACTGGAACACCGAAAAAGTTTGAAAACAAAGAATAGGAGGCATTCCTTTACGAAGACTCATGTCAGGCGCAAATGAACTTGCAGAATCATTAGGAATCGATCACATAACAGTTTCGAAAGCATTATGAATTAATCAAGAGCAAAGACATTGAGTGCCGTACGAGTTGAAGCGGAGAGACATCGAAAGGCGTCATGACCAGTGGGAACAGCTGCTTTAACAGCAGAAAAGGAAAGGTTCTTTGTATCGTATGCTGGCGATGAAAAGTGGATGTCTTACAATAACTCTAAACATAGAAGATTGTTGGGTAAGCCCGGTCATGTATCAGCATCAACGGCAAAGCCGAATATCCATACTACGTAGATTCTGCTGTGCATTTGGTGAGATTTAGCTAGGTGTAGTTTATTATGAGCCGAAACCATCACGGGGGATCGCTATCGACTACAATTGATGCGTCTGAAGCGAGCATTGAAAGAAAAACTCCGTTATAAGAGCAGAGAAAAGACAAAGTGATTTTGCAACATGACAACGCTAGGTCACAGGTTGCAAAACAGGTGAAACCCTACTTGGCAACACCTACATGGAATGTCCTACGACACCGTCCGTTTTCATCAGACATTGCCCGACTCCGATTATCTCTTGCTCCGATTGATAACACAAGGCCTGGCTGAGCAGCATTTTTATTCTTATGAAGAAGCCAGAAATGACTCAACTTATAATTAACTTCAAAAGGCGTATCGTTTTTCAGTCGTGGAATTCAAATGCTACCAGAAAGATGGGAAAAGTAGTGGCTATTGATGACCAATACTTGCAGTGACATGTTTCTAAATAATTTTTATAAATAAAACATTATTTTTCATGAAAAATCAGCAAGCATGTCTTAATATAATGTAATTATATATTATTTATTATTATAATGATACATTATCTTAATTATATATTATTAATTATATATTATAATATTATAATTATATGATAGTTACATGATATTCTATGATATTTATCATATTATATTATTATTTATTATTATGTCATAGCTCTTTGGTAGCAGTATGATATTCTGCTGGTCTGGTTTTCTTGGGTAGAGTTAGTGCTGATTGATATGTTTACGGAGACTACGGCGTGGTCAGAGTTTCCGAGGGGGCAGAGTTGCCTGGTAGTGCAGGAGTCTGGGATGGAGGTAAAGCAAAGGTCGAGTAAAGAGTCCCTTCCGTTAGGGTTTTTAGAGAAACGCGTGGGGAAGTCCACCACTTGCATTAGAGCTTGGGCTATTGAAAAGTGCATGGTGCGGATCCCAGCAAGGTCGGTGGCTGAGTTTTCAAGCCACTTGGTGTGGTGGGCGTTAAAATCGCCAAACACAAATATATGGGCAGATGGGTGAGAAGAAATGGCCCTGTCGATATTAGTAGAGATGCTATCAAGTACCTTACAGTAGGAGGAGGAGGAGGAGGAGCGGTAGAGGAAGAAGAGATAGCTAACCGAGCTTAGAAGTGAGAGACGGAAGCACATGAAGGAATGATCAAGGGATTCAAGAGATGTGACCCTGGCTAGGGGAAGTTGTTCGCTGACCTATACACCAAGCCCATGCATATGGACATTGGAGTCCTTCCTGAAGAGAGGAAGGTAGCCCGGAACGAACAGCTCTGAAGAGGGGATAGAAGGGTCAAGGTTATTGAAAGATAATGGGATCAGCAGTGAAATATCTATAATTCATAAGCCTTAGACTAGCTATTAAGTATTTTTTTTATCATGTAAATTTATGTCTAAATAAGTACTCATAGAATTTTTAATTCGTTCATATTAGGCAAAAAAAACGTGGAAGAAAGAAAACTTATTCTGCAACTTAAATATTAACTAATTATTTGACAAACGCACATATTTTCAAGGGAAATCACTTTTTTAAAAACTTTTAGCATTTATCTCCCTTAGAAGTGCAAACTTCTATTTTTGAAAAATAATGTACTGTAATTACTTGAGTATGATGTGCATCGTGGTGCAGTGGATATCGGCTGGGAACGAGAAATCGGAAAGCCGAGTTCGAATTCCTTGCATTCACTTACGCGCAAATACCCTTGGGAAAGGTATTAATCCGTCTCTTCTCTCCAGTTATGGGTTAAATAAAATGGACAGATTGGGTTCTGTAGCCTTGGTCTGCAACCAGTCTACCGCAGAAAGCAATGGCAACCTACTGCGGGATAATCTTCTGCCCAGTCAGTCATGCCTCTTTCGAGACATGATCGCCCAAGCGTGTGTCACATATGGTACTTAACTGACTAAATTACTTGAGTATAGTGCGAGATTTTACGATGAATTTTTATAGGGGTTCGCACTATACAAAGGTAATTTTTTCTGAGAGAGAGATTAAAATAATGCATTTTCGGTGACAGATAACTCTATACATAGGTAACTTTTTCCCGGAGGGGATAAAATTCAGGCAACAAAAAATTCATCGCTCGAACTATAAATGTGTCGATTTATACACGAGTATATTACGGTAATCATTTTAGGCCACGCGCTTTGAGAACGTGGGTGATCATAGCTCATCTCAACTTCCCTTTTGTTGCTGTAAATTTTAAACTTTAGCATCCTTTTTTGTCCCTCATCTGCCATTTATACACGTACTCTCGTTATGTATCTTCTTCGGCCTTCAATATCCTGTGTGTGTTGAATTCTCTAGGCCTTATTTCCGCATTAGGTGTCCTAGAAATTACACTGAATATCTTCTCAGCCCTTAATAAAACATCGTTTGTTTGTTAGAATTGTAACTACATAAAGAAAACATGTCTCACGAGCCATGGGAAACATAATTTAATTCCAGTCGGATTAATTATTAAGAAAAGATTGATTTGCCCTAAGTAAAACCTGGTTGCTATGTAAGTATAAAAAAGTGAAAACCACCCTGTGTCCTATCCCAACGAGAAATTGGTGTGCTGAGTTCGAATTCTTGCATTTATTTACTTGCAAATGTGCGTTGTGGTGCAGTGGATATCGGCTCGGAACGAGAAATCGGGGAGCCGAGTTCGAATTCCAATTGAATTCATTGCATTCACTTACGCGCAAATACCCTTGGGAAAGGTATTAATCCGTCTCTTCCTTCCAGTCATGGGTTAAATAACAGGACAGATTGGGTTCTATAGCCTTGGTCGGCAACCAGTCTATCGCAGAAAGCAATGGCAACCTACTGCGGGATAATTTTCTGCCCAGTCAGTCATGTCTCTTTCGAGACATGATCGCCCAAGCGTGTTTCGCGTATGGCACTTAACTGACTGACTGACCCTTGGGAACAGTATTAATCCGTCTCTTCCATCCATTTATGGATTAAATGATAGGAGAGATTGGGTTCTATAGCCTTGGATGGCATCCATTCTATCGCAGAAAGTAATGGCAATCTACTGCTGCGTTGTGGTGCAGTAGATAGCGACTCGGAACGACAAATCAAGACAGATTTGGTTCTATAGCCTTGGCTGGCAACCAGTCTACCGCAGAAAATAATGGCAACCTAGTGCGGGATAATCTCCTGCCCTTTCGAGACATGATCGCCCAAGCGTATATCGCGTACGACACTTAACTGACTGACTGTCCTATTCCAAGAAAATCCTCCTCCTCCTTACTCTCCTCCTCCTACACCGAGCTGTAGTTTCTCCATTTGTACACTTAAAGTGTTGGGATCAGGGAAGTGCCAGGTGCATATATCAAGTCCACCATCATTAATAGTAGATAAAAACATACTTTGAACTTACTTGTCATTAAGCATATATACTAAAATAAAAATCAATTTTTTTTCGAATTTATTGTATTTTGTGAACGTGAATCATTGCTTGAAGCATATTTGAAACAGAAATGTCTATGTAAATTAAAAACGATTTAAAAATGAAAGGATAAAATGAATAAAACTTTTTTCTCTATAGTCAAAACTCATTGCTCATCAATATCGAATAACACATGTAAACACATGTAACACATGTACATTGGTCGCAAAACTACCACCCTCTCTCATCAGAGAACTTGCCACTTATCGAAACTTAAAGCAGTGCATACGCATATAGATCATTATATCACAAACAAAAATATCTATCTAAACTTATTTATAAATGGAACTTTGTCTGTGTGTGTGTGTGTGTGTGTGTGTGTGTGTGTGTGTGTGTGTATCCGTTACCTATAGACTCTGAAACGTCTGAACCAATTTTCTTGAAAATTTAAACAGTTGTATTATAAGCGTCTGCGAGTGTTCTTAGCTAGGTACCCCCGTTAAATATCGAAAATCGATAATCGAAAAAATCGGGTTATAGAAGGAGTGGTCCAATTTTAATCAAATTTGATACACTCATAAGAAACGATATTCAGAAGTTTCAAGCTTGCAGTTCTTACAATAGAGCAGAAAATTTGATATCGATATTAGGAAATCAAAATTTGACTTACATCCATTCATTTTTCTTTCAGTCTATGGTTTCGCTTTAACTGGAAACAACTATTGCTTTTTAGTCTTTCGTGCCAACGTCCAAAGAGTCTGAGCTCCAGGACCATGGATTAGTTTTAAAGCTTTCATTACACCCGAGCAACGCCGGTCGATACTGCTAGTGTTTAACATAAGAGAAGTACTAAAGTTAGCATAAAGACAAATAAATATACATACAAGGAGAGACTAAATTAAAAAAAAATCAGTTTCATTCTTTTTCTGTAAACATCAGATTAAACAAATGTTCGTATTTTCTTGATTTCGGATGAAAACATGTAAAACGTGAAACCTATCTAAGTGATGGTTTATTGAAACGCTTTCATATAGAGGAAATAGAAGGCGTTAGGAAGATATGGATAAAATAGAAAAGGGTGTTAATCACAAAATCATTTTACCACAGCCTTGTGGGTTGTATCGCTACCATGAACAAATGACATAAAGTCCAAATTTTAAAATTAACATGATAAGAGTAATAATAAAAATCTTCATAACTGTGTGTTTATATGTTTTTTGTTGTTTTTGGTTTTTTTTTTACATCTAATTTCCTGTTATTGAAAATAAATGTGTGACATTATAATTTGGACAACTGTATTGAAGAGGATTTTAACTCATTTTGTCATGGTTTTAAGTTTTTCCTCTTTTATGATGTGCGTTGTGGTGCAGTGGATATCGACACGAAATGAAAAATTGGGGAGCCGAGTTCGAATTCCAGTAGAATTCTTTGCATTCACTTTCACACAAATACCCTTGGGAAAGATATTAATCTATCTCTTCCCTCCCGTTATGGATTAAATAATAGGACAGATTGAGTTCTATAGCCTTGGCTGGAAACCAGTCTACCGCAGAAAACAATGACAACCTACTGAAGGATAATCTTCTGCCTAGACAGCCATGTCTCTTTCGAGACATGATCGCCCAAAAGCGTGTATCACGTATGGCACTTAACTGACTGATTCTTTTATGACTATCTATAAAGTCTATGAGAAGAGGTTTTAGGGTAGCCGCCCATTTGACCACAAGAGAATCAAACAATCAATAAATAAAAAGTTTTCGAACTGTTTATATTAATGGTCACCGTTGGGATTGAGGAAAGTTTGGGACCGACCTTGGGAGGGAATTGACTGTTTTTTGAAGTAGTACTTGACTGTCCGTTATTGGGATAAATAGATCACCAATGTAGTTCTGATGGCCCTGGGTAGAGTCTACTGTCACGCATCGTAATGTTGGGCTGGGAAGATAGGTGCAAGAAAATCAGGATCCTTGCTAGTTAAAGGTAAAAGCTGATATCAAAAGCGGTTAGAGTCATTGCCAAGCGTTACCTACCTACCTAGGTAATCTACTTATCTACCCACCTAAAGCGTAAGTGAAGCCGCTCTTTAGATGTCGAAATCAAAAACAGGTCTTTACTTTCACCATTGCTTTTATTTTCCTATATCATTACCTTCTGGGCATACGTCGGGTCTTTTCTATTTTTGTTTTAAGCACATCGATGCAAATTAAAGAATAGAGACACAATGTGGCGGGTTTGGCATAGGGTAGATATTTCGGTAAGTACCATAAATGTGCTTGTCACTTGTCTAACCATAACCAGTTGGGTATATTCCATAGTAATTTTGCATCTTCACTCAAGTGTGTAAATGAGGGTGAAAAAGTTCACAATAAGAAAATGAAAGAAATAGTGAGTACTATACAAGGGTACGACTGATATTAAAAACCTGAATTGAATTCTCAGAACAGAATTATGGCCATTAATAATCTTGCCATCCCAGTGGTCCAATATCGTTTCAAAATCTTGAACTGAACTGTGAATGACATAAGACGAATGGATTCCAAGACAGGAAAGCATCTAAACGTAACATGCATTACCCAAAGGCTGATGTAGATCGTCTATACATACTCAATAAAGAAGGTATGATGAGGTTTTGGAAATGATGGAAACAAAAAGGAAATTAATACTGAACATCAAGCGACAGCTGAAGTTACTGGGACACGCAATGAGGAAGGAAGGCTTGGAGAATCTGATACTAACAGGCCAGATAGAGGGGAAAAGAGACAGGGGAAAGCAACGGATAACATATTTAAAGGACCTAATCAGGTGGTTGACGGAACAAGGAATGCATGGTGTAACAGGAGAAGGCGTGCTCAGAGCCACTAGGGATAGGGAAACGTGAAAAGCCATGATCGCCTACGTTCTGAAGGGACAGAGCACATAGAAGAAGTCATACAAGACAACAATTGGCTTAATAAGAAATATAGGAACAACAAAGGACTGCATGATACAATTAGTCAAGCAACACGAAAATTGAAAGAAAAGTATTCAATCATGAAAGAGGATTGTAAATACAAACGAGATTTACATTTATTACATTCTACATTCTGTAGAAAACTAAAACAGAACCCCAGAACAACTAATAATGCTGTTGTTGAAAAAAAAAATTAATACTTAACATGGTTAGGAGTTTCTGGATAAATGGTGAAACTAATTCTATCTTTTCCACTTTGTGGTGTTCTTTCGACCAATCAGAATAAGTAAGGGTGGTCATCTGACTAGCAATTGAACTACCCCGATAAAATGATTAAGAGGTTTTACTGAGCGTAGTTTTTTTTTGCCAACGAATAAGTATGTTTTCATAGACTCGAAACTTCTAATGACTTAAGAGTAACAACAGTGATTCCATATCCGGAGGTAGCACTTGAAGGGGTATGACAATGAAGGCTTGATTCTTGCAGCACAAGACCAGTGTCTTTTCACTAGGATCTTTCAGGAAAATATCATACATAATAGTATGGAAGGAAAATGCAGATTCCGTGACGAATTTCAGGAAGCCATGGATCAACTAATCTCAAGACGTTCTGTATTTGCGCCAAATGAATATAAAAATCGTCACGACAAAATGGAGCAATATTTACACTGGACAATGCGCAAACCTTTTGGAATGGATGTTAAGAAAGACTGGTATGAACATAACCAAACACCGGTTACAGAAATAAAAGTCATTACAATTCTATGGGATAACAAAATCTTCACAGACAGGAAGACTGACGCAAAAAGGCCAGACTTAATTATCAAAAATCGAAAAGAAAAAAAGAAAACCTTTCTACTATTTAAAATGACTTGCCCAGTGAACTGTAATATAGCAACCAAGAATATGAAAAACAACTATCGAAGTATAAAGACCTGGAAATTGATTTAGAAAAAAATGTGGAAATTTAAAACAAGAATAGTACCAGTCATAGTAAGTGCGATTGGAATGATGAAGAAAGGGACACGACAACAAACTGAAAAAATCCCTGAAAATCCTAGTTTAAGAGAAATAAAATATAAATTCGTGATAAATATAACCCACACACTAAGAGGAACATTGTCCATGTAACGTTAGGGATGTTAGAAAGACAAATCATGAAATGTAGCAATAACAACAAACTACTACCAACCTTAGATCTTCCTGCGGACATGGTAGGCAGTGCGGCCTTAGCAGAAATAATACTAATAACAATAGTAATAATAATTCAATAAATAAAAAATTCTTATTAATCATGATTAAAGATTAAGTAATATTTGTAATTAAGGACGACAAAAATGCTTTTGCTTAGACACAGTAGTACTATCAGATGGCATCACAAAACTACTGTAATACATATAAAAATTATGAATGATAAAATTATAAAACCATAGGTACCATCAGAATAAATATTAACAATATCTCTGATGCCGCCTGCTTACAAAAGATTAAAAACCGCAGTTATTTGGAATTACTCGTATATTCAATGCAATCAAAATATAAACCTGGAATAAGCTAAGTATCACTTGATACAGTATGAAAACAAGCCTTGAAAGAAATATTTTCCTGAAAAATTTTTTAAGAGAAATATTTCATAAATTTCAAATGAAAGCAGTACTGACTGCTCAGGCAATGAATTCCAAATGTTTCCTTATAGGGAAATACCATATGTTTCCTTATAGGGAAATACTGTATCAAATGTGATACGAATGGCCCTAGAGGGTTAATTTTTTTTTTTTTTTTTTGCAAAATACATATTTTTTTTTTCAAATCCGTGCAGGATTTTGTAATTTTCTCACTGGTATTTAGCACAAAATTGAAAAACTTTACCAATTACTATAAATATTTAAATATAATAATAATAATAAGCTTTCTTAAATTGTCTTATTGAATGAATGCCTTTTTTCGCGTTTTAGACGTAAATGAAAACTACAAACATGTTTTTCCGTTAGTTTAGTTCTTAAATCACGAACTTTTAAGAGAGTTTCTTGAATGTTTTTAGAGGCACAGAATATCGTCGTAACTTCTTAAAGGTTAAACCTAAAAAGGGGTCTATAGGTTATACTATAAATTAATGACAGTTTAGGTAAAAAAGACAAAGATGTGACTTTTCATAATATCTACTTAACCTATACATCGAGACAATTCTGAGCTCTAGAAGTTTTGCCAGGATTCGTCATTGGCGGCCACAATCTTAACAATAGAACATACGCAGTGCTGATAGCAAATACGGAAAATAATCTACAAGAAATCTTACAGGAAGTAGTTAAGTATAGCGGGAAGAAGTAACCATATATAAACTATAAGAAAAACTGAATGCGTGGCAATCAACAAAAAGAGGGGCCCAAAATGCTAATTACAAGCTGAGGATACTAAAATCAAAGAGGTGCAGAAATTTTAACACGGGGGGAAATGTTTTAACCCTCTAGGGCCATTCGTATCATATTTGATACAGTATTTCCCTATAAGGAAACATTTGGTATTCATTGACTGAGCAGTCAGTACTGCTTTCATTTGAAATTTATAAAATATTTCTCTTAAAAATTTTTTCAGGAAAATATTTCTTTCAAGGCTTGTTTTCATACTGTATCAAATATGATACGAATGGCCCTAGAGGGTTAACATCAATATTTATGCCAAGAAAAGGCATTTTCGAAGGTGGGCTGAAAAGTTCATAGGCTTACTATGAAGGAGTGATTTGTGTGAAATTAATTTAAACTTTTCATATTAATAACTGACTGTTCAAGGAATAGTGTTCATCTGGTTGTTCAAAAAATTCTTCAACAAAGCGATAAGCTTTCTCAGCCAAGTGTTATTTCATGTTGGAGAAATTATAATCGTCAACGCAAGAGAATAGGGGAAATGATCACTCAGTTCAAACCTACAGACACTCACAGCAGCCACAGAAAACCAGGTCTTGTACGGTAGAATATTGTCTTGATGAAAGAAGATACCTTTCAGCAATTTGCTCGTATATTCAATGCAATCAAAATATAAACCTGGAATAAGCCAAGTATCACTTAACATCAATATTTATGCCAAGAAAAGGCATTTTCGAAGGTGGGCTGAAAAGTTCATAGGCTTACTATGAAGAAGTGATTTGTGTGAAATTAATTTAAACTTTTCATATTAATAACTGACTGTTCAAGGAATAGTGTTCATCTGGTTGTTCAAAAAATTCTTCAACAAAGCGATAAGCTTTCTCAGCCAAGTGTTATTTCATGTTGGAGAAATTATAATCGTCAACGCAAGAGAATAGGGGAAATGATCACTCAGTTCAAACCTACAGACACTCACAGCAGCCACAGAAAACCAGGTCTTGTACGGTAGAACATTGTCTTGATGAAAGACGATACCTTTCAGCAATTTTCCGTGGCATTTTCTCTTGACTGACTTTCGTATCCGTCTCGGCAAGTTAGCAATGTACTCTCCATTGAGGATGAAGCCCTTTTCGAAGATAGTTAATAAACACAATCTTTTCTGCAGCCTTGGTCGAACTTTTGAAGCAGGTGAGGAGGATTTTCCACTACGTCCTGGGTTAGGAAACTAGTTGGCTCTATCTCAGACTATATCATATTTTCAGTGCTATGATCAACCTAGTGCTCTTATGATCAGGTGTCCGAAGACGTGGTTCTCATCAAGCAGAGACCTTCCTTATTACCAGGTCATTGTGCAGAATATTCGTAACTCTCTGACGGTATATTCTAATAACATTACCTATTTACTTATAGTCAATAGCAAGTCATCTATCACCAGGTGATGAACACGACCTGTATTTTCGTCCGTGGTGACAGTTGCAGTTCGTCAGGACCATGGGTCATGTTCAGCTGCCCACTTTTGAATTGTTTATAAAGCTGGAAAGTAATTCCCTAATATATCAACCTTAAAGTTTAAGCCATTTATCTACAGGTACTTGGTAAAACCACGACATATATCTAAACTCATTTATAAATGGAACTTTGTCTGCGTGTGTGTGTGTGTATCTGTGTGTGTGTGTGTGTGTGTGTGTGTCCGTTACCTGTAGACTCCGAAACGGCTGAACCGATTTTCTTGAAAATTTACACAGTTGTACTATAAGCATCTGCCAGTGTTCTTAGTTTGGTTTTGTGTCGAGGTACCCCCGATAAATACCGAAAATCGATAATCGAAAAAATCGGGTTATAGAAGGAGTGGTTCGATTTTAATCAAATTTGATACACTCATAGACAAAGACATAAGAAACGATATTCAGAAATTTCAAGGTTGCAGTTCTTACAATAGTGGAGAAAATCGATAATATATATATATATATATATATATATATATATAAAGCAAGATGTCTGTGTGTGTGTCTGTATATCTGCCTGTATGTCTGTATTTTTCAACCCTTTTATTTTAATTTTTGTTTCGGATTAGGCTCTAAGTAGGTATAATTGTAGTTCTTAGTCTCAGCTATGATACCATTTAATCAGAGGACTTCAAAATTCAGTTTACGACGAAAAAAACTTATTTGATATCGATACCAGGAAATCAAAATTTGACTTACATCCATTCATTTTTCTTTCAGTCTACGGTTTCGCTTTAACTGGAAACAACTATTGTATTTTAGTCTTTTGTGCCAACGTCCAAAGAGTCTGAGCTCCAGGACCATGGATTAGTTTTAAAGCTTTCATTAAACCCGAGCAACGCCGGGTTATACTGCTAGTATATGATAAAATAAGAAAGAAATATGATCCGTTTAGCAATCTCACTTTTATTAATTTTTCATTTTTAACAAAGGTAAAACATATTAGATTGGTATATGTTTCTAATTTGTTCTTTATATTATAATTAGGTCAAACACTGATCCATATTTGATCTATATTAAACCTAACGCATATCTATATATACGATGGAGTTAGATAAACATAGAGAAAATTATAAAATAAGAAACATTTATTAATATTTTTCAAAGAGCTTCTCCAGGTAGAGATGAATTTAAATGTCGCCAAGTACCTTTTCATTGAATTATATCTAATAAATAAAGTGTCCCTCCTTATAGGAAGCCTAACAGTTAATCTCTTGGGAAAAGTATGAATTCGTCTCTTCCCTACAGTTATGTGTCAAATAATAGGAGAGATTGGGTTCTATAGCCTTGGCTGCCAATCATTCTACCGCAGAAAGCAATGGCAACCTACTGCAGGATAATCTTCTGCCCAGTCATTCATGTTTCTTTTGAGACATGATCGCCCAATGCGTATATCACGTATGGCACTTAACTAACTGAATAGTTAATCAATGATATATCTATAGGACTTTAGTGTTGGACTTCTTGGAATTCCTCGAATATGGTAAGGGTTACGTAACGACTTTACACAGAAGAAGGGCATAAAAAGAAGTTGTTGTTTAAACCACTTGTAACCGCTGGCCAGAAAAGAAAAATAATTATTTTGTTCACCCGCTTTTTAATTTAGAGGTGAAGAATAAAACTAGTTCAGTCTTCTTAGAATTACAGAGTAAACGTTTTCTGAAAAATTCTATGTTACATAAAAATGCTGTAAAAATCAATGAGTTATACGCAAACATAGAAAAAATAATCAAATATCATAATAGTAAAAAGAAAAAAAATACGCATACGATTGCGAAAGCAGTCGAGAAAAAATGCAATTGCCAGGATACAGTTTATTGTGCGTTAAACAAGTGTCTACTCGAGGGTATTGTTTACCTGACTACACTAGAGTCTAAAAAGGTATCAAGAAGAAGTGGGTATTGGTTACACAGAATGAACGTCTAAAAAGCGGTTTTACTACCACAAATCTTCCTTTAAGCTAGCAAGGTACAAAAACAAGAAATTGGTTCTTTACGTATGCAACGCAAAAGGAAAAAATAATAAAAGTCCTATTGTAAAAGGGGCTGTATTGAGAAAAAAACGGTCATTTAACATCAAGAATATGATGTGTAAACTATGCCAATGGGAGAAATTGGCAATTATGCTATACCCTAAGCAGCATAAACTGCTTAATGATCAGAAATCATGACGGTTTACAAGAACGTAAGGAAATTCATATTGGCAAATTATGAACCTTTGTATAAAACATATTTTTCTCTTCTCTCTTTACTTCTCATATTTTCTCTCCTTTGCCAACATAATTGTATACATAAGAGTGTCTTGAAATAGAACAACCAATTTTACTGTCCGATGATAACTTATTGATAGAAACCAAGGTAGCAGGATGGCTGGTGTTCCGATTACGTTATATCTAAAATTGCTAATTTTAGATGTCTGAAAATTGTACAGAGCGCTTTTTGTATTTATTTAAGACACTCTTTAGAAAATATTACTTTTCGTCAAAAGTATAGATATACAGAATGTCCACTCCAAACTGACATCATTGTAGTCTCATAACGTAGCCTTTTCTCGATCAAATGCTCTCAAGTGTTAAAAAAATGTGCAAAAATATTTTCACGGCCCCAGCTTCAAAGAGCTTAGCTTCGTGGTGCCCCCTCTAAACGAATTTACTCAAGCAACTAGACTAGCGACAAGGTTTCGCATTTTAAGGTCACAATAACCAAATTCAGCCGCCAATCTTACTCTAACAGCTTCTTTTCTCGCATTTGCTACCTGTGGGAAGTTTTACTAATATATATATATATGTTTCGAGATGTCTATGTTGGATGATGGTTGTGAAAATGAAATCATTTTCCCAACCAACATCCAGCATTGCGTGATGACGAGATAGAAATCTCGAAACAGAGAAATTTCCGTGTCGCAGTGTACTTTTAATTCATAGTTATATACATAATTATGAATATGAGTACATTTATATTGCTTTTGGTAATTATTACCAGTGATTTCTTCTTCAAGTTTATCTTGGTTTGTATTAATTTAAGATTAAAGGTTAAAAGACAAAAGTATCATCACACAAATAAGATTGGTCCACTTTATCAAAGATTTTTCTAAAATTTGTCGTGATATATAAATAACTATATATATATATATATATATATATATATATATATATATATGTCAATTGTACATTGCGACACTGAAATTTCTATGCTTCGAGATAAATTCTCATCATCAGGTAATGCTGATGTTAGTTGTGCAGATGATTTACATTTAAATGACAAAAACGTTTGGTTTGCTGTGTATGTATGTGGGTGTTCCTTGTGGCTAATCAGAATGGAGATTCATTTTGGGATTTGGCCCCAAAGAATACATACTAACCAACTTTTTCTCTTTTTTCCTTTTTTCCCTTTTCCCCCTCATCCTACCCTTCCCTTGTTTCTTTTCTCTCCTTAATATTAACCTGCCTTTAACCTGATCTTATCCTTTTCCTTTCAGTTTTATTACTTTTGATGTGGTATTCTCATTTAGCACCGATTCTATATTTTTGTATGTATCATTTTTAGTCGATTTATTTATTTATTGCAAAGTCTTTTTATATTTTAAAAAAGAAAAAAATTTTTAAACCCTAAAATATAATTTTTGGTCTATCTATTTATTTGTTGTAAAATTTTTTATAAAAAGAAAGATTTATTTTAAAGAAATAATTCTATGTTCCAACTTATTTTTATATAGTTCGTCAGTGATTATTTTCCCTATGCACTTGTTGGTTATATACATGTTATTTCATTTAGATTTTATCCATTTTCTAATGTACATCATTTACAATGTCTGCATATGACACTTATTTCATTGCGTTTATTTAATAAATTTTTATTCTTAAGAGATTTAATAATAAATATTTTTTCGTATAAACATAATGAACATGGTTCATTTAAGGACTTACATGTTTTCGCTTGTTTTAGAATTTTCCACTTTATTGTAGGTGTTTTTGTGTTTTTGTTTCTTTTAAGTACCAATGAAATTTCGATAGGGATGTTAAATTTTTGTATTTGTTATTATAAAATGAAGAGGTGTGCTGGTAAATTCGTTGATTTAGAGTGTATTTAGTACTCCCTTTATAAATTTTTATATTATTTGGGTTTGTTTTGAGGATATTTCGCATTGATAGATTATTGATTCCGTTAAGCACCTGTTTTCTAACGGACAGCCTATTGGGATTTTACAATTACATTTTTCTTGTCTAAATTGTTATTTTCTGTTGTCCGGTTGTTTTTATTGATTTTGTTGAATTTTTTAAAAATATTTTTATTGTGGTTTTTTATAATTTTTCTAGATTGTTCATAGAGCTGTAACTTAATTTACTAGTGTTTTTATTAAAGATCTTACTTAGTGGATATTTTTCTGGAAAGTGTTTCTTAATTAACGCGAGTAATTTTTTCCCTAATTTACTACTAGCCATGTGGTTGAAAGGGGGGTGTACCAGACGATTTTCCTATTTCTATTTTTTCTGGGACATGTAATGTCAGGAGTGTTTAGAGAATTTGATACTCACAGGACGGATAGATTAAAATATAGAGACAGGGAAAAGCAGTACGAGATATTTATATTTGTTCAGCTTTAGCAAATGGATGGCAGAGTGGGATTTGGGGGAGATACAAAAAGTAAAAAACAAAGCGTTCCTTGCCCCAGTTAAACAATGATTGGAAGTCAGTTTTAAGAGCAGCAGCCATGTTTGCTTTGCCTGTCTTGGCAGATTATTTAATGAACGGAGGAAAATGGTAGTGTCATCAGCATAGATGCCTCCTTGCAAGCTGATGATATCAGGAAGATCATTGATGAAGACCAAAAAATCGTTGGTCCTAGGATAAAGCCTTAAAATTCACCCGCGTTCGTGTAAAACGATTGGATTAAAACAAACAAACGTCCAGAAATAAAGTAGTCTGGAGGTTCCACTTGTCAGAGAGTAGGTTCTGAGAGGTGAGATGCTTAACTACTTCAGAATTGCTTACAGCCCCCAAAGCTTTGCCAAAAAGGGATAAGAGAATTATAAGATTAGAGGGGTCAGAAGGGTTCACCAGAATTCTTAAAAAGAAGAACTACAAATAATTACTTACAAAAAACAAGGAAGCAAGAAACAGAAAAGCAAAAGTTGCAGAGTTTGGCGGCGGGACTGGAGCCAGATCAGGGGCATGTTTCTTTAGGACGATGACTGGAATTCTATCACCTACGCTTGCCATATATATATATATATATATATATAGAGAGAGAGAGAGAGAGAGAGATGAAATTTTTTGTTTGAACATTATTTTTGATCGATACTCGTATTTAAGTGGATATTCTATTGATAATCAAACAGTATAGATATATTTATTTCTATCGGCCTGATTATCTACGATGAATTTTTGTTACGAAAACGTGTGACATTCGGCACTTAAATACGAGTATCGCACAAAAATAAATAAGTAAATAATCTCAAATTGTCGGTTGTTTATGACCATTTCATTAATATATATATATATATATATATATATATATATATATATATATATTTCTGTTGAGTCTCAGTTCTAGGTTGGAAAATGGGTGTGGGTACTCCAGACGAGTCGAGTGTAGAGTTTGAAAGCAAAGTACTCGATATTGTCTGCTGTGGATAGGGGAACTTCGAATTGATTGAACAGATGAAAAATTGAGGAATTTCTGAAATTCAGCACGCTCTTGCAGAGTTACCAGTAATCTTTGGAACCAAACTTGCCAGATGCTATATGCTGCTTCATTCTATCATCAAACAACAGCTTAACATCATTTAGAACACATTTACGTTTACAGAGACAAAGAGGCATCTATTGTGATCAGACTTATTGTACCGGTAATTCTGGTAGAAGTGATTTCTGTGGGCGATGGCAGCAGAGCAAGCAGGAGAGAACCACAGAGATGAATGAGGTTTAAGTCGGAATTTTCTAGCTAGAATGAAAGCATCAGTGCTGGCTTTCACCAAGGAGGACTCCAGAGATGCAGGCTCGAACAGAGAGAAAAACAAACTTTGTTTCGTAGGACATCGCAAAAGGAAACTTAGAACGAGTTTCAGTCCTCTCGTTGATAGTAGTAAGATATTTTGCTGGTAGGATCATCCTGGATGGAAGGGGAGTAGAAAGGGATGTGGAAAATGGCTATTTCCCTTCTAAATTTTATTTGAATATATATATTTATAAGAGATGATAACTATACTCGTGTCGAAAACCTTCCACGTATCTACGAAGAAGGGAAAAATGGTTTAAAAAAAGAAAGAGCTAAATACATGAACACCAGTCAAAAAGTTCAGGCCGAGTTAGCACGTAGCCCAAAGAAAAAACGCCGACACGAGCAATCCACGAACAAAAAAAGCGCTCAATACTAGGTAGAGCAGAATAAATAAAAAATACCGAGTAAGCCAGACAACCTATCAATGTTTCACCTAAACGGATCGTCAGGGAGCCAGTCTTGGTAGGTTATCTGGCTCACTGGGTATTTTATATATATATATATATATATATATATATATATATATATATATATAATAATACAAATAAACTAGAATCCGTAAGTTTACACTTTCCCTGACGATCCTGTGGCTCACTTATAGATTTTTCGTATATATATATATATATATATATATATACTATAGTCATCCGCAGACAAATCTGTTCGCTGTATCACAGCTCATCAGTACGGTTAGACTCCGATTGCTTTTTTACCCAGGATTGAAACCCGACCGAATTGGCGTCAGTCGGCGATTCTACCTCTGGGCTACGAGCGTTCGGTAGAAGAACGCAGACTTTTTAGCGCATATATCATTATACACTAATGAGTGTTCTAATTCATTATTGAATTAGCGATATATCGATGTGTGTGTGTGTGTGTGTGTGTGTGTGTGTGTGTGTGTGTGTGTGTGTGTGAGTGTGTAAGCAAAGGCCCGGTTTAATTATATTGACTTGCGTTAATAGCTCGTTAATAATTGCGCCACGGCCTATATCCAGGGTGTGGCAACGTAATATTTTACTACACTTCGATATGTCTGCCAGAATGCTACATTAGATTGGCACACTCCCTACATACATTTCTATCCGTGCGTATTCTCAGACATATCTTTGTTTTTTTACATTTCTCGCATTTACGCGATACTTTTCGTTCTCATATCAGGCGACTTCTCAATCTCTATTGAAATCTCTGCAACCAAGTTTCATGACTCCAGGGAGTTCAAATAAACAATTCCATCCACAGGAGAAAAGAAGGTTTGAAGATAATCAACGGACCCATCTCAAAAAAGATTAGCGATATCCGGGGATTTGTTATCAAATATTAAACCGATTTCTCTTTCTCTTATGTCTCTTTGTTATTTTTCTCCTTATACGGAAGGCTCATTACTCGAGTAACAAAACCCGTTGCTTGTTGGAAGAATGACGGTTCCTTTGTCATCAGCCACAAAACAGAATGAGAATTTAGAAAATGCTATTATTATTTATCATATTTAGTTATTTACTTTATTCTATTTTTTTCTGTTATTGTTTTGGCGAGCGTGATACGGCGAAACTCGTGTACTAGTCGGTTTCCATTCGCTTTCTATCATTACTCTTCTTCTATGTGCCGTCTCCCTTCAGGACATAGGCGATCATAGCCTTCCACATCTCCCTATCCCTTGTCACTCTTAAAACCCCTTCTCGTGTTATCCCACTCAATCTCCGCTTCACCATCCATCTGCTCAAGTCCATCAAAAAATGTCATGCGTGGCTTTCGTGAACATCATGTCATCTAAGCCCTTCTTCCTCGTCCAGTTAGTCAGTTAAGTGTTGGTATGTCCCTATAAGGAAACATTTGGTATTCATTGACTGAGCAGTCAGTACTGCTTTCATTTGAAATTTATAAAATATTTCTCTTAAAAAAATTTTCAGGAAAATATTTCTTTCAAGGCTTGTTTTCATACTGTATCAAATATGATACGAATGGCCCTAGAGGGTTAAACTGAACATTCAATTTATTCATGGGAATATATGAAGGTTAAGCCCTTTTCATACTCACTGATACAGTCATATATATATATTTTAATTGTTTCATCTTAAGCAGGCTACATAAGAGTAAAGATTAGACAAGAGGAGAGTGAAGAGAAAGACGTACCAGTTACAGGAGGATGTCAAAGAAAGGGTAAGAGAAGGATAGAAACAGGCGTTAAGACAGTTGCGAAGGTAGAGAGAAAGGAGAACAACAAGGTATACAGAGTGATGTAGAAAGAATTGGAGTCAAATGAATAGGAGATGGTTATTGGCATGGCATTTAAATTCCTGAAAGCAAGTATATGGAAGGGAGTTCCACATGCGGGAAGTGCGAGAAAAGAAGCAGATAGAGTATAATTGTTGGCTGCGTCTGTTTGATCTAACTGTAAAATGATCTAACTGTAAATGGGTGGGACTCTGTTGCCAGTCTGGTTGCATGAGTAAATTTTTGTGACGGGCGCACCAGTGACTTTTCGTTTGAGCAGAAGCCAGGAAAATATTTATTTGAATAGACAGAGGGAAGCCACATCCCAGTGGCGAGAAAGTGGCTGGAGTCGAGCTGCCAAGTCGGCACCTATCACAGTATAGCAGGGGTGCCTAACCATATATGACAGCAGTAATCTATGCACGGACGGATGGTTGATTTGTACATGTGCAAGATGGATTCAGGCGGATAAAACCTTCCTGGCCCGACACAGTGACTCAGTCTTCCTAGCAGTGGATTTAGTTATTGACTCAATGTAAGGTTTCCACTTGAGGTCGGAAGATACGGTAAGGCCGAGGAGGCGCAGTATATTGCTTTCAGGGAGATTAGCTTGGTCAATGCTTATGGGGGACAGGAGAGGTTGGCTGTGATGGTTAACAGACAGCAATTTCGACATCAAATGAATAGGAGTAGAGAGATCCGCCTATTACGCGGTGCACACAGTTTCACTGTCTGTTGAACAGTAGCATAAGTTTGTCCTTTGTCTTTTCTTCAGTATTAGGTTTCCAACTTAATTCTTATTCTCTTTCACTTCCAGTAGCCTACATTGCATCTTAGTGTCATTATCGCCTTGCTTAAAGTTTAAAATAGATAGATAGATAGATAGATAGATAGATAGATAGATAGATAGATAGATGTAATCAGATAAATATGAATATCATGTAATATATATGAGAAATATAAGAGAGAACAGACTGGGGCAGTCGGAGAAACAGACAGATAGATAGATAGATAGATAGATAGATAGATAGATAGATAGATAGATAGATAGAGTGATATGAAGAAAGTATAAATAATAAATATAGATTTTTTCCTTAGATGTAGTACAAATCTGAGTTTCATAAACAACGCAAATGTCAGGGCTGATTGAAAAAAATGCCGAGGATTGCATTTTGCATAAATCTCGGTGTTGTTATACCGGTGAAGAAAAAATGTGTATTTTTGCATAAATCTCGGTGTTGTTATACCGGTGAAGAAAAAATGTATATATATATATATAATTTTACCCTAAGCAAGAAAACAATGCGGGTTACAAAATAGTGTATTTTATGGAAAAGAAAAGGAAAAAACGCTATTCAAGAGGGAGAACAAAAAAAAACCCAAAAAACAAACAAAAAAAAAAACAGGCAATATTTAAGGAAATAAACGATAATGATTGACATTGCATTTAGACTTTTGAAGATGTTAACTGGGAAGCAAGAAGATGGAAGAAAATTCTACAGGCAAGAATTGCGATAGAAAAATCTCTTACGGTTAAATCTATCTATTTAAACTGCATTATGACGAGGCTTTGCCGCCATTGTAGTACTCCTCTTATATTCAAAAATTCTAGGTACCATAGAGGAAAGTTCATCTGAACAACAACCATGAAAGTATTTAAAGAACAGGTACAGGGAAGCTAATTATGACAGTGGAAAATTGACTGAAAATAGGGTGCCAGGTCAAGACTAATAACATTGGAGATTTTTCTTTGGATTTTATCAAGAATCACTAATGATATAGCAGGATC
This sequence comes from Ascarosepion bandense, assembly GCA_037127315.1. Classification (NCBI taxonomy): domain Eukaryota; kingdom Metazoa; phylum Mollusca; class Cephalopoda; order Sepiida; family Sepiidae; genus Ascarosepion; species Ascarosepion bandense. Next base: position 365,077 of record JBBBDQ010000397.1, read on the forward strand.
ACCAGATCAGATGTGTCAGCAATGTTCCAAGTAAGGGCGAATGGTAGATATTTAAGCTAAATAAATTTACCATTACGATAGCGTGAAACAACGTTGTTAGTAGCAAACCTAGCTATAGATTCAATATAACTTTTCCACTTCATATCACCGGAAAATGTCTGTCCGGGAAGGCTTAATGAGTTTCTCTGATGAAGTTTTACATCAGGAAGGTAAAATGGTTTCTTTCAGATGATTAAAAGAGGGTAATTTTGTTTTGGATGCGTTTAAATTAACAAACCCTTCCTTGACACAATTAACAACGAATGTCAAAAGTTAGGTCCCTGGGGATGTCTGTATTAATGAAAAAATACCAAGAAGAGTAGCCGTTCAAGAACACCTTCATTTCGCGATTCGATAAGAAAGATTGAATCAGTTAAAATTTTTTAGAATAAACACCACAAACTTTTAACTAATAAAGAAGACAGATGTACCAAATATTGTCAGATGGTTTTGAGATATTTAAACAACAGTTCGTTCCTCACCATTCTTTAATTCTTGATAGACTCTTTTAGCAATAACTGCTAACGCACCAGCAGTTGACCTCGCGGAGCGAAAACGATATTACTAACCTGAAAGTAGGCCCTGTGAGGTGAGATACTTAACCAATTCACAGTTCCTTAGAAGCACAAGTATTTAATGGTGTAGTAGGTTAATAGGTCGTTAAGTTAAAATGATCAGATTTCAGTTGTTAAAGACAAGGACGACAGAAGAACATTTACAACAAGCAGGATAGCAAAAATCAGCAAGGCATTTATTGTACAATTTAGAGAGAACAGGAGTCAGTTCGGGAGCATATTTCTTAAGTATTTTAAGAGATTTATCTTCATGTCCACATACTTTGAAGGAATTCAGTTTAGAAATTATGGCATGGATAGATAGTATCCAAACACACACACACACACACACACGTATATATATATATATATATATATATATATATATATATATATATATATGTGTGTGTGTGTGTGTGTGTGTTTGTGTGTGTGTGTGTGTGTGTGAAAAATATAGTTTTAAGAATTGGTATATTTATAGCTAAAATTGCCCGAAATCAAGGATAAAGCATAACAAAAATAAAGATAAATCTAAGATTTATTTAAGCATAAAACAGACAGTCACCACTCAGTATTATCATCAGCGCGTGCGCAAACATACGTACACAATTATATATTATTTATATGTCTTGATAAATCATGTAGTTGTTATGTCTTAAGAGAATTCGGATGAATCTGTTTCCATTTTCTTTCCGTGTGTCTGTAAGTGTTGTACATCTCTGACTCAGTCTGGAAGCAAATAATCTACGAAACTTAGTCGAAATAAAATATCATTAATGCACACAAGAGAAACGGAAAAAAGAAAAATATCTAGAAATTAATTACAACGAAAGAGTGCAACCTCGCTCTCCAGGCAGTATGGCGCGAGTGATTTGTTGATTACACTGCCATTTTCCGACCCACTGGCGCCAAAATGCGCTTAAGCTATTTAGCGTAATGCGCCATCTTGGATTTGCCATGTTTATTTCATTCTGATTGATTTTTGAAGTTTCCTGTGTTCGCTAAATGCAATTCGACAGCAGTTTATTGCTTGCGTCATCTGCCAGCGACAAAATTCCCTTGAAATATCTCAGTCGCTCGGTGTGTTATCAATCTATTTTAAATGTTTCTCTAGCTTTCATTCTGTTCATAGCTTCTTTCTCTGTAAGAGTCAATATCACGCGCCCAGTCACTTCAATGCTATCTATCTATCTATCTATCTATCTATCTATCTATCTATCTATCTATCTATCTATCTATTTATCAAAATCAACTTAATGACTTGCATCCATCAACGCAATCTGTGCAAGAGGTGAGGTAAATATTCTGTCAAACCAGTAGGCAGTTCAAAATTAATTCTAAGATGTACAAATCTGGCGATGTCTTGCGATATATATATATATATATATATATATATATATATATATATATATATATAGTTATGTGAATTAATAATTATACATATGGGGATACACAACAGTATAATAATATTCACGTGCTAATAAAAAAGTGTGCAATGTGGTATAAGCTTGTCATCTTAAACCATATAAATAACCCTAATCTATCTAAGAAGTGAATGACCACATACTTAAATTCTTAGAACATGTTTAATACAGATTCCTCTATACGTTTATCTCTTTCTTTCTCACTCTTTTACTTTCGCTGTTCTTTCTTTCTTTCTTTCTTTCTTTCTTTCTTTCTTTCTTTCTTTCTTTCTTTCCCCGTAAATATTAATGTTAATAATTATGAATTAGGCCTCTTTGATTTAATCTTCCTGCATTTAAATGCTTTTTTAATTTAAAATTTTAAAATTAAAATTTTAATTAAAAAATCTTAATTTTAATTTGTAATCTTTGTCTATTTAAATTTTACCATTGATATATTAAAAACAGTCACCTAACTTTATATCATTTATCTCCCATGAATATCGTATGAACTTAAATCAAAATCTATTGACGGTCAGTTTTTAATATGAACCTGATGATTGCATAACGCATAAAACTCCGACAAAGGATTACATACGTATTCATTCTATATATGTTATTACTTAAACGTTATTATATATATGAGTAGACGAAATCTTACCACAGAAAAATATGCCCTGTACTACCGCAGAGTGTTTACTTTTTAATAAAATTCATCGAATATTCAGACTGACAGATGAAAATAAATAATTAAACTGTCCAATGGATTGTTTGTACAAATATAGGCGTCATAATATATATATATATATATATATATATATATATATATATATATAACGTAGCACACTTGGTATACAATCCAGGTAAATTCCGATAGAAGCGAACTCATAAGAACTCAATGTTAAATTCATTTATTTAATTTAACAGAGTAATATAATTTATAAAAGATTTTAAATTATTACAATGGGTAATGCATATTTCACCGCGTCCTGATGTTATTACTGCGGCTCATCAGACCCAAATGGTACAACAGTTGGTCCACAAACTGTCCCTCCAGAAAAATTTCTTTTCTTTTATTTTATTTTATATAGACGCACCCATGTCCATATTAGAACAGACATTTAGATTATTTACGAAAATAACCCCAAAGAAGGAGGAAAGCAAGGATAAAGAAAATATAAATGATTGATTAATGTAAAGAAGAGAAAAAAGTGAAAAAAGAAAAAAAAATAAGAAAAAGAAAAGAAAGGAAACAGAAAAACTGAGTGGAAATCAAGAAGAGAAAAAGAAAGGACAAAGAGATACAATAAAAGGAAATACAGTATCAAGAGAAATTAATGTTGACTCCATTTATCGTAATAGCGTCTCAAGTCACCTAACTGTTCTCTTAGAAAAACATGAAAAAAATTTAACTATGAAATTTAATTTCAAATATACTGGGATATATTTACGGCACAAAAAAATTGTACATCATAATTTTAATACAATTTGAAAAAATAACTACTCTTACTATTATTTTAAAAATTAATGCTAATTTAAAAAATATTTTTAAAATAATTAAAAATACTAAAATTAAAAAAAATATAAATATAGAAAGAGGAAAAATTTAAATGAACCTAACAGAAGGTGGGGGGGGGGAATACACAAAAAGATTGAAAGAAGAAGGAAGAAATCACGATAGAACAGATATTAAAGTAATTAAAAAACGCTAGATCGAAACCAACGTATATAATACTCATATTCATTCTTAGAAACGCGACAAAAGATTTATCCTTAAATTAAAATATACCAACTGTAGGGAATATTTATCGTGAAAAAAAAAATCATAACTCATACATCCTAACATAAATTACATTATAACCGCTAGTAGTAATTTATTTTAACTATAGTTAAAATAATAACTCTTAATAAGAAAATGTAAATTATTAAAATACAATCTTAAAAATATCTTAAATACTAGCAATACTAATAATAGATAATAATAAAAAAAAATAATAATAACAAATAAAATAATAAAGAGGTAACAAATATATGTATACATACATATATACACATACACACACATATATATATATATTTATATATATATGTGTATGTATCGAAATCTAAGACGTAATGATAATTATAATGAACATTATAATAATAATAATAATAATAATAATAATAATAATAATAATAATAAAATACGACGAAAAGCACTAAAATCTGTTCGATCTACGATATTCTTTCTTAGAAAGAATATGTAATAATTTATTTATATTTGTTCGTTCATTTTATATATTTATTTATTTTTCGATAATCTTACTCTCGTTGGATTTAATGAAAGAATAACACAGAATACAGTGGGCCAACAAATTATTTTTAAATTTTACGGTAGTAAACTCAAATTATGTCCACTTTTTCTTTCCTATTAAAAAAAAAAAAAAAAAAAAGGGGAAAAAAAAATGTTTGAAATTTTTTTTAAACGTAAACATTAATTTTTAATTTCACTATTTTAAACATAAACATTAATTTTTTCTTCGTATATAATTCAAATTCTATGTTTCTTCTGTTAATGATCCTTAAATAAATTTATTAACTAGTTTTCTAAAGCAAGACAACGAAAAGAATAAGAAAAAAATACGACGAAAAACACTAAAAAAAAAGTACGATCTACGATATTCTTTCTTAGAAAGAATATGTAATAATTTATTATATTTGTTCGTTCATTTTATATATTTATTTATTTTTCGATAATTTTATTCTCGTTGGATTTAATGAAAGAATAACACAGAATACAGTGGGCGAACAAATTATTATTTTTAAATGTTACGGTAGTAAACTCAAAGGTATGTCCATTTTTTTCTTCCTATTAAAAAAAATTTTGAATTTTTTTTTTTTTTGCAAGGACAAAGGTTAATAGTAGCAACAATTGTTTGTTTAATTTAACAATACTCTCTAAGTGCAGTGATGTTTTTTTTTTCGTTGAACGGCCGTTACGTCCAAGTTTGTTTTTTTCAACCAGCGTCTCTCTCTTTGAATTTTTCTTCTTCTCAATATGAAATTCTGATTTAATATAAACAGGATTTTTTTCTTTAGATATTATCGAAATTTTTTTTTTTTTTTTTTTTTTTAACTATTATAATTTTCTTAAAAACAAAACAAAACAAGAAAATAAATTAAATCCGATGAAAAACAATTTATATGGTATTATTTTATAGAAAGTCTACGTATTTATTGATATATTTATTTTTATTTATCTATTGATTTAATTTACTTATTTAATTTATCTTATTCTGATAATCCTATTTTTGACCAGCGACTTTATTGAAAAAATAAATGATAGAGTGGACGAACAAATTATTACATTTTTTATTTATTTATTTATTTATTTATTTTTTTTCCGTTGATCGACCGTTACGCCCAAGTATGTTTTTTTTTTTCAACCAGCATCTCTCTATTTGAATTTTTCCTTTTCTCAATATGAAATTCTATAAACAGGATTTTTTTTTTTATATGAAATTCTGTTTTATTTTAATTAATTTATCTATTTGCTCTTTAAATGAACCTAAATAAAATCATCCGTATTATATTTCCTTTAGCTGTCGATATTTCATAAATTTTTTTTTTTTTAACAAAATACTCTAGTATTGATGTGTTGTTTCGTTGAGCCGTTGCTAGGCCAAAGTTTGTTTTTTTTTTTTAACCAGCGTCTTTCTCCTTGAATTCCAATCGCGTATATGTCATATGTCAGATGTTGCTTGGCAGCCCATTTAGGAGAAGGAAAACTCCGAACAACAACCCGCAACTCAAGGTGTTAATCGTGCCGAGGAGTGAATGGCTACTGCGTTATGAGGTCACAAACGATCCCCTACAGGCTTCGGGACCCTGTTTGTAAAAGACCGTTACAAAACATGCCGGGCAACTTTGGGTGGACTTTTGGACCCGTGCGTCACTCGTGGGAAAAACATGAAAAATACAAATAGAAATAAAAAGTCCAGTATGGCTCTTCCAGTGGATAAACAGGGAGCCCGTCCTTCAGGAGGGAACCTACCTGAGGTCGAAAAATCTGCCATAGGAACAAACTCCTACACAAAGAATGAATCTTCAGGTCCCCACAACCAGGATAATCCTAACGTTGGTCCTGAAAATTCACCAGCTAGATCTACAACCGTATATTTAAAGAAAGAAAAAATAAAATGGTCTCGTGAGGAGTACAAAGTCGTTATGACTGCATTTCATGAAGCGTTACTCAAACCTAAAAAAACGTGACTCGCCAAACATATGACATTTGGCGTGAAAAAGGTGGTCAAGCAAAAAGAAAGTATATTGACGAAAATAAATTAGCCAATGTACGTAGGTACATTATTCGTAATAACCGACTGACAGAGGCTGAAATCAATAAAATTAAAAGAATTGTAACAGGAAGGGACGAATCAACAAATTATGAAAAGAAATCGGAATCAGAAATAAAAAGTAATAACATCAAACAGGCCACAGGTCATAATGTAGAAACCGTGAGACACGCAGGTCACTGCGAAGATAATGCTGTGAATTTAAAAGTGCTGGAAAGGTGTGATCTGAGTCAGTTAAAAGACAAAAATAAAACGAGTTCAGAACACATCGAAGATAATTATTTGACGGAAAATAAGAACAATATACAGGAAGCCAAGATAGAAATAAAAAACCATCTAAGTCAAATACAAAATATTACAATGGAGGAACGTGAACAGCTCCCAGGATTACTGCCAACAAAACATAACCTCCGTACTATTAAACTCTACAATGCAGCACTGAAATCAATACTGGATGAAGACCCTCATACAGGTCTTAACGAAATAATATATGCATCGGCAACAGCAGCAACAAAAAAACTAAATATCAAAATAAAAACAAGGCAGTCTCGTAGACGTGAGGTTCCACCTTGGAAAAGAAAAATGGAGAGGGAAATAGAGCAGCTTAGGAGTGGATTGTCAGTATTGGATGAACTGAGTAGAGGAATGGGTGTAGGAACTAGGAAGAGCAGAAGAGCCGTAAAAAAATATAACATCAAGAATGTAAATGACGTCTTATCAAATAAAGAAAAAATAAAGCAAAAAATCCAACTGAAGGCTCAAAGAATAAGACGCTATGAAAAAAGAGCAAGATTTTACAGAGAAAACAAGATTTTTCAGACTGATGCAAAGAGATTTTACAGGGAAGTAGGTGGAGAAAGAATTGAAGTGACAGCACCCCCCAGAATGGAAGAAGTCACACAGTTCTGGGAAAAGATATGGGCTTGCCCTAAAGAACTTAGCAAGGAAGTACATTGGATTACGCAGGAGATAGAACGAATGAGGAATGGACCCGAACAGACATGGTCTGGAATTACGGAAGACGATGTTGAATTTGCACTAAAAAAAGCACGCAATTGGAAATTCCCGGGCATAGATAAAATTCCTAACTTTTGGCTGTATTGTTTGAATGCAGCACATAGAAAAATAGCCAAAGAACTTCAGGAAATGGTTGACGATCCCACTGGAGTTCCTGCATGGATGACCAGAGGAATTGCATTTCTTCTACCCAAGAATGGTGAAACAAACAACCCGAAAAACTACAGACCAATTACATGTCTTCCGACAACATATAAACTACTAGCATCTATTTTAGCGAGACAAACATATTTATTCTTAGAAAGAAATGACATAATACCGCTTGAGCAAAGAGGGTGCAAACGTGGCTGTTGTGGTTGTAAAGACCAATTGCTAATTAACAAAATGATCCTGGAAAACTGCTACAATACAAAGAAAAATCTTAGTACTGCCTGGATAGACTACCGAAAGGCATTCGATAGTGTGCCACATGACTGGATTTTAAAGACTTTAAATATATACAAGATATCGCCCGTCATCATCAATTTCATCAAACAGTGCATGTCTATATGGAAAACAACCCTTTACCTCAGTCATATAGATGGAGCCTATAGGTCTGATGGAATAGACGTCGAAAGAGGTATGTTTCAAGGTGATTCTTTATCTCCCTTACTGTTCTGCATGTCATTAGAGGCACTGACCAGTCAACTTGATAGGACAGAATGTGGCTGTGGGATGGGCCAAAAGAAAGTGGGCTATCTGTTTTGCTTGGATGACTTGGGGTTATATGCTAAGAATGATAATGAGCTGGAAGGTCTTCTGCAGGCTGTGAAATGCTTCAGCGAGGACATTGGAATGAAATTTAATTTGAATAAATGTGCTAAAGCTACAGTTTTACGTGGATCAATACAAGAAACATCCTCAATTAGCCTAGACCCTGCTGTAACAATAAAAGAATTGAAACCAGAAGAAGCATATAGGTACCTGGGTGTGAGTGAGAGCGAAAACATTCACCATAGAAGAATGAAAGAAATGGTGCGTGGAGAGTACTATGGAAGGCTACGAATGATATTGGGGACTGAATTGGATTCACAGAATAGAGTTGTGGCCATTGGTGGCCTTGCGGTCCCGGTTGTCCAATATAGCGTGGAGAGTACTATGGAAGGCTACGAATGATATTGGGGACTGAATTGGATTCACAGAATAGAGTTGTGGCCATTGGTGGCCTTGCGGTCCCGGTTGTCCAATATAGCTTCAACATCTTAAACTGGACTCTAAACGACATCAGGCGAATGGATGCTAAAACAAGAAAGCTTCTTTCTAAGCATGGGATGCATCATCCAAGGGCTGATGTAGACCGTCTGTGCATGCCACGTGGGGGGGGCTCTTGTTCGGCTGGAGTTGTCATGCAGGGCAACAACTGTTGGCTTACTAACATACATAGAAACAACAAAGGATTGGATGATACAATTAGTAAGGCAACATGAAGAAAGAAAGAAAAAAATATTCAATAATAAAAGAAGGCAGTAAATACAAACAAGATTTACAGTTAGTAGATTCTGTAGAAAAGCAAAACAGTAGCCAAGAACCAACTATTGCGGCAAAAATATGAAAATGAAAGCCAAAGATAAAGCTCTTGAAAAGATGAAACAGCGCTGGCAAGACAAACCTCTGCATGGCCAATATCCAGTACGTGCCAATAAATCCAATGTTGACAAAGTTAATACTCATCGATGGTTACGTGCATTTGGATTAAAGTCTGAAACTGAAGGATTTATACTTGCAGCACAAGACCAAAGTCTTTTCACGAGAAACTTTCAGGCAAATATTATGCATAATAATGTGGATCCAGAATGCAGGTTTTGTGATAAACACCAGGAGGCAATAGACCACCTAATCTCAGGCTGTTCTGTGCTTGCCCCAAACGAATATAAAAATCGCCACGATAGAGTTGGGCAATATTTACATTGGGCAATGTGCAAACATTATGGAAAAGCTGTAAACAAACACTGGTGTGAGCATCGTCCGGCGCCGGTTGCAGAAGATGTAACCATTCTATGGGATTACGCCATCTACGCAGACGGAGAGATTGAGGCAAACGGGCCAGACATTATTGTTAAAAACCAGAAGGAGAAAACTTGTCTATTAATTGATATGGCTTGTCCAGCGGGTTGTAGCATAGCAATCAAGGAATTTGAGAAACTGTCAAAATATAAGGACCTGGAAATTGAAATAGAAAAATGTGGAAATTGAAAACAAGAGTTGTGCCAGTGATGGTGGGTGCACTTGGAATGATAAAAAATGGAACAAAACAACACATTGAAAGAATCCCTGGAAACCCCAGCTTAAGAGATATACAAAAAATTGTCTTATTAAGTACAGCCCACACACTAAGGGGGACGTTGTCTATGTAATGCTGGGGATGATAGGGAAGATAGAAAAACATGAAATGGAGTCATAACAACACGCCACTACCTGCCTTAGGTCTCCCCGCAGACTTGGTTGGTAGTGAGACCAAAGCAGAAATCGAAATATGATGAAAAATGACATAATAATAATAATAATAATAATAATAATAATATTCATTATATCAAAAAAGAAGGAAAAAATAACAAAAATATCTATAAATATAATAATTATAAAAAAAAAAATAAAAAAGTAAAAATAAAAATAAAAAATATAAAAAGCTTTTGCTGTAAACTAATATTAACTTGACGTGGAAAATTAGCTGTAATATGATATTAACATACGAGTAAAAATTTAACATTGAAATTTGATTTAAAATAGAATGGGTTATATTTACGGTACAAATTAAATTGTACAGCATAATTTCAATACAATTCGAAAAATAACTATTCTTACTAGTATCCCAAAAATTCCTATTACATTTTTTAAAATTCAGTTAAAATAAAATAATTAAATCATTAAAAATAAAAATGAAACGTTAGAAAGATAAATCTAAAAATAGGGAGGGGAGAAATAAATAAAAAGAAAGAGATAAAAAAAATTAGAACACTATAGAAAAAAATTAATTTAAAATAAACTTCTTATATCAAACCTACGTCTGTTACATTGATATTCATTCTTAGAAACGCGACATAGGATTTCCTATTAAATTAAAATATACCGATTATATTGTATTTTTGCGGTGAAAAATAAATCATAAATCATACATCCTAATATAAATTACAATATAACCACTAGTAGTAATTTATTTTAAATAAAGTTAAAATAATAATTCCTAGTAAGAAAAACTAAATAAAAAATTAAAATATAATCTTAAAAAACCTCTCAAATAATAATAATAATAATAATAATAATAATAATAATAATAATAATAATAGACAAAAATATTTTAAAAAATTATAATAATAGAAAATAAAAGTTCGTAATATATATATATATATATATATATCTATATATATATATATATATATGTATATATATATATGTATGTATATATATATATATATATATATATATATATCAAACAAAATTTCTAGCAGACGCTAATAATAATAATAATAATAATAATAATAATAATAATAATAATAATAATGACTGTAATAATACTCATTCTATGAAAAACGAGAAAAAAACATTAAAACTACCTATAAATATAATAATTATAAAAATAATAAAATACACAAAAAATTAAAACTAATAAAAAATAAAAAATTAAAAAAATCAAAAAAACATTTCCTGTAACATGATATTAGCAACACATAATGTAAATTAATATAATTTACACTAATTCAAATCACAATCAGGATTTATCTAGAGTATTTTATATCTATTTTTCTCTCTGCATTTAAATATTACTTCATTCCGCTGATTAAGTAATTCCTTAGCATTATTATATTTTATAATCATCAATTTCCCCCCGGGCATAAATTGCACGTATTATGGAAATTGTTGGGAGTATTCGCGTATTGCACAATCTTCAATCTGACCAGTGGGGTAAATCCTCCGTCTTTAATATTTCAATATTGCTTAGATAGGGTAGATTGATAATTCAAGGAGGCGTTGGAAAAAGATTGTCTGTGGTTCTATAATCTCTACTTCCAATTACCTGCAGATATCCCTATATAAACTCTTTTATTGTTGGGGTCCTGCACTGGACAAATAGTGGCTTCATAGATAGCTTTTTCGGAATTATACCTGCCATCAACCTGACAATTTGTTTTATTGATGCAAGAAGGTTTGCCTACCAAAGGTTTGCTAAAGAAGTATCAAAGTAATTTATTATTATGTGAATTAATTATATTTTGCATTTTTTTTTGTGGCAGAATAGCTAATTTTAAGTGTTTTTCTATTGAATAATTTACTTAAGTGGTTTCGTTGGTAGAAGTGTTTGCGAACTAAATTTAAAAGTTTTCGTATCCAGTTCAATACACGCTCATTCCACAAGCGATCTATCTATCTATCTATCTATCTATCTATCTATCTATCTATCTATCTCTCTCTCTCTCTCTCTCTATATATATATATATATATATATATATACTCTATATATATACTCTATATATATATATATATATATATATATATCGCTTGTGGAATGAGCGTGTATTTAAATGGATAAGAAAATTCCGCTTTACAGAGCTGTTGTTCTTGCCATCGTTTTGTATGGTTCAAAGTCGTGGACTACGTACAGGTACCATATACACCAGCTAGATGTTTTCCATAAAAGCTGTCTGGGAGTAACCTGTGGAGTTAAACTTCAAGATAGGACATCTAACGTGGACATGTTTAACAGGTGTAATATTAGTGGAATCGAGATTTTTCTCATACAGTCGCAGTTATGATGGACTGGTCATGTCTTGATAATGTCTGATGACATGATACCCAAGATCCCAATGTTAAGCCAGTTAGATCAGGAATGTAGCACGCCTAGGTCTAAGATACAAAGACAAGCTGAAGAGCAACGATCAAGTGTGTCATAACACACTTGAGCGTCTAGCCTCGGATCCAGCAGAATGAAGATCAACGTGTTTTAGCGGACAGCAGTTTTCAGTCTGCCTCTCTGAATCGTCTTCAGGAAGTGAGAGCAAGATATAAAAAGGTCAGTCAATTTAACAGTGATCTCATCCCACAGTCCTCACTCTGCTGAGGCTGACAAAACAAACCTCGCTGCCGAGCTTGAAAAGAACCTCCGATCCGTAGCGGACTGGGTAAGAAATGGCTTGTGTATTTTAATGCTTCCAAAACGAGGGTGCTATTTATTAACCATCACAGGCAATCGCTCCTACCCCACCATTAGCATGGATCAGGCTTCTTCTTCTTCTATGTGCCCTGTCCCTTCAATACGTAGGCGATCATAGTTTTCCACGATTCCTGGTGGCTCTGAGCACGCCTTCTCCTATGACACCATGCAATCCTCGTTCCGTCATCCACCTGATTAGTTCCTTCAAATATGTTATCCGTTGCTTTCCCCTGTATCTTTTTTCTCTATCTGGCCTGTTAGTATCAGATTCTCCAAGCTCTCCTTCCTCATTGCGTATCAGCTGTCTATTCCTGATACTCAGTATTAGTTTCTGTTTTGTTTCCATCATTTCCAAGACCTCATCATTGCTCACAGGCTCGATCCATAATATTCGCAACATTCTTCTGTAGAACAACATTTCAGGTGCTTCAAGTTTTTCCTTCATCTTTGATGGTATGGTCCAGCATTCATTGGTATATTGAAGGACGGACAGCAAGTAACAATACAGTACTCTCGTATTTGTTTCTGGCGAAATTGTCCTGTTTCTTAATACCTTACTCAACTTCTGGAATGCTTCCTTCGCTATGCCAATTCGCCTTTGGATCGCTGTGTCGCACTTTCCGTCTTCTGTTATAACGCTTCCCAGGTATTTCAATTATTGTACCTGCTTGATTCTGGTATCCCCGACCTGTATTTGGCATTTTCGGTTGCACTTTTTACTGATGACCATGCATTCGGTTTATTTCTAGTCCTTTCTTGTTACTTTCTTCAGCTATCTTCTGTAGGATGTCTTGTAGTTTCCTTTCTGTGTCTGCTATCAGCACTGTATCATTTGCGTACCTTAGGTTGTTTAAATTGTGGCCTCCGATTACGAATCCAGGCATAACTTCTAGGGTCTTCAAAATATTCTCGCTGTACAAATTGAACAGATCCGGTGAAAAGACATATCCTTGTCTTACGCCCCTTTCTATCTTTGTATATCTACTCAATTCATTACCAGTCCGTATGCAAGCGGTTTGCTGCCAGTAAAGATTCTTGATCACTCTCAAGTCTTCCCCAAATATGTTCAGGCTGCCGAGCATCTCCATCAGTTCTTTGCAGGCTAGTCTTCTTGAAAGCAAAACACTGCGCCTCCTCGGATTAACTATCACAACAGACCTCAAGTGGAATAACTATATAAAATTCATAGCTAAATCCGCTGCGAAGAAAGTCGGTTCTCTGCGTAGAGCCAGCAAGTTTTTCCCGTCTGAAATACTCCTGCACATATATAAATCTACCATCCGCCCGTGCATTGAATACTGCTGCCATATCTGGTCGGGTGCTCCTGCTATTCACCTAGGTGTCCTTGACAAAATCTAACGGAGAATATGTAATGTGATAGATCCCGACTTGGCAGCTCGGATACAGTCACTTTCTCACCGGCGCAATATAGCTTCCCTGTGTTTCTTCTACAAATACTGTCACAGCTTCTGCTCTGATGAACGTAGCTCACTGTTGTCCCCTATATATAAATTTACTCGAGCCACAAGGTTAGCAACTAATTAGCACTTTTGCTGTGAAACCAATAAATTTTAAACTCAAATTTTACTCTATCAGCTTCTTTTCTCGCACTTCTCGCCTGTGGAATTCCCTTCCATTTATTTGCTTTCCCGACAGCTATAATCTCCAAGAATTTAAATGTAAAGTCAATAGTCATCTCTTATCTCACTAACCTGCATCCTCTCTCTCATGCTCTTTTCTCCGTCTACTCCACTCACATCTGTATTCTCATCCTTCTCTTACCCATTTCTAGACACCCCCTATAAACTGTCACTCTTTCTCATAACTTTCCTCCTATGCAACCCCCTGTAAAACAGTGGCAATAAAATGCCTTGATTGGGGCGATATGATTATAAAAAAAAAAGTGTGGCTTCTTTTGTAAATCACTAGCGGGTTTTGACTGCCACTTAAGAATATCTCACATAATTTTATAACTGAAACAACTAATCTGTCAGACTGGGAGAGTCCATTATATATCTATGTGTGTGTGTGTGTATGTGCGCGCACGCGCGTGTGTGTTAGATCCTACATGCTTTATTCATGCGCAGTGATCAAGCAAGATTCATTTTGTTGAAAATCACAACAATGCAGTTTTAAGGCCATATAGTCTCTAATGACCCTACAACCACACAACTAAATCCTGTACAGAAAACAAATGTAGTGTATCGATTTACATGCCCGTTCAAAGTTGTATCTCAGATACTATTAATAAACCCACGACATATATTGGTTTTACTACAAACACGCTCTCTCGTAGACTTACCTGTCACCTTTCTGATCATAGTTCTATTAAACAACGTTTCTTATGAAAGCATAGCCATGTACGTAATATTAGAAAGATTAGAACTCAATAATGCTCAAACATACACACAATTAAAAGGATTTTGGAGGTCATCAACATTAAGTCAAAGCAACACAAACTTCATAAAATCACATTTCCAACTAGTCACAACACATTACATTGTATTTAGACATATGGTTCTGTTGTTAACATTTCAGTTTCCGGCATGGAAACGTCATAGAACCGCAATACTAATTTACGACCAACATCTGCTATACTGTGACCGTTATTGTCGCATAGAAATTTTTTATATAAACGCAAGAGAATATCATCTTTCATAATGAATATCTTTAAGTTTATGTCCCTACAAACAGCCTGAAATGGCTCATGTGGTCCGAAAGCGTAGGACTAAAAGTTAAAGCTAAAATACGATGTTTTAAAACGGCTCGTGATTAAACATAATATACAATCGCCCGGTTTACACTCCACCCATGTCTACTGAACAGGTGAAGAGGCTCATCCCTTGTTTCCTGTTTAGGATGTGGTTTCCGGCTTTCTCTTTTCCAATATTTTCACTCTTTTCTTTTTTTGTTTTTTTCTTCTCAATTGGAGTAGATAGACTAAACTATCGCCCGATTTACACTCTACCCATGTCTACTGAACAGGTGAAAAGGCTCATCCCTTGTTTCCTGTTTAGGATGTGGTTTCCGGCTTTCTCTTTTCCAATCTTTTCACTCTTACGTAGCCCCATGCTCATCAGTGGCGTTACCGCCTTGCTCGGGGTGATATGATTAAAAAAAAAGAAAAAAAACACTCATTGTCTGTTACATTTAACAATATACGTTTGTGTGTGTGTGTGTGTGTGTGTGTGTGTGTGTGTGTGTGTGTGTGTGTGTGTGTGTGTGTGTCTCAGTGTGTCTGCATTTAATCAATTGAACCGAAGCAAGAAACCAATACTACTAAGATGCATGGGGCCAATGAGAGTTAAGGAGAAGGAAAGGACTTTAGAAGGAATCAAAGAACAATTCCTAAATAATGGTCAAGGGATAAAACACCAGTCCTGTTCAAAATACCGGTACCAGTATCAAACTCTCTACTCTTATTGGAAAGAAAAACATGATTAGTAAATAATATTAAAGTTTAGTCGGACACGTTAGAATTATAGAGTTAAATTAGGCTTTAAAAAGAACCGGAAAACCAATCTGTGATTTTTTTTCTCTTTACCTACGTCACAGCTATCACGAGTTCTTGCAAACTTGCCAGTTGTCTCTACCTAAACTGATGATGACTCAAGAAATTCAAAAACCTCGACTATATTTCCCGTACTTTTTTTCCGAAATGAACTTCGGACAAAAATTTCTTAGGGAATTTCCTCCTTGTCTGATAATTATTATTCGTAATTTTTAAAATGTTCTTTATTTTATCCTGTTGTACGATTCTAATCCATAACTGATTCCAATTTTTATATGTATCGTTCATTCAGTAATGAATTTGAACACTCTAACAACTGGCGTATGTTTACATAGTATATCACAGGCTAAAAGCGTGCCGCCTTCTACCGAGCACACATAGCTCATAGGTAAATTGCCGACTGACTTCAATTCAGTCGGGTTTCAATCCTGGGTAAAAGCAATCGATGTCTAACCGCACTGATGAGCTGTGATACAGCGAAACAGATCTGTCTGCGGATGACTATATATATATATATATATATTATTTCATGAAACACACACACACACACACACACACACACACACACATATATATATATATATATATATATATATATATATATGTTTCATGAAATAATATAGAGGTACTGTGTCTACTTATTTTTATATTGATCCTTTCCAGTTCTCTAATCAGTTTCTTGATGTTAAGATGAAAAGTTTCTGAAGGAAAGCGCCGTTTTTCTTTTACCTAATTATTTTTTTTAATATAGCAACAACATATTAAAATGCATTAAATGCCATTTTGCATTTCTACCAACTTCCGGTCAGAAACCTTGGTTTTTCAAAAAAAAAAACAAAAACAAAAAACAAACAAACTTCCGTAAGTATAACAGATAGATTAACAAATTGTAAAATAACTATAACAGATAGAGTTCGCGCTTTTTTTTTTTTTTTTTGACAGTCACTATGACAACGGAATGTAGATGTTATCGCACCTGAAATACGTTTGTAATTTACCCCAGTTGATCTCAGAAAAGATCAAAATGACTTGGGTTTAAAAAACAACTATAGCACCTCTCTTGATGAATTTTATCATAACATCAAGACAGATGATTCAGTCAGTTAAGTGCCATACGTGATACACGCTTGGGCGATCATGTCTCTTTCGAGACATGACTGACTGGGCAGAAGATTATCCCGCAGTAGGTTGCCATTGCTTTCTGCAGTAGACTGGTTGCCGACCAAGGCTATAGAACCCAATCTGTCCTGCTATTTAACCCATACCTGGAAGGAAAAGACGGAATAATACCTTTCCCAAGGGTATTTGCACGTAAATAAATGCAATGAATTTAGCTGGAATTCGAACTCGGCTCCCCCGATTTCTCGTTCCGAGCCGATATCCATTGCACCACAACGCACATAAACATCTGTATAAAATAAGTAGAGACATTATCTATATATTATTCAATAAAACACACACACACACACACACACATACATATATATATATATATATATATATATATATATATGTGTGTGTGTGTGTGTGTGTGTGTGTGTGTGTGTGTGTGTGTGTTTGTATGTTTTGCCAGCAAATTTTCTTTTAAACAGGTCAGAGTAATTAAATTACAAATATTGTCTTCCTATTTTTTAATAAAAACCGTTCATACGGTTAATCTTTCGCGTATAACAATCGAAAGATGTCAGAAAGATGTCAGAAATGAGCTGTAACGTTGACAGATGTTATTTCCATTCATTTCTCATGGTATCCCAAGCACTTTCAACCTCTTTTCGAGATCATCTTCAGGGGTGTGAGTTATGGTAACAAATGTAACCGAAACACTGTGTTGCTAAAAATTACTGTACATTTTTTCTGCTTCAAATATAACTGTTGAGAATTGCTAGCGTTCATTAGAACGTGAAAATTATCTGAAATGGAATTTTTTTTATATGTCGTCATGTCATGGTCAAAACGTGTTAATGCATGAAGAAACTGTTCTTTTTACAAACATTTTAGAACATTACTACAGTATTCATAGCTAATACTATTAAGTGACTGCTTAAGGGTTTCAATGAATATTGCCTCGAGAATCTGTAGTTTGCTTTTGTTGTTTTCTTGGTGTAGGATAGTTGTGTTATCGCTCATTACTTTTTATATTGTGAATGAAGACAGGAATGAACGGATTTTATTAAAAATAAGCAAGCATAATATTTGCTATTTAATCTGACACACACACACACACACACACACACATATATATATATATATATATATATATATTAAATATAAGAGACAATGAATGTCTATTATATTTAATCATGAGCCGTTCTAAACGTCGTATTTTTGCTTTAATTTCAGTTGTAAATAAAGACAAAACTTCTCCAACAGTCAATAATGGATTTCCTAACTCCGTTATTGATCAACAAATTAAAATGTATCTCAACAAACTTAACAATAGCTCTAACAATAATGATAATATTAATAATAATGGTTTACATCAAAATAAACATAACACTATTAACTTATACTATTGCAACCAAATACATAATAATTATAAGCAAGATGAAAAAACTCTCAAGAACATAATACGTAGAAATGTTAAACCAGTGGATAGTAATAATCAAATTAAACTCATTATATATTATAAAAAGTTTAAAACAATTGACCTCATAGTTTATAATAACCAACAGGCACTAAACTAAATTCTTTACAAAAAACCAATGTAGTGTACCAATTTACATGCCCATTCAGAGATTGCATCTCTGATACTACTCAAAAACCTAGTACATATATTGGTTTTACCACAACCACGCTCTCCCGTAGACTTACATGTCATCTTTCTGATCAGAGTACTATTAAACAACATTTCTCTGAAAAACATAAACATGTAGGTAATATCAGACAGATTTTGGTCAACAATACGGTGATCCTTACTCATACACACAGTAAGAGGAACCTGCAGATATTGGAGGCCATGTACATCAAATCAAAACAACCAACACTCAATAAAATCAACTTTAAAACAGGAAATAACATATTACATTGCATTTGACTAGATGGTTTTGTTGTCATTTCGCGCTATCCCGCGGTGTGACGTCATAAAACCGCATCGCAAACTTAAGAACTGCGTTTATTATTTTTGGTAACTATTGCCGTTGCCAAGCGGAGTTTTATGTCAACACAAAATAAAATCGTCGGTGATGGTGGATTTTATAATATTTCAGTTTAAACAACCTCTCTGAAGATGGCTCATGTGAGCCGAAAGCTTAGAAGAAAACCAATAAATAATTATCCAAATGTTGGAGAATTTTTGTCTTTATTTTCAACTGAAATTAAAGCAAAAATACGACGTTTAGAACGGCTCATGATTAAACATAATAGACATTCATTGTCTCTTATATTGAATAGAATATGTCTAGAAAATTACTTGCTGCCTCGATATACTAAATATATATATATATATATATATATACATATTTTGTTCGAATGCTTATATTTATCCAAACGATTTTGATTATATTTTTAGCCATAATCGAGATGAATTTCATTTTACTTTTAACTGAATATATAGATTGTTTTATGTATGCTATTTTTAATTGTTTTACCCCAAGCAAGACAGTACTGACACTGGGGCGAAAGGGGCTATATATGAGGAGAGTAAAACGGATTGCCTGGGGTGTCCGAGCATGGGTAAGAGAAGGATCAGAATACGAGTGTGAAGAGAGTTACTTGAGAGTATAGTAAAAAGTGAGAAGAATAAGATACAGGGGGTGTCGGGAAAAGGATGAGAGAGGATGGAAGTTATGGAGATAAGAGATGACAATTGACAATGCATTTAAATTTTTGCAGATTGCAACTATATTTTCTAAACACAGTCAGCACATCATGGCCATGTTCATAGTTGATATTATTGAGTATTGATTTCTTTTTGATTAATAATGCTTCCGGTATTTTTAGCCCTTTTTTTTACATGGGAATGGTATTAATATATTCGTATTATCGATGAATATGTTACAGTTAGAGTTTGGTAGTTCATCTTCCAGATGTGAAAAGGAGCTAAAAATAATGGGAGTAATATTAATAATAAACGAAAGACCCAACACTCAATAGTATCAACTATGAACACGGCCACAATGTGATCACCGTGTTTGGGAAATAAATCATTCCTATCACTTTATGTACATAAATATAACAATGTATTTATTTAGTTAAAATTAAAATATAATTAATTTTTGAAAATGGCTAAAAGTATAGCCGAAAGTTCTTGAATAAATGCTGTCAGTTTTTATAGAATTTATCTACTGAAAACTGAAAAGAAAAAAAATATATATATGTATATATAAAGAAAAATTAAGACAGACTCATTATTTCATGGTGAATCGGAATTTTAGGCCTATTTCAGGTGAACCATCGCCAGCTTTCGTCTTTATTTTACAAAAGATTTTACACGAATGAAATTCACAAAGACCTAAAAAAACGAATAAAAATAACGGTCGCTTCTTTAAAAGAGAAAATTTAAGAAAAAATACACCAGTTTGGCAAACACATACACACATTCATACATAATCATATATACACGCAATATATAATCAGATGACACGCATAGCGGACAATATCAACAAAAATTCGACGATATATTCGTCTAACAGGCAGGTTGCAGACCCGTGGATTTGAAACGTAAAGTGGGTTAGGTGTGTGTGTGTGTGTGTGTGTGAGAGAGAGCGTTATATATATATATATATATATATATATATATATATATATAAACTTGTTTATAAATGGAACTTTGTGTGTGTGTGTGTGTGTGTGTGTGTGTGTGTGTGTGTGTGTGTGTGTGTGTCCGTTACCTATACACTCCGAAACGGCTGAACCGATTTTCTTGGAAATTTACATAGTTGTACTATAAGCGTCTGCAAATGTTCTTAGCTAGGTTTTGTGCCGAGGTACACCCGATAAATATCGAAAATCGATAATCGAAAAAATCGGGTTATAGAAGGAGTGGTCCGATTTTAAACAAATTTGATACACTCATAGACAAAGACATAAGAAACGATTTTCAGAAGTTTCAAGGTTGCAGTTCTTACAATAGCGCAGAAAATTTGATATCGATACCAGAAAATCAAAATTTGACTGACATCCATTCATTTTTCTTTCAATCTACGGTTTCCCTTTAACTGGAAACAACTATTGCTTTTTAGTCTTTCGTGCCAACGTCCAAAGTGTCTGAGCTCCAAGACCATGGATTAGTTTTAAAGCTTTCGTTACATCCGAGCAACGCAGGGCGATACTGCTAGTATATATATAAGTGAGCGTGTGTGCAGTCATGGCCATTCGTTTTGGTTTAAATATCCTAACCTGTAGCTTAACTAACGAATTTAGCGTGATCAAAATCTTTTCTTGTGATAAGGTCAAACTGACAGTGAGATTTTTTTTTCTTTGTACGACTCAACATTTCTCAACTGAGGATTAGGGAAATTAGTGAGAAGTTGCTATGATTTTTATTCCAACGAAAATTGTATTACCCTTGGGCTAATAATTTCACGCTTGAAAATTTCATTTAACAATTCTTCTTTTCCCATTATTTCTTTTCTTTTTCCAATTTTCTTTTTGTTTATTCTGCTGCAAACTCGATCTTTGCAAGGATCTTGAGAGACTCGCCTGTGACCGTAACAATGAACTAATCTTTCTGGCGATACTGTAATCATCAGTGAATCAGATTTGTTGTTGAGTTTAATCCGAATTTTCGCCTCTAGGGTTTGTAACGGCGTTAAAAGTGTATGAAATATTCAGTTCTAATTGATGAAAATACGCAACCTGTTCGATGGAAAGACTTGAAGTGTAAACAAGTTTAAACATTATCAGGTGAAGTTTTAAACATTATCAGGTGAAGTTTTAAACATTATCAGGTGAAGTGCTATTTTTCGCTTTTCATGTCGGAAATCCTGCCTCTCTTGTTTTCCCCTAGATATTTCACTTCTGGCATAGAAAAATATTGATATATATATATATATATATATATATATATATATATATATATATATATCTTCTTTCATAAGTTCAGCCTAAGCAAGGTGATAATGTCACTAAGATGCAAGGAAGGTAAAAAATGAGAATATATATATATATATATATATATATATATATATATATATATATATATATATATATTATAATGGTTGTTACAATGGTTTATAAATCCATAGTATCAATACACAAAAAATATCGCGTTTCGAAGCTGCTACGTGCTATATAATGCTCTACGCTGTATCGAGCACTCTTTATAAAAGTAAATGCATGAAAAGTAGGTAAAAACCTACGTGTTCTACAACTTTGTTACAATATATATATATATATATATATATATATATATATATATATATATATATGACAATCTGGCATGTGTATACACCGCTTATATATAACACGCTAAAATTTCCCCTCTCTTATTCTATGGCTTAGGGAGTAGAGAATAGCACCAAATAGGTCAGAAGCAAGTAGATGTCTAGCCACACTGATGACCTGTGATACAGCAGAACAGGCTTTTCTGTGGATGACAAATATATACATATATATTAATATCACAATGATTTTTCTATACGAGAGGGGGTATATATCGAAAATTTCTCTTTAGCCATCAAACTTACATTATTTGTAAATATATATATTTTTTCTATTTCAATTTTCAAGTCTTTATATTTTGACAGTTTTTCGAATTCCTTGGTTGCTATGTTACAATCCACTGGACAAACCATATCAATTAATAAGCAATTTTTTTCTTTCTGGTTTATAATAATTATGTCCGGCCTATTTGCTTCAATTGTTCTGTCTGTGTAAATAGTGTAATCCCATAGAATGGTGACATCTTCTATTTTTTAAAACGGAGCTGTGTGGTGTTTATTCCAGCGTTTTTTCAAATATTTTTCATCGTGTTTGTACATTGTCCAATGTAGATATTGCCCCACTCTGTCGTGACGATTTTTTTATTCATTTGGGGCAAGTACAGAACATCCTGAGATTAGATGGTCTGTTTCTTGGTATTTATCACAGAACCTGCATTTTGGATCCACATTATAATGTATAATGTTTGCCTGAAAGTTCTTATTGAAAAGACTTTGGTCTTGCGCTGCAAGCATAAAGCCTTCAGTTTCAGATTTCAATCCAGATGCACGTAACTATCGATGAGCATTAACTTTATCAACATTCTGAGTTTTGGCCATGCAGAGGTTTGTCTTGCCAGCATTGTTTCATCTGTTCAAGAGTTTATTCTTAGCTTTCTTTTTCATATATTTTGCCGCAATAGTTGGTTCTTGGCTTCTGTTTTGCTTTTCTACACAATTTACTAAATGTAAATATTGTTTGTATTTACTGCATTCTTTTATTATTGAAAATTTTTTCTTTTATTATTATTATTATTATTATTATTATTATTATTATTATTATTATTATGTCATTTTTCATCATATTTCGATTTCTGCTATGGTCGCACTACCAACCAAATCTGCGGGAAGACCTAAGGCAGGTCGTGGTGTGTTGTTATTGCTCCGTTTCATGTTTTTTAATATCTCTTCTAACATCCCTAGCGTTACATAGACAAAGTTCTCTTTAGTGTGTGGGCTGTACTTAACAAGACAATTTTTTGTATATCTCTTAAGATTATTATTATTATATTTATTATTTTTATTATTATAATTATTATTATTATTATTATGTCATTTTTCATCATATTTCGATTTCTGCTATGGTTGTACTACCAACCATGTCTGCAGGAAGTCCTAAGGCAGGTCGTGGTGTGTTGTTATGGCTCCATTTCATGTATTTTCTATCTTCCCCATCATCCCTAGCGTTAAATAGACAAAGTTCTCCTTAGTGTGTGGGCTATTTTTTGCATATCTCTTAAGCTGGGGTTTACAGGGATTATTTCAATGTGTTGTTTTGTTCAATTTTTATCATTCCAAGTGCACCTACTATCACTGGCACAACTCTTGATTTCAATTTCTACATTTTTTCTATTTCAATTTCCAGGTCTTTATATTTTGACAGTTTTTCAAATTCCTTGGTTGCTATGTTACAATCCGCTGGTCAAGCCATATCAATTAATAGACAAGTTTTTTCTTTCTGGTTTTTAACAATAATGTCCGGCCTATTTGCTTCAATTTTTCTGTCTGTGTAGATGGTGTATTATTATTATTATTATTATTATTATTATTATTATTATTATTATGATTATTATGTTCTATTTCTTGAATCTGTGTATAATAAAAGAAAAATTGCATTAAAGATAATACCATCCAGAAATACATTGCTTGAAGTTGTTTTGGCAATACATGCTGTTCTATCTATCTATCTAGCTAGCTAGCTAGCTAGCTAGCTAGCTTCGAAGAGAGAGAGAGAGAGAGAGAGAGAGAGAGAGAGAGAGAGTAGATATAGATCTTTCTTGCTTTCTCCTTTCTCTCTCTTTCTCTAGATAGATAGAAATAAATAAATAACTATAAATATTAAAGGTAAAATATAACCTTGTGGAAGAAAATATGATATATGTTTTCTTGCCACAACAGATAAATTTGATGGCGTTTGTTAGATTTCTTGATTTATAGCCTTTCACTGGGTTTTATGTCGGCTTCGACATAGAAGCATTTCTAGTTGCCATGCAGATTTCATTCAAACTGGTTTCATCTGAGGATTCATTCACTCAGTTCCGTTCCGTTGTGGGAGCGTGTTTATGCATGGATTGGAGCCTTCAAGGTCTGTTAGTAGACGGAGAACTGGTGCAACCGAATACACAGGGGAAACAATACGGATCAAAAGAATTCCCTGTATACCTTTACCTTGTTAGGTTTCGGTCGGTTTGAGCGGTAAGAGGAAAGAGTGTGTGTGCCTTATCTATCTATCTATCTATCTATCTATCTATCTATCTATCTTTCTAACCCCTTCTATCTATCTATCTATCTATCTATCTATCTATCTATCTATCTATCTATCTATCAAACAATATGAAGTAGATCTCCAGAGAAACCTATTAAATTAATTAAATTATCATTTTTATTCCTACCCTGTCGCTTTTGATTCTTTCATAGAAACACGTCTGTCTCATCAATGAGGAAATTTTATTCGAAGATCTGATAAATGCATACAAAATTCATTAGTTTAATTCTGATTCGATAACTTATATCATGCAAAGAAGTGGTTTGCAGGCCTTTTTAAGACAAGCGTAAATATATCTCATATGTTTATGTTAGTGGGGATAGATTTGAACTGGTATATATTTTTTATTCTGCATTTGAGACTGTATACTCTAGGATGAATGTCAAGGTTTAACCTGCTTGATTCGAAAGTTATTGTATTGTAACGTGCTTAAATTACAATGTTCGGTACACGTTTTCAATAGAGAAATATATTTGTGTATTTCTGTATTTGTGTCAACTTAACTGTTAAGGCTAATAAAAACAAAGAAACAAAACACTGAATGAGTAGCAATTATCTTTCAAATAAGGTATATATGCTGATGCTGAAAATTCTTGACCGGAGATCCTTTTTTTTTTTTTTTTTAAATAAATCACCCCAAGCAAGACAACAAAGCCACGAACACACAGATCGTTACTAAGTGTGAAAGAACATAAGAAATCATTATTAAGGAGTTAGAACAATTAAAAAAATAAGAATTAAGAAGATAAAAGATAACGATTGCCATTGCAATTCAGTTTTTGTAGAAGTAACCTGACTGGAAAATGAGAAGACGAAAGAGATTTCCACAAACAAAATGCGATAGAGGAAACTGTCAGCATAGAACTTTAACTGTAAAATGATAAGATCTTGTTGCCAATCTAGTACTTTCTTTTAAACTATTTTGTGGAATATTGGTTACTTATAGATATATTATGCTTTTATTTTTCATATATTAATTTGAAATTCTTTGTAAATATTACATATCAAAACGGCCTATACGTTGTGTGTGTATTTCTATATAGATACGATTCTCTAAATATAACCAAATAACAAAACATCAAAGTTTTAGGGAATTTCTTTTCTTGATTAAAGGAATAACTTTTCTACTCTTCTGTGTGATTTTTAAGCCGCGTTATATTGCTACATAGAGGGGATAAATACCTGGGTACGATCAAATAGCATCCGATATTTCTGCTTGAAATGTATAACGGGTCATGGATGATGAATAAGACAGAAATCAGGAATTAAATTTATGAGTGGTTCTCTTATGCGTCGCGTCCTTTCTAGACATGAACAATCATGGCTTTGCAAAACTTTCTACCCCTTGTGGCTGCTAACAGCTTTTCTTAATTTTCTAAGGCACCCAACCGTCATTCCACCAGCCATTCAGACAAACCCATCAGCATGAACTTTAGCTACCTCTTCCTTATTCTGGGAATAAGTTTTCTTTTAGGGGTCATTTTCTTGAAAATTTCCTCGTTAATTAATCACTCCGTCAAGTGGAATTGTTAGTATCCTTCTGTTGCACCACATTTCTGTTACCTCCATTTTTCTCTTCATCTGTGGGAAGATTGTTCAGCATTCATTTCAGTACAAGAAGATGGATAACATATAGCAATCCATCACTCTAAAAGATTACTTTTTCCTTTACTAAGCACTTTGCTTAGCTTTTGAAAGACACCTTTCTCTAGTGATAGCGGCTAGACCAATATATTTTCAAATTTCAGTGTTGCATTTTCTATTCTCTATTAAAAAACAATTCCACATATTTCTAACTTGTTGACATCACTAATCTATATCTGGCGTTTTGGGTATGTTTTCTTACTGAACCATAAATCTATCTATCTATCTATCTATCTATCTATCTATCTATCTATCTATCTATCAAGAAAATTCGTTCCATCTTATGACATATGTATACAATACTTGTTATGGATTTTGAACTGACATGTATTTCGTCACAGTCACTCACACATACTAATGTTATCGACATATACACACACTGAGTTCGTCTATAGTTTGGATGCGCTAAACACACATTATTTTAGTTTATATATGCTTACACATTCATAATAAACATCTAATGTTTTTATTACGCGTTGGCACACACACATAAACAGACACAAGTTTTTCCTTCTATGTTTAATATTCATTCATTGCTTTGTCACACGTGACATGTATCTGACCAATGAAACCATACCTCAATCAATATTCGTCTTTAATAAATCTCTCTGAAGAAACTTGTTAAAATGAAGCATGTTAGATTAAAGGCACATTTTTCCTACTTTTTCTTTATTCTACTCATTCAAATCTATCTACGAAAATAGTTAAAAAAAGTTTTAAGCCTCATCAAAAATAAATCGAAAGTACAAGACAGTATTTTTCAGTATAGCCTCACTTAACATAAATTTACTTCGTCTGACGATGCTTAAGCGTTGCAATCTCGTCACGGAAAA
>JBBBDQ010000397.1:395000-447500 GCA_037127315.1 Ascarosepion bandense
ATTTAAGACTTTCACTTTATGTTTGGATAGTTTTCTTTTGTATTCATTAAGAGAAAATCTGACAGAACTAGATAAAGCGATTTATGATGTCATTTGAAGAAGTTACTTGTATGTCAGCTCAATTCTGCTAGTTTTATCATATTTTAACACTAACTTTTACGACAAATATTCAGCCAGCTAGCAAGTTTTAACGGACTGTAACTTTTCAACCACTAAATAAGACTTCATTGTTTTAATTAAGATTTTTATTCAACATTTATGGTTTGCCAATTAAAGGACAAAAGTACAATATTTCTCCATGTTTACCCACTGTGGTGCTGGTGTGGTGGTGATGATGATGATGATGACAATGATGATTATGTTGATTTTTCTTCTTCTTTTTCTATGTTCCATGTTCCTTTAAGACGTATATAATTATATCTCTCCACATTTTCCTGTTTTTTGGAGCTCTTAGTAAATTCTCTTTTTATTCCTAACCTCTATTCTGCCATCCATTTACACAAGCTCGTTCGGTAGGTTATGCGTTATTTTCCTCTGTCTCTCAGGCCTTCAGTCTGTCCCCTGAGTGTCAGATTTTTTAAGCCCTGTTTCCTCGTTATGCAACACAGAAATTTCAACTGTCTTTTTATAATTCTAATGAATAGTTTCCTTTTTGCCTCTGTTTCCCTTAAACTTTCGCCGTTGCTAACATATCCAGTCCATGGTTTTCTCAGCATCCTTCTACAGAGCTACATTTCTTACGGTTCAGTTCTATCCTTATTCTTCATCTGTGAGGCGGTTGTCTAGTATCCACGGTTCAATAGAAAAGCTGTGTACTGAAAAAAAAAAGGAAATATTACAGCTTTAATATTTTATTCAAATCTTTTTGTGGAATAAAATGTTATCACCAACCCTAATTATGTAGTAATAATAATGTTGATATCACCCGTTTCCTTATAAGGAAACATTTGCCATACATTGATCGAACATTCGGTGAAAATTATAACATGCTTGTATTAAAGCAGTTATTCAGGAAAAAATTAAAAAAAAATCTATTAACTGTTATCGCGCTCTCCAGTATTAAACTTACTAACACGTAATATTTTTGCTTTTACAAATTTATACCTTTAATTTTATTCATAGGATATGCTATATTGAATGTGTTAAATCTTTCAGACATCTGTATTTTCATTATAGCTAGGTCATCTTTCCACTTCTTCTTCTATGTGCCAAGTTCCTTCAATACGTAGGCGATCATGGCTTTCCACGTTTACCTATCCCTGGTGGTTCTGAGCACGCCTTCTCCTGTTACACCATGCAATCCTAGTTCCGCCATTCACCTGATTAGGTCCTTCAAATATGTTATCCGTTGCTTTCACCTGTCTCTTTTTCCCTCTATCTGGCCTGTTAGTATCGGCTTCTCCAAGCCCTCCTTCCTCATTGCGTGTCCCAGAAACCTTAGCTGTCTCTTCCTAATACTCAGTAATAGTTTTCTTTTTGTTTCCATCATTTCCAAGACCTTATCATTGCTCACATGCTCAATCCATGATAATCGCAGCATCCTTCTGTAGAACCACATTTCAGTTACTTCAAATTTTTGCTTCATCTTTGATAGTATTGTCCAGCATTCACTGCCATATTGAAGGACGGACAGCACGTAACAATCCAGTAATCTCTTCCTTGTTTCTAGCGAAATTGTCCTGTTTCTTAATACCTTACTCAACTTCTGGAATACTTCCTTCGCCATGCCAACACTACTTAGTTCAAAATGTGTGGCTACTTTTTCACATCTGATTGGTTTGAATATGATAGACACCCGTCTGAATACATTGCCGTTAAATTAAATATGCGAAATTAGTTGTGCCCCTGAACATGCGTATACAATCGTGGGCGACTCTCCGTGTACCGATATAGATTTCCATTACAAGGTTTATTTTTATAAGTGTAAGTATTTGTATTTATGGGAGTAAATGGCAACCGCGTAAACAGGCTCGGACCAATCAGAAAACAACACGTTATACGGAATCGAGAAGAAATGGCTTCAAGGCACGACATCGAAGTGCAAGCGTATTAGTTGTTTGGTGTCCACTCGACAAAATGCCAAAAAAAAAGAGAAAGAAACACACGACGAGCCGTTGGACTTGGTTCTAAGATGTCTTGCCTATTTTGCATCATCACGTTCGCAGAAGCCCCGGATTGTAATGTTAGCTTCCGCTTTGCTGATATTTTGTCTGTCGAATCTACTGATGCAGTTTTTTTCCCCTTCCGGTTTGTCTTGATTGCCATATATTTCTATTCAATGTTTTTGTTTTTGTTTTTCATTTGTTTGTTTCTTGTTCTTTCCTATGTAGTTGTTTTTTTTTATTTTATTTTGTATTCTTAATTCGTTTCTTTTTGGTTTTCATTATTTATTTTTACTTTCTTTTGCTATTGTTTCTTCCTTCTGTATTCATGAAATGAACGAGGATTGATTCTTCGTAAATCTTTTTCATATGCAGATTCGACCCGAATGTGACACTCCCGCTTTTATTAAACTGGTCTTTGGTGTCAGCGGTATATGTTGGTAGTAATCAAGTAAAGTTTTTAACCTCTTGATCAATAACTCATGTTTTTTTTTGTCTTATTACGGATAGCAGCAGCGCAGAAATCTGGCAAAAATATTTCTGATATGATAGCGGAGAAGCTGAGGCGTATCATTGTATAGCTCCATGCGAAACAATACACGCATTGACATTGTTGAATTTTTCAGTTAGTAAGTTAAGTTCCATACGTGATACACGCTTGGGCGATCATGTCTCGAAAGAGACATGACTGACTGGGTAGAAGATTATCCCGCAGTAGGTTGGTATTACAGTAGACTGGTTGCTATTGCAGTAGACTGGTTGCCAACCAAGGCTATAGAACCCAATCTGCCCTGTTATTTAACCCATAACTGGAGGGAAGAGACGGATTAATACCTTTTCCAAGGGTATTTGCACGTAAGTGAATGCAACTGGAATTCTAACGCGGCTCCCCAATTTCTCGTTCCGAGCCGATATCTAGTGCACCACAAACAACAAAGATGAATACTTGGAATTTAGCCTTTTCTTGGATAAAGACATTGAACGACTTTCTTGGAGCATTATTGCTCATGCCTCATGAAAAGATACTTAGAAAAAATTGGCTTAACAAAAGCATGTTTCCATTTTCCTCAGTCGTTTGCCACTATCCACGGGAATTCGCATAGATGCTCGAGGGTCACCAAAGTAGAAAAGGTGTGCAAGAACGCTAGAACCCTTTTTTATGAAACAGACAACTGTTGCTAAGAACTACTACTCGCATAATACTTGGTCATCTTTCCAGTTTCTACATCAACAATGTGATCTCCGAATACCAGAAAAAACAGGTTTCATGAAAATGGCGTAGGTTACAAACTCTACTGCTCATGATAGCCAAAAATCTGAACAGCAATCTTTTAGTGGTAGGTTTTTGACAGAAATTTCGTCTCCTCCCAACGGGAAGCCTCTACCCACAGGTCACCCTCTCCGCATTATCTCTGTACACCTATGTAGCAACCATCGAGATAGACTTTGCAGCATTTTTTTCAAAGCTTCAAGAAAGTCTGCGGAAAAGGTAAAGCTCTAATTTTACCTGCGCACTCTCTTGCAGAACGCACTCTTCAGATGAAAAATCATCATTGAGTGGCATCCTGGACCAGGATTCAGGAACTGGAAAAGAGTATCTCGAAAACATGCTTTTAGTTGGTTCTATTGACATTGGAAATGTATATTTATTGTAAGATTTTTAACAATTTGACACACAGCTGAAGTGGGATGAGTCTGGTCTTCACTGTCCTAAACCACGACTCATTCATCTATTCATTCATATTCAATCATCACAAGATCTCATTCATCTACATTCGCTGCACTATATATAAAAACAATACCACATACTTACAGAGATCCTACTAAAATACCCATGCCATGTCACTTGCAATTAATGTAATACACGTTCCCTTCCTAATTTATAGATAGAAACACGCAAATAGATGCTGGGATTTACAATTAAAAATAAGCTAGTTCTCGGTTTCATTTACTTTTTTTTAAAAATCGTTTCACTCTAAACAGGAGGAGAATGAAAGGTTACGTAAGAGGAGAGCTAAGAGAAAAAGAAGCTGGTTACAGGGGGTGTTATAGAATAGTTAAGATAAGGGTGAGAATACTGGTGTGAAGAGAGTTGCGTGAGAGTAGAGTGAAAAAAGAGAACGAGATAGAGGGGACGTGTTGAAGAAAGGATAAGAAAAGGATGGGAGTCACGGTGATAAGAGATGGTAATTGACGTTGCATTTAAACTCTTGAAGGTTGTAACCATTAGAGAAGCAAGTATACGGGAAACAGTTCTACAGGCGAGTAGTCCGAGAAAATGAGAGTAGAAGTGGCAGCTGCATTTGGTTGTTTCGAATGTAAAAGGGTGAGACCTTGTTGCCAGTCTAGTTACTCGGCTAAATTTTTGTATAGGGAACACCAGAAGGGCTAAGATTGTCTTTACAGAAGACATGAAAATATTTGTAGAAGAGACAGAGGCAAACCACATCCACTTGGTGATAAAATGGCTAGAGTCGAGCTGCCAAATCGAGACCGATTACATTACCGATTCTCTTCTGGATTCTTTAGAGAACCTCGAGATGAATAGCAGGGGCGTCCGACCATATATGACAACAGTGTTTAATGCATTAGCGGATGGTTGATTTGTATATGTGAACGATGGATTCAGGCGATAAAAAACTTTATGGCTCGACAAAGTGACCAAATATTCCTGACAGTAGATTTAACTATTGATTCAATGTAGTCGTTTCACTTGATGTCGTCTTGGGTGGGGTGAGTTGATGAAGATCAGACACCCGCATTTGTGTGATCATATACCCATATGGATATATATATATATATATATATATATATATATATATAAGGTGCGATTGATAAATTTTCACCATTATATATTTTTAATTTGGCGCCTACGAATTGTTTCTTCTTATTTTGTCGACTGCACAGTAAAGTAAGATCAGCTGGACACCTTCTCTGAGAAAAAGAGCACCATGACGCAATTTATTTCGCCAAAGATTTGGAAGCTGCAGGCGATACTGCTTGGCATACGTGTTGAATGCCCATATACGAGCATTTGAGTGTTTGACTGTTAATCCAAGGACAGTTCAGACGATTTAGGAAGAGTTGAATGATATATCCAGTGAGCATCATGTTTAAGGAGTGATCATTACTGATGGTGACGTGATCGTCTCTATTCCTCTTCCGCCAAGCTAGACACAACACGGAGTCTTACATCAAGTGCATTGAAGAGGTAATGTTGCTCTGGATGAAAAGAATGGCTGTTGGAAGACTCTGCACCATGTCATACAAGAAGGAGAACATCGTCATGGCTAGGAAGCAATATCTGCAACCACATCACACTTTACATCTTGCCACATACCTACCCATACTTCAATCCTTGATCATTTTGTATGGGGCGCAGTTGAGCGAGAAGCCAACAAAATTGTTTGTAGCTGCAACTATGAACTGAAGGCAAGGATTATGGTAGTATTCACCAACTTATTGTTTATTTGTACAGAAGAGACGAAGGAGATTGCAAAGTCGTTGTTGTTGAAGCCAATGGCTTTAACAATTGACTGAATAAATTTTCTCTTTAGTATTTCAAATTTTTTTGTAATTTTGAGAAATATATCTGTTAAAATGAGATGTCAGTGTGATTTTCATTTTCGAGTAATTTAGACGGCAATTCATCCATCACACACACACTTATATATATATATATATTAATACAGGTATCGTTGAATAAAATAGACAAGTTTTGTCTATTTTGTGTGGGATCCGTTCGTATCGTCTGATAAGCTTGATGGTGCTATAGTTGAAAGACAACAAGAAATCACAGTAATCGTTGATTTTTTTATATCAGTCAAAGCTTTCGGCTTACATAAGCCATTATAAAAGAATAGACATTAACATATATTGAACATAGAACATTTAAGCTATTAACAAATGTTCTATGTTCAATATATATTAATGTTTATTCTTTGATAATGGCTTATGTAAGCCGAAAGCTTAGACCTGATAAAATATCAACAATTACAGTGATTTCTTGTTGTCTTCCAACGATAGCATCATCAAGCTTATCAGACGATACGAACGGACCCTACACAAAATAAATAGACAAAACTTGTCTATATTATTCAACGAAACCTGTATTAATGAAAACCTGCTGCCAAAATACACACAATTTATATATATATATATATATATATATATATATATATATATATATAACGTACAAAGAATTTGTTTCTTTAATTGAACATATTCATGCCAACTTTGAAATTTCGTGAAGAAACCATTATGGGATATATATATATATATATATATATATATAGTGTGTGTGTGTGTGTGTGTGTGTGTGTGTGTGTGTGTGTGTGTGTGTGTGTGTGTGAACATGGGTATTTCCTCGGAATCATTTTCTCTGTCACTTTAGGGTGTCAGTGCACAGACGATTTTTTTTATTAAACTGACAATCACCATACAATGTTGATAACAGTATCTATATCCACTCAATGTCTGATACCGATCACTCCTTACAAAGAAAGAAAGAGAGAAAGAGAGAGACAGAGAGAGAGAGACAGAGAGAGAGAGAGAGAGAGAATGCACTACTGAAGATTTCACCCCAAATTACTTCACAACATTAGTATTTCAGTGATTTATCTTTAGATTACTAATGATCTATTCGGAAAGGTAAACACTAGTATCTCTTGTTTAATTACTTATTCTGTACCTTACATTATATAGGTTCTACTTCGTATTGTGCGCTTTCAATTACCAGCTTCATTATAGCTGGATATAATAATTATATATATATATATATATAATTGGTTGTAGACTCAGTGTACATCTTGCTCTTCCCTACTGCTATGACAATGAACTGCTCCTTCTTGTAAATATGCCAAGTAGCCACATTAGAATAGGATTTGAGTAGTATTTGATTTATTGAAGTATTTCTGTTTAATGTATGAGCATTTAATAAACCTCTTCTTCTGTTCTTTCAATACTCTCTCAAACTACGGCCTTACTAATACTAGGGTATTCTGAACAAAGACAAAATTACAACAAGAATGGTGCAGAAATTCAATATATATATATATATATATATATATATATATATATATATATATATACAGTACTGTGCATAAGTATTAGGACAAGAACTCTTATCTTTTATGCGGCATATTGACAGAAATGAAACAATTTAATTAAAGCAATTTTATTTGATTTACTCAACAAATGCTTTAATAAGAAAAATACTTGTTACAAAATAAATTTAATATTTAGTATAATAGCCTTTTGCTTTTATCACAGCCTTCATTCTTTCAGGCATTGACATTACAAGCTTCTTTAATGTATCTAATGGTATCTCCCGCCAAGCAGCTTATATTTGTTCCCAAAGTGTGTCTTGTAAAGTAACATTAGATTTATCAATTCGAGAGGAGTGAATAAGAAAAAAGTTAGTCATATCCAAGGATAATAGAAAAATGTGTAGTTTCAAAATAACTTGTTTAATAGAAAATAGGAAAAAGTAAATATAACTTCTTTTTAATACATTTCTGTTATACCTAGTTTTAAATAATCAATATTTATTTGCAATTTACTTGGCTTTTTACCCTGTATTTGAATTTCAGTGAGGTTTTTAGGAAAATCACCCCTGTCCTAATACCTTTGCACACTACCGGTAGTGTGCAAAAGTGTTATTACAGAGGTGATTTTAAACTTTATTTTGGTGCCTCATAAAAGATAAAATAGTTCTTGTCTTAATACTTTTGTACAGTACTGTATATATATATATATATATATATATGTATATAAAACACACACACACACACACACACACACACACACACACACACACACACACACACACACACACATATATATATATATATATAAGCAGAGAGGGAGAGGGACAGCGAAAGAGCAAAAAAGAGCATGAGATAAATATGCGTTTCCTTTAAAACTGACCTGTATACATCAATACACATCAATACACTATGTTGATAAATGCTGTCGAAGCGAATAATGCGAGGCAATATCTTTCGTAAAATAAGGAATGAATATCAATTTATGAATTGTAATAGATGAAGTTATCGATTTATTTATTTTTCATATTTTGTTTTGTTTGCTTGTTTGTTTGTTTCCCTGAGGGATCTTAAAGCTCTTTTCACAAGACATCATCTCTTTTACCAAATTGGTTCTCGGCTGAGTAAAATCGGATTGAAAGAGGGACACACAATGTATTAACAAGCCCAAAAGGGAATAATTCGAGTCTATTAGCAGCAGTATATCAAAGGAATCGATGCGAAAATGAATAATGAAAATGGTTGACGTTAAAACAGATGTTTAAACGCATAAAATGAATGAAGTTGAAACAAAAATTGAATATGAATGCAAGTATTGATGCGACTGTTTTTGTTTATATTGCAGGTTTGAAATGAAGTACATTATATTTTTCTGCAACACTTATTCATCGCCATTACTCATTCGTTGTTCGGTTATTACTCGTGTAATAGTCGAGCAGTTGTCGGATTCGATTTTTCTGTACTCGTTAACTTCTGGCTGAATCCTTGTGTCGGTCAAATTCAGATGCTTTTTGTAATCATAATTCTGTTACTATCAACGAAATAGTCGATTTTATGTCATATAATATACTAGATTGGATGTGCGTTGCGGTCCGGTGGATATCGGCTTGGAACGAGAAATCGGGGAGTCGAGTTCGAATTCCAGTTGAATTCCTTGCATTCATTTTTCGCACAAATACCCTTGGGAAAAGTATTAATCCGTCTCTTGCTTCCAGTTATGGGTTAAATAACAGGAAAGAAAAGGTTCTATATCCTTGGCTTGCAACCAGTCTACACCAGAAAGCAATGGCAGCCTACTGCGGGATAACCTTCTGCCTAAACAGTCATGTCACTTTAAAGACATCATCGCCCAAGCGTGTATCACGTACGGCAATTAACTGACTGAATATACTTCACAGAAACGCAGACACTTAGGAAACCAAGTGTACAACTACTTTGATGTACTGTCTCACTTCCGGAAGCGAGTACTCGTGGCTACCCACAGCATCCTATCTAATGTAACCCTTCTACATGCTATTTACCGTTCGATATATTCTGTGAATTTCAAATTCTACCAACCCTCCTTGCTCATTATGTATCTGATATGTCCTGGAAAGGAATATATATATATATATATATATATATATATATATATATAAGAAGAAAATTTTAAAAACAGTTTCCACTTCGGTTATAATGCGTGACTCTTCAGAAATGAATTGAGTTCTCTCGATGACTGGCGTCTGTATACACTGCTTACATACAAGACGTTAAAATTTCCCTTCTCTGACCCCATGCGCCGATGGCTTATGGAGTACAGACTCTGACTGACACCAAATCGGTCGAGTTTCGGTCCCGGCCAAAAGAAAGTGGATATATCTAGCCACACTGATGAGCTGTGATACAGCGAAAGGGGCTTATATGTGGATGACTAATATATATATATATATATATATATATATATATATATATGTCATTCGAGGTAGGTAAGCGGTTTAGGCAAATGTAACCGTGTAGAACAATCTAGCATGTAGACGTAATGGACGGAACTCGTCGTCTGCAATATCCTGAGACGTAAGCGTAGTCAATAGACGTAGACCAATAGTCGTAGACCTCTAGTGGTAGACCTGTAGACTTCTAGTCATATATAGACGTATGGACGTAGACCTCTAGTGGCAGACCTGTAGACCTGTAGTGGTAGACCAGTATATCGTTCTCGCTTTGTCTGTATGTAAGGCTGACACCAGGAAATCACATTACTGTAAGGGGGAACCACGGTGTATGCATATCCGTTACATATTTATTACATTAGTATCCTTGAAATTTCAGCTGTCTCTTCATGATTTTCAGTATATCTACTTTTTCCCCTTTTTTCTTAATACTTACTTCTTGTTTACCCACTTAGTCTATGGAATACACAGTATCTCTATTAAACCAGTTTTATGTTACTTTTTTTCTATTTATCTATGGGGAGATTGTCTTGCATTCACTGAAGGGGGTGCGTGTCACATCGCAATCAGGCACACTTTTTTATGTTTCTAAAATCTTTTTTTTTTTCAGTACATTGTTTAGCATAATTCGGTGTCGCATTTTCCATTCTCTGTTAAAACACTTCATAGATATTTAAACTTCTGTACTTGCTTGATGTTTATATCACTAATTTTGAAACTAGCATTTTGGGATTCATTGATTGCGGATAACGAAGTATTCTTTCTTCTGCTATACTGTCTAGGAGGTCCTTAAGTTTTCTTTCCCAGTTAGTTAACACAATCTCATCTGCGTTTCTTATATTGTTAAGTTTACGCCCACTGATAATAAATTCTAGTAGGTAGCCTTGCTATACTCATTCAATAATTATTAAGAATAAATAATTTGGTTACGAAAGAAAGATAGAAGAACTTCATTTTTCTTGGTCCGTGAATTGTCGAATCAGTAATTAATGTGAAAACGAGATTTCCAGATGAAAAAAAAAAACAAAAGAAAGAAAGTTTCCTCTTCCAAAATATTTCAGTAAGACTCTTCGCCGGGTAAAATATGTGTCTACAATGCCAAGAGAGTGTGCATCCTTTCAATCATATCACCCTCTCCGTCACGGACAAGTTGTCCGCTAAATTTCCTTACTGGGAACAGTACTGTTTATTACTACACTAAATACTTTCTGTTGGTGAAATGACTGCTGATTAGATTTTCAGTAAAGAACAAAAACAGTGCGATTTTGGTGTACTCACCCGGATAATATCATAAAGACTAATGCAGCGATACAACTGAGACATTAAAACGCGTCAATCTACACTACAGCATACTTAGTTTTCAAATCACTAACATAACTCAAGTATTAACTAATATCTAGTCTACTACATTACATTGAATGCTGGACAATCTTTTCACGTACTTGGGCCAATAAAATATCATTCTGCAAAATAATCAACTGAAAATACCGTGAAGAGAACATGCAAGTAACGAGAAAGTTTTAAGGACAATAGAAACTGCAAAAGGGATTTACATTTATCATCATAAAGAAACTATTGAAATTTCCTTGAAAAATAATGAAAAAAAGCGTGCCGAGAAAATATAACACTCACAGGGCTACTGAAGGTAAGAAAGCAAGGGAACGTACGAATAACTTTTATTTGAGTGGATGACAGAATAGAGACAAACACGGATGGTTAAAGTTAAAAATTACATGATGCAACAAAGAACAGGAATTTATGATGAGCCATAATCGCTCAAATTCTAAAAAAAACTTGTTGCATAAAAGAAATATTTACAATATACTAGCAGTATAGCCCGGCGTTGCTCGGGTGTAATGAAAGCTTTAAAACTAATCCATGGTCCTGAACTCTAAAAAGCAATAGTTGTTTCCAGTTAAAGCGTAACCGTAGACTGAAAGAAAAATGAATGGATGTAAGTCAAATTTTGATTTCCTGCTATCGATATCAAATTTTCTGCACTATTGTAAGAACTGCAAACTTGAAACTTCTGAATATCATTTCTTATGTCTTTGTCTATGAGTGTATCAAATTTGATTAAAATCAGACCACTCCTTCTATAACCCGATTTTTTTTATTATCGATTTTCGATATTTGTCGGGGGTACCACGACACAAAACCTAGCTAAGAACATTCGCAGCCGCTTACAGTACAACTGTGTAAATTTTCAAGAAAATCGGTTAAGCCGTTTCGGAGTCTATAGGTAACGGACACACACACACACACACGCAGACACACACACACATACACACAGAGACAAAGTTCCATTTATAGATAAGTTTAGATAATCTTTTTTTCTCTCTATCTCTGCTAATCTATAGGGTGCGGCATACTATCGACTTCATCAAAAAAAAAAAGTTTTAAGTTTTGGTTAATTAAAATTTACAGATATCATATTTGCTGACAATATTTTACATAATTTTACAATTTAAAATGGCAAAGATAATGTTTTACCAAAGCTATTAACTGCTTCTTCATCACATGTTTTTAAATAATAATGCAAAGTAATAAAAAAAACAACCATTCTATTTTCATTTAGAGTTATCCACTTGGCAATAAACACTAAAAATAGGATGAAATTTCTTTAAAAAAAACAGGAGTGACCTAATAATTATGACAAGTAGTATATATATATATGTATGTATGTATGTGTGTGTGCGTGTGTGTGTGTTTGATGATTGCATAACGCATGAAACTCCAAGTCGTGCCATAAACGTAGGATAATATGTATATTTATTAATATATATATACTAAGGCTCTGTTCATATATTGAGCAGAGTTTTGTTAACACTTGATAAATAATATTAAACATATGAACAACCTCCGTATATTTATTTATTTACGTCACTATATATATATATATATATATATATATGTATATGAACACCATCTCTTATATTTAACAGCATATGTTTAGAAAATTACTTGCTGCCTCGATATACTAAATATATGTATATATAGATATGAAGATAGAGAGAGAGAGAGAGAGTGACATTAAGATAGATAATTGATTTTCTAAGCTATGCTCAGGTGTAGCATAAGGACTAAAGTATGGGGAATCAGTGAGGATCGAACTCACTACTTAGTTGTAATAGGTTCTAACGAAACAAGCTTGCTAAGCATTGCACCACGTCGAGGTACTCCTGAAATAAGTAGTGATCAACAGATATATATATGAACAATATATTAATGTGTGCGTGTAATATCTCTCTCTCTATATATATATGTATATACACTACCGGCCATAATTATTACTCCACCCCTGTTTTTTAAAAGAAATGATGTATTTCAAACATTTTTTGTGGATAAGTCTAAAAGAAAATAGAATGGTTGTTTTGTTATTATTACGTTGCAAAATCTTTCAAGGCAAGGAAGCAAAGATGAACTCGTCCAAATCACCCTAAATTTTCTTCATTCTTTCATTGATAAAACTTCAATGTAGGTAATTATTATGTATATATATATATATATATATATATATATATATATATATATATATACCCTTAATAATTACCTACATTGAAGTATTATTGAACAGGTGAAGAGGCTCATCCCTTGTTTCCTGTTTAGGATGCGGTTTCCGGTTTTCTCTTTTCAAATATTCTCACTTTTTTTTTCAATTGGAATAGATAGACTAAACTATCGCCCGGTTCACACTCCACCCACGTCTATTGAACAGGTGAAGAGGTTCATCCCTTGTTTCCTGTTTAGGATGTGGTTTCCGGTTTTCTCTTTTCTAATCTTCTCACTTTTTTTTGAATTGGAGTAGATAGATCTATCTATTGCCCGCTTCACACTCCACCCACGTCTATTGAACAGGTGAAGCGTCTCATCCCTTGTTTCCTGTTTAGGATGTGGTTTCCGGTTTTCTCTTTTCTAATCGTCTCACTTTTTTTTTTCAATTGAAGTAGATAGACTAAACTATCCCCCGGTTCACACTCCACCCACATCTTTTGAACAGGTGAAGAGGCTCATCCTTTGTTTCCTGTTTATGATGCGGTTTCTGGTTTTCTCTTTTCCAATCTTTTCACTCCTATGTAGCCCCCTGCACATCAGTGGCGTTACCGCCTTGCTTGGGGTGATATGATTAAAAAAAAAAAGTATATACACACACATATATTGAGAGATATATGAACAATATATTTCCGCACACACAGATACACACACACATAGATAGATAGATAGATAGATAGATAGATAGATAGATAGATAGATAGATAGATAAGAATGGACTGAAGTAGAGATAGATTTGAAAGAATTAGGCTAGATGCCGGGGAAATAAATGATTGATCAGTGAACTAGAAGATAGATAAACATTTCAAGTCAACACCAACTCGTCCATGCGACTGTATCCCTCTGCCCTTCTCTGTGGCACAATCCCGAGCGCTCACCCACACGTACCCATACGTAGGTGTCGTTGGGAAAGTGCGTATTGTATTTCATTTCATCGAAATCACTCTTGTTTTAACATTTATTAGGAGGGAAATTAAAAACTCGCAAGAGAATTGAAAACAATTTTCTATTTACTGAAATGCTTAGACAGAAAAAAATAATTTTGGCTAATTTGGCGGAAATTATCGCTTTGGGATACAGAAAGCTGATTTAGTCTAATGAAACAGGTGAATTAAGGGTAAACTTGGAATTGGTCAAGAGGTAGATGGTTCAATACCAGAAAAAAATAAAACAAAACAAAAATAAACAAAAAAAACAAAACAAGAAAGAATGACTTGAAATAATTAAATCCCACATCAAAATTTAAGCTTTTCGTACCGCTATACTGACTACATATTAACAGATGAGCGTAAAAAAATATTTAGGAAAATCTGTGCATTTGTATATCTTGAAACTATACACTGCTTTTAACATACTTTATATGTTTTAAATCAAGAAAAAATACTTTAAAATTAATAAAGTCTTGTCAGTGGTTTTTAGCAAAACATTCTTAAAAGAAAGGTTACTACACAAATATACATTTTACTGCCCAAATATATATAGTCATCCACAGACAGATCTGTTTCGCTGTATCACAGCTCATCAGCACGGTTAGCCTCCGATTGCTTTTTAACCCAGAATTGAAACCCGACCGAATTGGCATAAGATTCTACCTCTGAGCTATGTATATTATCATTATACACAACCAATAGCTGAGAGTGTTCTAATTTATTATATATATATATATATATATATATATATATATATATATATAAAATACAAATACACGCACATGTATATTTTTTCTGGTGTTAATAAAACAGTCCTCAATGTAATATAACAAAACTATTAAGAATATATCTTCTTCTTCTATGTACCCTGTCCCTTCAGGACGTAGGCGATCATGGTTCTCCACGTCTCCCTATCCGTCATCCACCTGATCAGACCCTGCAAATATGTTATCCACTGCCTTCCTCTGTCTCTCCTTCCTTCTATCTGACCAGTCAGTATCAGGTTCTCCAGGCTCTCCTTCCTCATTGCGTGTCTCATGAACTTCAGTTGTCTCTTCCTGATGCTCAGCATCAATTTTCTTTTTGTTGCCATTCTTTCCAACACCTTCTCGTTGCTTGCATGCTCAGTCCACGATATCCGTAGCATCCTTCTGTAGAACCACATTTCGGCCGCTTCCAGTTTTGTCCTCATTTTCGATGATATTGTCCAGTATTCACTTGAAGAACTGACATCACGTAGCAGTCTAGCACTCTTTTCTTCGTTTCTATTGAGATTTTCCTGTGTGTTAGTATTTTGCTTATCTTCTGGCTCGCGTCCTTTGCCATGCCAATTCACCTTCGGATCTCCATGTCGCACTTTCCATCTTCTGTTAGAACACTTCCTAGGTACTTAAATTTTTGTACTTGCTTGATTCTGTTATCTCCCACCTCCACTAAAAATAAAATTCTTCAGAAAATTGGATCAGAAACTGAGTGGATACAAATATTTCGAGAGTCCATGACGAGACGAATTATACTTAAAGGCCCTGTTAAACTTTAGCTGATCATTTAAGTTTTCTACAGGTCAGTTGGTCTCGATCTCCTTTGATCTATTTACCCAATTTATATTCGCACTATTACCCTCATTTTTACCAGGTGTATATAGATACGGATACCCTACAGGAGATTCCAAAACTGATACATTTAGTTCACCTAATAAAAGTTACACGAGATATTTCTATAGAACGTGAACAGTATGTCCCCATAGATTATATAAAGAGTTCAGTTCAGAATTCATGGCAGGTTACTCGGGTCAATAGACAAATATGAAGGCCAGTGGGCACAAAGACAGAAACATTGTGATCAAAACAAAAAAATGAGGATAATATTACGAATATAAATAGTGTAAATAACGATAACTCCTTATCCCAGATATTTAGATAGAAGTTATATAAATAGTGGGGACAGAAATAATACCTCCGAACTAATGAACTAATGTCTGTTTAAAACGTGAGTCTGATAGTGACTATTATCATAGTGACTACTATCATAGTGACTACTATCATAGTAACTACTATCATAGTAACTGCTATCATAGTAACTACTATCATAGTGACTACTATCATAGTGACTACTGTCATAGTGACTACTATCAGACTCACGTTCTAGACAGACATTAGTTCATTAATTTCTATATTAAAACGCTTTAGATATTTATCTTGAGATTGATAAAGAGAGTGAGAGAGAGAGAGAGAGAAACAGAGAGAGAAGGGATCCAGTATTATTAAGGTTCAATATATAGTAGACTCCTCTCCATGTACGAGATCCGAACAAAAAAGTATCCGTATGGTTACAGATTTAAAGCATGCAGAGTAAAGCCGCTTGACCAAGACCTCTGTCACGCATGAAAACTAAGTTATAATATTCTCATCCGTTTTAGTTGTTTATAATAGTGCATAGAAGGAAAGTGTGTAGAATGTGGTCGCCTCACACCAATGAGGCCTCATCAATATTCATGGCTTGTGCAGTAGTTTTGGCTATGCACAGCATTTTCCACGTCCGAAAACGACCATATTTCCTAGCTCTTGCACCTTGCGACAAAAATCAAATTCCCCTTGAAAGACACATTTCCAAACTTATAATGCGGCTAGCCAGTTGCCGACATCCCCATCAAAACAATTCCAGGAATGCCTACATCAATGGAAACAACGCTAGATAAAATGTGTGGCCTCAGAAGGCAATTACTTCGAAGGAGATTAAATACCAATTTGATATGTCCTGTAATTTTCTGTTTATAGCCCCAGCACGATACTTTTTGAGAGAAACTGGTATACACACAGACAACAA
The DNA here is from genome assembly GCA_037127315.1 of Ascarosepion bandense. Lineage (NCBI taxonomy): Eukaryota > Metazoa > Mollusca > Cephalopoda > Sepiida > Sepiidae > Ascarosepion > Ascarosepion bandense. Next base: position 411,884 of record JBBBDQ010000397.1, read on the forward strand.
TATGCAAAAGTATATTCAGTTTAAATCTGAGGAAAGAAACAGTATATTTAAAAACAGACGACAAGGGGAAAAATATATTTTTCTCGCCTGTGCGTTTCGTCATGTAATGGGCTTTGATCTGTTTGCCTTGATAAAGTCCACCAAAGGACGAAACGCGTAGGCGAGGAGAATATAGTTTTCCTCTTGTCTTCTTTATATATATATATATATATATATATATATATATATATAATCATTTTGACCTGCTCATCAGAATATGAAAATGTAGATATTTTAAGATTCGGTAGTAGTTTTTCTACGTTATTTGGACGGCAGTCATCGCAATATGATCGATTTGTTTTTTTCTTACTCTTTTTGCCATGATTCTTTTTATTCTCTTCTCATGTTGTCATCGGAAATGCATCCATGTTTTAATATCTGTATTAATATACTCTCCTCAGGATATTTTTCTTATATTGATCCAAACTCATTTCGTTGTGCTTTGTAATTGTGACATTTTTTTTTACTATGTGAGGCATTTTTTAACAGCTTTTAACTCTTTGGTATTGTTTTTTTTTTTTTTTTGTTTTTTCATGTATATTTGGCATATCATCTTAGCTGTCTTGTTGTGTCCAAACTTTTTTTCAATTCATTATTTCATCTTTCTTCTTTGATAATTCCATTCTCCTTCCCGGCGTATCTCGTTTTCCGAATTCTCCCGGCCGTCTCACTCCTGAGTTTGTTTCCTGTTTTAGCCAAATAGTAATCAGTTATTCTGTCAGCCTCCATGCTTTTTATTGCTAAGAAAATGGTGTTGCCTCAATCGCTTTTGTAGTGGGCTTACTTATGAGAGAAGTAGAAAAATGAATTAAGAGCAACAAACAGAAGAAGAAGATAAAGAAAGCCAATTATATAGATCTGTGTTAGCGTATGTAGTTCTTATATTCTTGCAGATATGATATTAACAACGTAACTTATTGTTAAAGCTGAGCTTCTTACGATTTATTTTCATTCTATATATGACAGTCAATTTATATCTATCTATCTATCTATCTATCTATCTATCTATCTATCTCTTTTTATACACTATCTATCTATCTATCTATCTATCTATCTATCTATCTATCTGGATGACTCTCTTTCTTTCTCTATCCTCTATCTATCTTTCTAGGTGACTATAGTTTTATCGATCGATATTTTTCATTCGCTATCTATCTATCTATCTATCTATCTATCTATCTATCTATCTATCTATCTCTTTTATACACTATCTATCTATCTATCTATCTATCTATCTATCTCTTTTCATCACTATCTATCTATCTATCTATCTATCTATCTATCTATCTATCTCTTTTCATACACTATCTATCTATCTATCTATCTATCTATCTATCTACGCGAGATACTGTGTCGCTTTCTCTCTCTCTCTTTCTCTTGCTATATATATATTTATATATCTATATCTATCTATCTATCTATCTATCTATATATATATATATATATATATATATATATATATATATATATCTGGGCGACAGTCTCTAACACACTCATTTTCCTTTCTATTTTTATCTCTATCTATCTATTTGGATGCCTATATGTTTGTCTATTGACCTTTCTGGTCGCTTCTTATCTATCTATCTATCTATCTATCTATCTATCTATCTATCTATCTATCTATCTGAGCGGCATTGTGTCACTCTCACCTTCTCTATTATTCCATCTAAAATATATAAATATTTTTTTTATAATAAGATAAATCGCGACCAGCCTTTGAACCCATATATGTAATAACGTTTTCCCTTTTAGCTGGTAATGAAAGTAAATAAAGAAAATAACAGAAATAACTTTACTCAAGGGCTCGTTTTCTTTCCCTCTTAAAAGGAAACAACTAAAAAGTTAATAACATATTTTTTTCTATGTAAATGATGACACTAGAGAAAATAATGAACTCCCAAAATAGACCTGTTCATTTGTTTGAGCTGTAGCTTGTTAACAAGGAAATCGTTTCATATCATTTACCTTATTTTATAAGGTTTTCTTTTCAGATTCTCCAAATATTTAGCTATTTTCGTCTGGTCTATGCTTCTTTCATTAAACAAATAATAGGATAATGTTAGTAATTTTAAAGTCTGAGCATGGGGCAATAAACTTTCACATTCCATTGCTGAAATGGCCATGTCCAGAATCTATCTATCTATCTATCTATCTATCTATCTATCTATCTATCTATCTATCTATCTATCTATCTATCTATCTGTGACAATTAGTTATCTATCTATGTGTATCTCAATAATTAGCAGACATCTCATATCCGCAAATTAATGATCACCTGTACATATATATATATATATATATATATATATATATATATATATATATATATTAATGCAGGTTTCATTGAATAATATAGACAAGTTTTGTCTATTAATTTTGTGTAGGATCCGTTCATACCGTCTGATATACTTGATGGTGATGTCGTTAAAAGACAACAAAAAATCACAGTATTTGTTGAATTTTTTATCAGGTCTAAGCTTTCGGCTCACATAAGCCATTATCAAAGAGTAAATAATAACACACAGTAAACATAGAACATTTAAGCTATTAACAATAAAGATAATTGAATTGAAAATATAAGTCCATCCCTACCGTGGCGGATGGCCGAAGACAGTGACAAAATAGTGGTGTTGTGGTCCCTGGTCTGATTACAGACATTTGAGTACGTTGTTGGAAATATCGAAATTGATTGTATTCAAACCAGGTTTAAACTGTTTAATGTAGAGTGCTTCGAGGATTTTTAGTTTCTGCTTATTATTTTCTTGTTTGAGTATGTACGTGTTATCAACAAGCGTTTTTCTCAGAAGTGTGCGTTGATAACCGTGTTGTTCTAAATGACGGAATATATTTGAATTTTTATTTAAGTGCAACGTCAGACGCCGTGAGAGCGAATTTGTGGTGTGGCCGATGTAGATATTATTGAGGTTGTTAGAGATACATTCTCTAAATGGACATATGAATTTATATACTACATTGGTCTTTTGCAAATCACTAACGGTGGGGGAAGAGTCGTTGCGGACAAATGAATTAGATGTAGTGGATTTAGTGTAATATATAATGAACTTAATTCTTTTGTTAGAGTCTGTCGGAGAAATATTAGTATTTATGAGTTTTTTTAGGATGTTTTCATCTAGTTGGTAGTTGGAGTGCATCTGGCTACGGTATAAGAGAGTGATATGTTTAGGATTGGTTGGGTTAGTATCATGTGTTGTTTTTTCCATGTTAAGCTTTTTAAGAAAGTAATGTATTTGTTCATCAACTATGTAGTTGGGAAAATTATTATTGATGAGTGTCTGTTTTATGTTTTTTAGTTCACTGTAGAAGATCTGATTTGTAGATGAATTGACTTTTGCACGGTATAATAGATTTTTTATAATGGCTATTTTGTAATAGTGGGGGCATTCACTAATATAATTGAGTGTGGAGGGATTTTTATTAGTGGGTTTTTGATACGGTGAGATAGTAAATTTATTGTTGTCAGTGTTAATTAATATATCAAGAAAAGGAATTTTGTTATCTTTGCTAAGTTCATAAGTAAATTTTAAAACTGAGTTATTTTGAAACTGTTTTTGAAGTTGTAAGATTTCATTAGTATTTTTAATTGATAGTAGGATATCATCAACATATCTTAGATATATTGATGGTTTTGTAAATTTTGCAAAAGTAGTATTTTCAAGGTTAGACATGTAGAAATTACTAAAAATCGGACCAAGCACTGAACCCATGGAGACTCCGTCACGTTGTATATATATAGTATTGTTTGGATCAACAAAAGGCACTTCAGTAGTACAAGCTAGTAGAATTTTTCTTAGGATGTTGGGATTAATTTTGAGTGGGGGTAATGAAGGATTACTGTAAACATTTCTTATAATTATATCAATAGTTTCACTGATGGGTACATTAGTAAAAAGGTTTTCCACATCAAGTGAAGCTATGATTTCATTATTAGGTTTTTCACTCTTGAGGATTTGGATTGCCTCTAGGGTTGACTTTATGCTGTATTTACTCGGAAGGTAGGTTGTGATAAGCTGGTTAATATATATATATATATATATAAGTGAGTAAGTGAGTAAGTAACTAACCTAGAGCCAACGGACCTACCAAGCTTTCACAAAATGGATCGTCAGGGCAAGTTGCCCAACTTATCCTGAAGATCCATTTGGTGAGACCTTGGTAGGTCCGTTGGCTCTAGGTTAGTTACTTACTTATTTATTTGCTCTGCTATTGGATTGAATGCTTTACGTATCAGTTTCCTCGTCTCTGTTTTTTTTTTCTTTCGACTAGTACTTTGACCAATGTTTAAGTGCTTAGTTCGTTTATTTCTTTTGTCTATTTTTCCCCTCCTGGTTTATACTCGGTGGGTTTATCTGCGGATGACTATATATATATTTTTTTTCTAAACATATGCTATTAAATATAAGAGACAATGAATGTCTATCATGTTTAATCATGAGCCGTTCTAAACGTCGTATTTTGGCTTTAATTTCAGTTGAAAATGAAGACAATTCTTCAACATTTGGATAATTATTTATTGGTTTTCTTCTAAGCTTTCGGTTCACATGAGCCATCTTCAGAGAGGTTGTTTAAACTGAAATATTATAAAATCCACCATCACCGACGATTTTATTTTGTGTTGACATAAAACTCCGCTTGGCAACGGCAATAGTTACCAAAAATAATAAACGCAGTTCTTAAGTTTGCGATGCGGTTTTATGACGTCACTCCGCGGGATAGCGCGAAATGACAACAAAACCATGTAGTCAAATGCAATGTCATATGTTATTTCCTGTTTTAAAGTTGATTTTATTGAGTGTTGGTTGTTTTGATTTGATGTACATGGCCTCCAATATCTGCAGGTTCCTCTTACTGTGTGTATGAGTAAGGATCACCGTATTGTTGACCAAAATCTGTCTGATATTACCTACATGTTTATGTTTTTCAGAGAAATGTTGTTTAATAGTACTCTGATCAGAAAGATGACATGTAAGTCTACGGGAGCTCGTGGTCGGAGTAAAAACCAATATATGTACTAGGTTTTTGATTAGTATCAGAGATGCAATCTCTGAATGGGCATGTAAATTGGTACACTACATTGGTTTTTTGTAAAGAATTTAGTTTAGTGTTTGTTGGTTTATTATTAATAAGCCAACTGAAATTAAAGCAAAAATACGACGTTTAGAACGTCTCATGATTAAACATAATAGACATTCATTGTCTCTTATATTTAATAGGATATGTTTAGAAAATTACTTGCTGCCTCGATATACTATATATATATATATAGATATATAACTGTAAATGTATCTTTGACACATCTGCGGATGACTATACATACATATATATATATATATATATATATATATATATATATATATATAGCTAAAAAGCTATCATCGAGTAAAAAGTATATAAATATATGCACACTGACTAACATTAGAGAGGTGAATTGTCCTTAACAGTGAATCATCTCTATGGATTACAAAGATATTATAGTAAAACCTCTTCTTTTTGTTTACAGAAGAAACAGTATTTAAATTAATGTACTATATCTATAGCGTTTTGCTGTAATGGATACCGGCTCGAAATGAGAAATCAGAGAGCCGATTTCGAATACCAGTTGAATTCGCTGCATTCACTTACGTACAAATACAATTGGGAAATGTATTAATCCAACTCTTCTTCCTTCAGGTTGAATAACTTGGCAGATTGGCTTCTATAATCTTGGTTGGCTACCAGTCTACAACACAAAGTAATGGCAACCTACCGAGAGAAAATTTCCTGCTTCGTCATTCATGGGTTGAAAAAAGACATGATCGACCAAGCGTAAATCACGTAGCGAACTTAACCGACTGACTGTATCTAGATCCCTTTCAAATGATATTCTGAATATGTTCTGCTGACGACATAGAAAAATAAAAAGTCACAAGTGAAATTACGAAGCCAAAATTTGGTTTATGTATGAGGTGTTATGCAATTACCGATCTGTATGTATTGACAAGTGAATGTAAACTATTATACTGTCTTAAACGGTTATTTAAAGAGATAGACCTCAAAACGTTCAAGGGAATAAGAGAGATCACTGGTGGACGAATATATATTGGAAATATGCATCCTCAGATCTGAACCCGTAAAGATCTGTTCCGAACTATGTTAGTACGATGATTCAGGACTTTAAATAACAACGTGATTCTGGAAATGCAGTCAACACTAGTCAGTGGTTGAAAGTGAGAATTAATCAGTACATTACATTTCAGATCCGAAGAGGCTAGCATGAGAATATACACATGTTTGGTAATACATCCTGATCTGCGAATGCAGAACTAACTAGTGTTTATTTCATTTTATATTGGATATTTTCTTAAAAGATATTAAGTTATGACATAAAACTTTTTGAAATTAAGTAAAATATAAGTAATTAAATCAAAATTACTTTTGCGAAACTCTGATTATATATATATATATATATATATATAGTGTATCGAGGCACCAGATAATTTTCTAAACATATACTGTTAAGTATAAGACACAATGAATGTCTATTATGTTTACTCATTAGCCGTTCTCAACATCGTATTTAGGCTTTAATTTCAGTTGAAAATAAAGAAAAAAATTCTCCAACATTCGGATAATTTTTTATTAAGTTGGTTTTAAGCTTTCGGTACACATGAGCCATCTTCAGAGAGGTTACAAGGACGTTAACACAAAAACATTCACCATCAGCGACGATTTTATCTGAAGCTGGGTTATCCGTTATAGTGAAGCGTATGCATGTGTTGAAACAGATTAGTTTGATTTGTCCTTGATATTAGATAACCCTCTATAAGAGGGGTATAAAACAAGAAAATCAAATTGTATATAGAAACAACATATATATATATATATATATATATATATATAATCAAGTTTTTTTTACAAGTAAAAGTAATGTCCTTTGGTTGGTACACAGGACGTTAACAATGTTCATAGTAGTAATTGCTGAAAGAGTATGCGTATGCGTATGTATGCGTGAGCGTTTGTTTGTTAGGAGTGTCTTCAAAGTCTCCGCTCAGTCCTTCGGGTACCGGTCAGTTCTTAAGTAGCTTGGTGAACAGTGAAGAAAATGATGGGAGAGAAGGAGAGGCAACAAGAATACGCTCACTTGATGCTTGTCAAAGGACATGTCAATTTTTTAAAAAATCATATCACCCCGAGCAAGGCGGTAACGCCACTGATGCGCAGGGGGCTACGTATGAGTGAAAAGATTGGAAAAGAGAAAGCCGGAAACCACATCATAAACACGGAACAAGGGATGAGCCTCTTTACCTGTTCAATAGACACGGGTGGAGTGTGAGCCGGGCGATAGTTTAGTCTAGCTACTCCAATTGAAACAAAAAAGGAAAGAGTAAAAAGATTGGAAAAGAGAAAGCTGAAAACCACATTCTAAAGAGGGAACAAGGGATGAGTTTCTTCACCTGTTCAATAGACGTGGGTGGAGTGTGAACCGGGCAATAGTTCAGTGTATCTACTACAATTGAAAAAAAAGAACAGAGTAAAAAGATTGGAAAAGAGAAAACCGGAAACCACATCCTAAACAGGGAACAAGGGATGAGCTCTACACCTGTTCAATAGACGTGGGTGAAGTGTGAACCGGGCGATTTCTCAACAGTATATTGCATATACTGATATACATAATATTAATTAGGTACCTCCAAAAAACACAATACTTAACATTTAAAATACATTTTTAATAATGAAAAAAATCTTTCTTGAAGCTTTTATTTTAGTTTTAATTTCAAACCGAGAGATTAAATTTAATAATTCAAATAAACAAAATTATGCTCGTATTTTCTCTACTGTCGATTGTTTTCTTGTGTCTTTCTTTTATTTCGTTATTGGGGGCTCCGAACAAGTCATCTGGGAATTCACACCCGGGTTTATTTCTGGGTTTCCCATGGGATGACAAACAAAATTCCCGTCAGCTCGCGAAAAGGGTCCGTAAAAGAAATTTGATATTTATTTATATATTTTTATAATTAAAGATTATTTGAAATTTTTTTAGATGTTTCTTAGTTTGCTATTTGCCGAAAAACATTTCCCACCGAGGTGTGAAAGTTCGCGAGTTTTGTGTGTGAAGTTTGTACATTACAGAAAATTTGTTTTTATTATTTTTTGCCTTTTTTGAACAAAATCAATGAGTCAGATTTGAATGTTGAATTTCTTTTGTTCACTACAAGTTAATTGCCATACGTGATACACGCTTAGGCGATCATGTCTCGAAAGAAACATGACAGACTGAGCAGAAGATTTTCCTTCAGTAGGTTGCTAATACTTTTTGCAGCAGACTGGTTGTCAACCAAGACTATCTCTATAATAATTCTGCTTGTTCCTTTTTTAGTTAGTTACTTGGTTCCTCCGTCCGTTACACACTTACTCTCTACACGAGCTTTCCCTTCCCTTCTATCTTTTTACTCTCCTCAGCCTTTCTATCACCTTTGCCAAACGGAGGGTTGGTAAAGAGTGAGAGTGGAGGGATACAATAGCATTATCAGTAGCAGCTTCAGCTGGTGGTTGTAGCAGTTGTTGTGTGTGTGTATATATGTGTGTGTACGGTACAATATAGTAAAAATAGGTAGGTTTCTTGCCGTATCCCGCGAACTAATAACGAAATTTCTGGCTTCTACACCCTTGGCCATTACTCAGTTGGTCTTTTCTGTTTACAGTGGACACAGGAGCCATGATTTGCCAGTAATAAAAAACATATACTCTTTTAAAATCTTTTTTCAAAATAGAATTCAATATTTTGGTTATGATCTGTGCATACACCGCTTAATAGGTTACAGTAAAGTTGCTTTTATGGACATTACTTTTATAGATATTTTAATAAAATTACACTGTGTTATCGTTATTTTATTATCCCATACTTTTATGTTCGAAAACATTACTATCATTTGTAATATGACAAAGTAAAATTTTCCAGGAAATCATAATTATCATTCCGTGGAAATTCCACGGGTTCCCGCTAGTACATATTAATTCCGAAATATGTTTAATTTAATTATTTATACATTTCTTTTAATGAATATTCTTATTTGAGTACTCTGTTTTTTGTTATATATATATATATATATATATATATATATATATATATATATATATATATATAAACTGTATATTTATTTATAGCTACCGGCCTGAATAAACGAGGAATCTTGTGAGGAAAATAGTCTGCCGGAGGAAGCACATTTTCCTAACAAGTTTTCTCGATTTTTCAGATCTATACATAAATATAGAAAGATAACTTTGTATTATATATATATATATATATATATATATGTAATTCCACATTTTTATTATGCATAACGTTTATTAAATATCGGATACTTGTTAAATGATATTCTATTATCGGACTTCTGATTATCTTAGCTCGTTCCTATTCATCAAGCTGTCAAAGAAGAAAATCACCTGAAAGCCTCTTAATCAATCCCAATCAATATTCATCTGTCTTTAGTTCGTTCCTTTGAAAACGCTACGACCGACGATTGTACACCCTACTTCACCACGCCCTACACACATTTCGTGGATAAAATTGTTTTAATCTGGCAGAAGATCACGGAAATTAACCTCATAGTTACGATTGACACTTTTATTCCACCGAAATGTTCTGTCGGATGAGTTTGATATCCATAAAATAGAAGGCGCACACACACACACACACACACACACACACATCTAAACTTATTTAGAAATAAATAAACTTATTTATAAATAAACTGTGTGTGTGTCCGTTACCTATAGACTCCGAAACGGCTGAACCAATTTTCTTGAAAAGTTACACAGTTGTAGTATAAGCGTCTGCGAGTGTTCTTAGCTAGGTTATGTGTACAGGTACCCCCGATAAATATCGAAAAGTGATAATCGAAAAAATCGGTTTCTAGAAGGAGTAGTGCGATTTTAATCAAATTTGATACACTCATAAACAAAGATATAAGAAACGATATTCAGAAGTTTCAAGGTTGCAGTTCTTACAATAGTGCAGAAAATCGATAATATATATATATATATATCTATATAAGCCAAGATGTTTGTGTGTGTGTCAGTTTATCTGCCTGTATGTCTGTATTTCTTTCTGCCGTTTTATTTTAGTTTTTGCTTCGGGTCTGGCTTTAAGTAGGTATAATTGTAGTTCTTAGTCTCAGCGATGATACCGTTTACTCAGAGGACTTATTTAGCCTTCAATATTCAGTTTCGTGACATTAACTCATATAATATTCTACAATTTCATACAGAAATCAAACTGTATTCCAAATTCTACAACCTCTGCATATCTTCCTCCTGCTTTCCTGCCTGTTGGAAGTCTTCTTCTGTGGTTCCAATATTCAAGAACACTGGTGAACTCTCGGACCCCGCAAATTACCGCCCTATCAGCCTTCTTCCGATTTTCGGCAAAGTGTTCGAAACCATTATCAATGCCTAGGTCGTTCAGCATCTCACGGCCCACGGGCTCCTATCGGACAAACAGTATGGCTTCTGCTTTACCAGGTCTACTGCTGATATGCTAAAGTACATCACCGAGTATATATACCAGGCTCTCGACAAGAATGGTGAAGCCCGAACCGTCGCCCTGGATATTTCTAAAGCATTCGACAGAGTATGGCATGCCAGCCTTCTACGGAAACTGCGAAGCTACGGCATTACTGGACTTTTGTTGGACTTAATCCAGTCATTCCTCTCCAACCGCACACTGAAGGTGGTTTTAAACGGACATACCTCCCAGAAGTACCGCGGTGTACCCCAAGGCTCTATCCTAGGTCCTACGCTCTTTTTAATCTACATCAATGATCTCCCCGATGCCATAAGATCACAAGTAGGCATGTACGCCGATGATACCACAGTATACGCTCGCCTCGATCAAAAATCTGGTGTTGATGATAAGGCGAACCTCGCGGCTGAGCTTGAAAAGACCTCCAATCCGTGGTGGATTGGGGTAGGAAATGGCTCGTAAAATTCAATTCTTCCAAAACGAAGCTGCTGTCAATTAAGCACCACAGAAGACCGCACCTCCCTCCCATTAGCCTGGAACAGGCATGCCTCCCAAAGAATAAAACACTACGCCTGCTTGGCCTGACACTCTCAGCGGACCTCAAGTGGAATGACTACGTCGAATCCATTGCTAAATCCGCTGCAATGAAAGTTTGCTCTCTGTGCAGGGCCCGGAAATTCTTTCCGCCTGAATCTATCCTGCACTTATGCAAATCTACCATCCGCCCGTGTTTTGAATACTGTTGCCACATCTGGTCGGGTGCCCCTGCTATTCTCCTCGGGCTTCTTGACAAAATACAGAGAAGAATCTGTAACGTGATTGATACCGACTTGGCTGACCGCCTGCAGTCACTCTCCCACCGGCGTGACCTGGCTTACCTGTGCCTCTTCTATAAATACTTTCATGGCTCCTGCTCTGATGAACTTAAATCACAGGTGCCCCCTAGGTGTGAGTTCGCACAAGATAGTAGATTGGCAACTAGGTCCCACCCTTTTACAGTGAAACCCATGAAATATAACCGCAATTTCTACTCCAACAGCTTCTTTTTTCGCACTTCCGGCCTGTGGAATTCCCTTCCGCATGCTTGATTCCCCGACGGCTATAATCTCCAGGAGTTTAAATGTAAGGTCAAGAGACACTTCCCAACACACTAACCCTCCCATTCTCTCCAACTCTGCCCCTATGTACATCCTAACTCATCTATCGCCCTGTGTAACCCCCTGCGCTATAGTGGCAGTGGAATGCCTTGCTTGGGGTGACATGATGTAAATAAATTATAACTTCAACACAAATACAGCATAAAACACACATATCACCGCCTCTGGTCATTATGTCTACACGATCATGTAAATGTATAAAAACTGAGTATCATCTACCATGTATACATTTGTGAAAGCTTAATAGAATGCATCGTGTTTTTTTTTATTTTTGCGAATAAAATTACATTTCTGAATTAAATGAACCGTAAAGCGATTATATACCGGTAAACAAAATCAAAACAGACTAAGATCATTTCATTTCAAAGAGGAAAATGAAACGAAAAGAAAATTAAATGCCCAGAAAATAAAGGAGGTCAATGAGCAAACAAAAAAATTCCAAATGATCATGTAATATGCAAGGAACTAGTCATTTATTTAAAGGGTTATTACAGTCCATTAAGTTCGTACATACGCATTATATCAGCATTAGTGGACATTACAGTCGGTATCTTGTCATTACGAGAAACTGGAAAAGACTAGAAAAGTAATGAAGGCTGGCATAAGCAGGAGAAACGCCTCCGGAGTAAATGATGTGAAGAGACTTTTTGGCAAGAAACATCACAAAAAAAAAGGACAAATGCCATAAACTGGTCATCATATTTACCTTTTGAATCTTCCTACCTCAAATCTAAATTTCTTCTAGGCTCGATAAAATGTCTTTTAGAAAAATTAGAATACAATGTTGTATTATAATGAGGCGAGAAGCTGGCATAAAATAGATGTGGATTTAATGGAGTACAGAATGAAGCGCTATTTTACACGCTGGGGCGTCGGCGTGCGCTCTCAAGAAAAGGCAATCACCATTGTCGGATTATATATTATATATTTGACGATCAAAGATTATTACGTGACTGGATTACGAAACTGCAACGATAATAAAGCGATCTGATGCTACTGGTTTATCATATTAAGGATCGGATTTTGTAGATTTGTAACGATTTCAGCAGATTTACAAAGATAGAATGAGGCGTTAGGCAAGTATGTGTCTTTTCAGCGAGAATATTTTGAGGACCCTAGATGACACGCCAGGATTTGTTATTGGAGGCCACAACTTAAACAACATAAGGTATGCAAATGATACAGTGGTGATTGCAGACACGGAAAGAAAACTACAAGACCTCCTACAGAAGGTAGAGGTGGAGAGTGACAAAAAAGGATTACAAATAAACTTTAAGAAAACTGAATGCATGGTCATCAGCAAAAGGTGCAACCCAAAATGCCAAATACAGGTGGGGGATGCCAGAATCAAGCAAGTACAAAAATTTAAATACCTAGGAAGTGTTCTAACAGGAGATGGAAAGTGCGACACATAGATCGGAAGGCGAATTGGTATGGCAAACGCCGTTCCAGAAGCTGAGTAAAGTACTAAGACACAGGAAAATTTCACTAGAAGCAAAAAAAGTGAGTACTGGATTGCTATGTTATGCCAGTTCTTCAATACGGCAGTGAATGCTGATCAATATCATCGAAAATGAGGACAAAACTCGAAGCAGCAGAGATGTAGTTCTACAGAAGGATGCTGAGGATATCGTGAACCGAGCATATGAGCAACGATGAGGTGTCGGAAAGAATGGCAACAAAAAGGAAATTAATAGTGAGCATCAGAAAGAGACAACTGAAGTTCCTGGTACATGCAATGAGGAAGGAGGGCTTGGAAAACTAATACTGACTGGCCAGATAGAAGGAAAAAAAGACAGAGGAAGGCAGCAGATAACATATTTGCAGGGCCTGATCAGGTGGATGACGAAACGGGGGTTGCGAGGTGTAACAGGAGAAAACATACTAAGAGCCACCAGAGATAGGGAGACGTGGAAAACCATGATCGCCTACCTCCTGAAGGGACAGGCCACATAGAAGAAGAAGAAGAAGAAGTAAAACTGGGACTTAGGTTTAGCTATAAACTTTCATTTTTTTCTGAAATCGTATCTCGAACAAAAATCAGCTGGTGGTAAAAAAATGACTAATCGTGAAAATCACCATTAATATTAAGAGGGAAAATAAAAATAAAAACCGCACTCTTTTTTCCCATTTTCGTGGGTTATCTAATAGACAGACCCATGACTAATCTGCAGAGAAGATGCTACCTCATCGATAACACGCTGGTTTTACCATGACTATTTCTAGAGCTTGCTGAATCTTCTCGCCAGTGGTGGAGGTTGACGGCACCTTACCCCTTACCAATTCCGGCCAGTTTTAACATTTTCGATCTACTCTTACCTACTTCTGCGCAATAGTTTACTCTCGCCGTATTACGTAAGAAGCCTCCGATGAATTTCAGTCCCTGACTCACCTTCCGACCAGAGTAATCGGAACACTGCGCTTTATTCATCATTTGTGCACACTGCCAGTGGAGAGGCCATGTTTACATTGTAACAGCAGCATGAAAACAGCAGAAAGACAATTTATGCGATCAAGCTGCAACTTCAATCAACTCACCAAAATAGTACCGACTAGAAGCTTGCATGAGCAGAAAGCAATGAGTCAAACGTAAAGATATGTAATGGAGAAAGTGTGGAAAACTTTTGACAGCGTCGTTCTTCGATATACAATCAAAGGGTGATTTTACGATATTTGCGACCATAAAGCACATGATATAAAACAGAATAGTTTGACTTCGGATACAGAACGATTAGTTTCGTACGATACAATTTTTCATCATCATCGTCATCATCATTTATGTACCATATCGCTTCAGAAGGTGGGCGACCATAACTCGCCATTAACACTTGTCTCTTGTTTCTATAGTTTTACGGTCACATCAAGTTAAAACACTGCTTCACGTTAGATCACATAAAGCAACGTCAACGCTAGTCAGTTCCTAGATTGCTTACCACTTGAAAATGACTGTTGCTGTAACTTAGATATGCAGATAATGTGTAATAGATAATAACTCAGAATTGGAAATTAGAGGGCCGATTTTTAATTCCATTCGTGTTAATTATATTCACTTACGCGATATACCCTTGGCTATTGGTTAATTAATAATTAAGTTTTTTTCTCAGCAAATCATTATGATCTCAAAAATAATTAAAATAAATAAATAAATAAGTAAATAAAATGTAATTACAACCTGAAAAATATTTTCTACCTTGAAAAAACTGGGAAATGTTAATTGGGTCACTATGTCGATCCAGGATGTTTTTTCCACCTGAATCCATCCTGCATATATACAAGTCAACCATCCGTCCGTGCATGGAGTACTGCTGCCATTTATGGTCAGGTGCCCCTGCCGTTCTCCTCAGTGTTCTTGACAAGCTCCAAAGGAGAGTCTGTAATGTGAAAGGTACTGATCTGGCGACTCGACTGCAGCCACTTCCCCATCGTCGAAATGTGGCCTCCCTTTGTCTCTTCTATAAATACTTTCATGGCTTCTGCTCGGATGAGCTTAAGTCACTGATGCCTCCTCAACAGGTGTTTACTCGTGCAACCAGACTAGCAACTGGCTCCCTCCCATTCACAGTCAGGTTAGCCAAATGCAGACGACAATTCTACTCCTGCAGCTTCCTCTCTCGCACTTCCCGCCTGTGGAACTCACTCCCGTATTCTTGCTTTCCTGACGGCTACAACCTCCAGAAATTTAAATGCAAAGTCAATACTCATCTATTAACCACTGGACTCTAGCTCTCTCCCCTCCCCCGTATATCCTTCCCTTTCTCTCCACCTATGTATTTGTCATCGCACCTGCTTTCTCAGCTTTCTATTGTTCCTTTCTAACTAGTTTGTACTCCTCACTCTTTTCTACTTAATCTTTTTACATTTATGTAACCCCCTGCACATCAGTGGCGTTTCCGCCTTACTCGGGGTAAAATGATTAAAAAACAAAAAACAAAAAAAACAATTAATCAATCTTGTTCCGATAAGCAATGTTTGATTATAAGACACACGGTTGATGGACATAAAATGTAGACGAAAAAGTCGATTTGTGTCACTAGTCCATTTCCTTCGTATGCCATCCGTAAGAAAGAAGTTCCACTCAACCAGCTTCTTTCTAATAACCGCTATTTTGTAGAACAGCATTCCAAGAAGATGTTTTTCCGATCACTACAATCTTAACATCTTCAAGTATGATTTTAATTTTTATGTTTTCCAAATATTCTCATAAACTGAACTTCTTACCTCCTATAATGCCCATGTAGCAACCTAATTCGGTAAATACTGCCTTGAGTGGCTTTCCTGTCTTAGGGAATATTATTAAACAAAAATGAAAGTGAAATATTCTTTTCTTAAAAATCAACATAAAACTGCTGTACTATTTTACTAGTATTCAAACAGTTCACCAGACACTAATGAATATTACTTTTCTTAGGATAAAATACCACCAGTCTATCCCAAAGGCAGGCCTCAAACACTAGTGAAAAAAAAAAAAAAGACAACGGTAACAAACACAAAGCGGGCTACAGACGTTCTCACCGGTTGAACAATATTTACTGAAGGAATTACAGTAAATCACCCGTTCGACGTCACAGCTCGGTTAAACATTGACATAAAAAAAAAGTTATCAATGTTCATCTACACTTTCGAATGGTGTAACACGTGTTCTAGCGTAGCGAAGGTATCATCAACCTACTTTCACGTGTACTGAATGTAGCAAACGTTTAATCACATCTACTTATGGGCGTCTGAGTATGTGTCCGGTGTGGAAAATTATTCCTTTCCACATTCGATACATACGCAGACACGCATTTTCTTTCTACCGGAATAACAAGAAAGAAAAGTCTTTAAATATCGTCATATAGATAAGATAAAACACGTATTCCACACATGCATTATATATATATATATATATATATATATATATATATATATATATATTATCCTGCGTTTATATATATATTCTACGTTTATGGCACGACTTGAAGTTTTATGCATTACGCATTCATCAGGATCACATTCTGTATATTATATTTTTTTTTTTTTTTTAATCATATCACCCCAAGCAAGGCGGTAACGCCACTGATGTGCAGGGGGCTACATAAGAGTGAAAAGATTGGAAAAGAGAAGGCCGGAAACCACATCCTAAACAGGGAACAAGGGATGAGCCTCTACACCTGTTCAATAGATGTGGGTGGAGTGTGAACCGGGCGATAGTTTGGTCTATCTACTCCAATATGCGTCTTTACCCATTCCAATGCATCTTCGGATCTCAGTGAAGGGAACCATTTTTGACTTTCATCAGCATAGCCTCTAGGAGAGAAACTCATTGGGGTTTCTTGGTCTTAAGTTTTCCACTAACAGGAAGTAGAGTGTTTACATTTTTTTAAAAATACGTCTACTGTTGTGAAAGTCGTTGTTTTCTCTACAGTGTTATGTCAGAAAATTTGCTCGCCAGATTTTTATCTTACCCATGTTTACGTCTGAACATTGAATATTACGGTAATGTTCGGTCTGGTGCTTCTGTTATGTTATGTTATGGCGCTTCTGCAATGTTATCAGTCCTAACTAGACATATCGATTTTAGTGACTTTTCGTCTATCGTGATGTAAATTCCCTCCATTTTTATTTTTCATAAATATTTTAATAGCAATTATCCTGATGATTTTTTTTACTTGTTATCTTGACTTGCCTATTTCTACATTGGTAACTACACTACCAGCCATAATTGTTAGGTCACCCCTGTTTTTTAAAAGAAATGATGTATTCCATACTATTTTTAGTATTTATTGCCAAGTTGATAATTCTAAATGAAAATAGAATGGTTCTTTTGTTCTTATTACTTTGCAAAATTTTACAAGGCAAGGAAGCAAATGTTGTATATCGACAAACAACAAACACGCATATATATAAAAATATGAATTATATTTTTATTAATGACGATGAACCGTGTAGCCTAAGGAACAGAGAGTGAGAGAGCGCGCTTCTAAGGGTTGACGGGAGTGTCGTCGTAGCTGTTGTGTCTCTCTCTCTCTACTGCTACTCTGGTCTGTCTGGTGAATCCGTGCGTCGAGGTCTTTTTATAATCTCCAAACCGGGACTTTTTCTTCCGGTTTTGCCTCGCCCACGCACGCCCACGTAATTCTCAGAGACACCTGTTCTGTTTGCCTCTGTAGCCATTTCCGCTACTGCCGGAAATAAGGTCAAACAAACATCCGTTCCTTTCAACGACCGGAAACACCCCGGCTTGCATCAGCCTTCCTCGGGTGGGGCCAGATTGTTATATTACACAAAGATGTACTCGTCCGAATTACCCTAAATTTTCTTCATTCTTTCATTGATGAAACTGCAATATAGGTAATTATTAAATATTTATAAATTCATTTGATGCACATGTTATTGTGCAGTATTAACAAAAGAACGATTCTATTTTCATTTACAATTATTCACTTGGCAATAAATACTAAAAAATAGTATGAAATACATCATTTTTTAAAACACTGGGGTTGCCTAATAATTATGGCCGTTAGTGAACATTAAAAAACAATAAGAAAATCATTAAAAAAATTAAACACCTGTAAAATAAAAAATAAAAAGATAACGAAAATTAACCAATCACGAACAATATCAGTTTCACCGAGCTCCTTATGAATAAGAGAAAAAGGTGGACTTAAAGGAAAGAATGTCCAGAGTGTGTGCAGCCGTTGAGAAGGCAAAACGAGATTACTTTGATGAAACTGTAATATAGTAATTATTAAATATTTATAAATTCATTTGATGCACATGTTATTGAGCAGTATTAACAAAAGAACTATTCTATTTTCATTTACAATTATTCACTTGGCAATAAATACTAAAAAATAGTATGAAATACATCATTTTTTAAAACACTGGGGTTGCCTAATAATTATGGCCGGTAGTCTCATTGTTTTACTTTTGAAATATCTATATGTAACCGTTAGTTCGATTCTAATACATTCTTCACATACACATGTTCAATGCGCAACTCTCTTCAAGTTTCTTGCATCTTTGTTACCTAAAATCTTCAAAAATTTAAAAGCAAACTCAATCGGCATTTTCTATCTTCTTGATTACTATTCTTTTATTGTCTTTTCTGACGTATTCACATTTCATTTGACTTTCAGTAACTCCTTGTGTCTTAGTGGCTTTATCTATTGTAAATAATTTAAAATATGCATAGAAAATTACAAACACGAATATAATCTATCAATTTTGCAGTACAGTAAAAGACCATTGCTCTTTTAATGAATCGAACGACTACAATAAGTAGAATGTTGAAAAAACATTTATATGGTCTCAGTCCCATAAGAGAAACACTTGAACGCCCACACACAATTGTTTATCCCATAAATGCAATGCTGGTTGATATCCCCATCATTCTAAACAGATCTAACTGTAAATGTATTTTTTAAGATAATTCAGGCTATTTAAACTTATTTATAAATGGAATTTTGTCTGTGTGTGTGGCTGTGTGTGCGTGTCCGTTACCTATAGACTCCGAAACGGATGAACCGATTTTCTTGAAAATTTACAGAGTTGTACTATAAGCGTCTGCGAGTGTTATTACCTAGGTTTTGTGTTGAGGTACCCCGATAAATATCGAAAATCGATAATCGAAAAAATCTGGATATAGAAGGAATGGTTCGTTTTTAATCAAATTTGATACACTCATAGACAAAGACAAAGAAACGATATTCACAAGTTTCAAGGTTACAGTTCTTACAATAGTGCAGAAAATCGATAATATATATATATATATATATATATATATATATATATATAAAAGGCAAGATGTTTGTGTGTGTATCTGTTTATCTGCCTGTATGTCTGTATTTTTTTCAGCCCTTTTATTTTAGTTTTTTCTTCGGGTTTGGCTCTAAGTAGGTATACTTGTAGTTCTTAGTGTCAGCCATGATACCATTTACTCAGAGGACTTATTTAGCCTTCAAAATCCAGTTTACGACGAAAAAAACTTATTTGATATCGATACTAGGAAATCTAAATTTGATTTTATCCATTCATTTTTCTTTCAGTCTACGGTTTCACAACTATTGATTTTTAGTCTTTCGTGTTAACGTCCAAAGAGTCTCAGCTCCAGAACCATGGATTAGTTTTAACGCTTTGCCAACATTAGTAATGGATTAGATGTCTTTTCAGTGACACCTTAACAATCAACTTTCTATTTACTCATTTCTCACATTTATCTTGTTTTCGACTACATTAATGCTTGTAAAATTTGTTCCCGTCGTGAGATGGGTCAGAGGGAGAAAGCGATAGATAGGTAGGTAGATAGATAGATAGATAGATAGATAGATAGATAGATAGATAGATAGTGAGAGAGAGAGAGAGAGAGAGAGAGAGAGAGAGAGAGAGAGATGAAAAAGAGAAAAAGAGAGAGTTGAGGAAATAAAAAGGAGAGATAGTGAAAGAGAAAGAAAGAAAGAGTTATGATTAATAACTCAGAAAACAAATAGTTCTGTCAAGCTGTTTCGAAAAGAAAAAATCTCCATTAATTGCTTCATCACCAAATGGTAACAATTGCTTTTTGACAGTATGAAGACCACATAGCTGTCATGGCCTTGGACAAAAGGCAAAGTGCAACGCAGGCTGCAATGGATTTTCTGGCCGTTCATTGGAATGAATGGAAATTCACGCAGTTCTTCATCAGACCGAAAACAAATGGCAGGCAGCTGATTTTGACAAGCCGTTAAAGAATAAAGAGCTTTCGCATCAAACGAATGCACAAGAATAAACTGTAATTACCATCTCTGCATGCATATGTAACACAGTACACGTGCGTTGAATTCATTCAATAGTTACTTAAAAATCGTATCACAGACGCATATATCTAAGCATACAGTTAGGTTTAAACTCACAACACGATTTCTTCTAACAAGCTTGTTGTCAGCACAGTAAGCTTTTAGACCAAACTTTATTTATAATGGCACAGAACATTTTTGGAACTTAATAAGAAAACGATAGCAATCTGCTTGTATTTTATTTCTCATCATTCCCCGTAAAAAGAGGCACCCTTGTCTACGTCATTTTGAAACGTCAGCCTGTGTAAGTCAGCCAGTTAAATGCCATACGTGATACACACTTGGGTGATCATGTCTAGAAAGAGACATGACTGACTGGGCAGAAGATTATCCCGCAGTAGGTTGCCATTGCTTTCTGCGGTAGACTGGTTGCCGACCAAGGCTATAGAACCCAGTCTGTCCTGTTATTTAACCCGTAACTGGAAGGAATAGGCGGATTAATACCTTTCCCAAGAGTATTTGCGCGTAAGTGAATGCAATGGATTCAGCTGGAATTCGAACTCGGCTCCCCGAGAATTCCTAATTTTGATTGAACAACATTGACATATCTAAAAAGATATTCTCCAACCATCACTTCCTAATTTACTAGATAACCATGAATTCATCTTATATTTTCAAAATAAATTCTTTTCGTCATTTCTTTAAACATATCTCTTGAAGAAGAACAGTATTTTTCGAAAATATGTAAATTTTTATGTAGTGATATAATGCTTTCGTAACATATTATAGTAACAAAATTACTATATGTATATTAGTCATCCGCAGACAGATCTGTTTCGCTGTATCACATCTCATCAGTACGGTTAGACTCCGATTGCTTTTTATCCAGGATTGAAACCCGACCAAATTGGCGTCAGTCGGCGATTCTACCTCTGAGCTATGGGCGCTCGGTAGAAGGAGGCAGACTTTTTAGCGTATATATTATCATTATACGCGCCCAATAGCTGAGAGTGTTCTAATTCATTGCTGAATGGACGATGCGTAGATACTAGAGTAGCTACTGTTTTTCAAAGTCTACCATTCTTTCAGAATGCTCAATATATATATATATATATATATATATATATATATAAATATATATTGTAACTTTGTATATATATATATATATATATATATATATATATATATATATATATATATACATTGTTAAACATAGCATTTTTGATTACGCATTTACAGCCTGTCCATTTTTTCACTTATTTCAAAATAAATGTGTCAACTCGGTCAACTCGAAAGTTCGTCAGTTCTAATAAATTCATTATAATCTTTTTTTGAATTCAAGATTTCTGCTACTGATTTTCTTAATTTCTTGTATTATATATTATTCTATTAGTGGTTTTTGACCTTTCATTTATAATTCCTATATTTGTTTTTTTACAACATGGTATTATTTTGGAAATCTCTCAGCACGATACAGTCTGTTAATGTGAAAATAACATTGGTTAACACATATTTTGTGGCAAAGATGTAAACAGACTTTCTTGGCTAATTTGAAGACACCGAACCTCATCCATCTTTTTTATATTTGTTATCATTTTTACTGTACCAAAATGTTTAATTCTTTCAATTTTTTAAAATCTCATTTTTTATTAAGTGAATTCCCGGTTTTCGGATTTAAAAATAAATATCTAAAAATAAAATCCACTGAAATAAAACATTCTTAATGAAATGTAACTAACCAGGATACTGAGAGACAGAAAAATCTTATTGGAAATTAGGAAAGAATGTGCGATGTGGTATCAAGGATGCAAGACAGGCTCGAGGTAGTAGAAATGTGCTTCTACAGAAGAATGCTGAAGATACCATGGACCGAGCTCGTAAGAAATGACAAGGTGTTGGAGAAGATGCAAACTAAAAGAAAACTCATACTTAGCATCATGAAAAGTCGGCTGAGGTTCCTAGGAACGTAATAAGGAAAGAAGGCCTGGAGAATCTAATACTCACATGACGAATAGAAGGAAAGAGATGCAGGGGAAAACAGGAAAATTTTGATAGGCAAATGGATGGTGGAACGGGTTTGGGAGAGATACCTAGAGGAAAGATATTAAGAGTGAAAAAAGACAAAGTCAAGTGGAATCTCATGATCGGACAGGGCGCGTGAAGAAGAAGATTCTGATATCTCAATTATGAATGATTCTACAAAAAATTGAACCCATTCATTGGATTTACCATAACCTGAACATTTTTATAAGTAATTAAAAATGTGTACATATACTACCGGCCATAATTATTAGGCCAACGCAGTGCTTAAAAATAAATGATGTATTTCATATTATTTTTAGTATCTATTGCCAAGTGAATAATTGTCAATGAAAATATAATAGCTCTTTTGTTAATACTGCACAATAACATGTGCATCAAATTAATTTATAAATATTTAATAATTACCTATATTGCAGTCTCATCAATGAAAGAATGAAGAAAATTTAGGGTAATTCGGACGAGTTCATCTTTGCTTCCTTGCCTTGTAAAATTTTGCAAAGTAATAATAATAAAAGAACCATGCTATTTTCATTTAAAATTACCCACTTGGCAACAAATATTAAAAATAGTAAGAAATATACCATTTCTTTTAAAAACTGGGGTGGCCTAATAATTATAGCCGGTAATTTATATATCTCAGTGCACATCGGTATTCAAACTATTAAATAATATCCGTAATAAAACTGTTAATTATCTTATCATTGGTATCCCTTGGTATTCATGTTTTTTAACCTACTGCAAAAATATAAGCGTTATCTATAAAAATAGGTTTGGTGTTTTATATGAGTATACCGGATTTCGATGATATGTAATGTGTGGTCGTGGTCATGAATTGAGGGAACCTTTTCTACTTGCCAACAGTATGGCTAATGATAAGCTCCAGGAGAGCGGCACTCTATACTTTCATGGCGTTACATTCTTCACTGACATAAAATTTAGCAACTATATCGAATCAACAGCTACTGTAATTGAATTTGGTTTGCTGTGTCGTCTGAGAATCCATCTTGAACATTTAAAAATCTACTATTCGTCAGTGCATTGGATACTCTTGCAATATCTGGTTGGGTGCACTGGCTATGCATTACGAGATTCTTGACAAAATCCAAAGTGGGGTCTGTAATATAATCGGTCGTTCGTTGGCATCTCGACTTCATTCAACTTCCCCTCAACGTGACGTCGCTCCTGGGCATGACGCTAAACTGCATCCGGCAACAAGGCCTCTGATTGGGAGGTTGTGAGGAGCATGGAACCACCTCTTAATTGCAGTTGTTTCTAGGTCTACTCTGACCCGGAGTGGTAGCACCTATTATGGTCCCAGCTATGGGCAAATAGTTAACTCCCAAGCTGGGATCAATACACTATGAAAGTTTAGAAATACACTTTTATAGAAATATATACATAAAAATAGACTTTTATAGAAAAATATTCATTTTTGAAGGAAAAATATCACAAACACATTTTCTGAAGAAAAATTGTTATCATAACACATTTTTGAAGAAAAATATTTTTCTCAGCAAAACATTTTTGAATACAAGACTAGAAGACATTTTCAGTTTTCTTAAATAAAAAAGAATAAAAACAAAAAATTAATTAAAATCTGACTAAATCAACTTCTCACTACAACCGAACATTAAAAAACAACACACACATTTTAAAACCCAACCTTTTTGGCATTAAATAACCCACAGAGATTCATATCCCATGAAACAAAAATCAAACTCAACGTGACGTGGATTTCCTGTCTTTTCTGCAAATATTTTCATGGGAACCAGACGACATGAATTTATGCGTGCTACTAGATACAGAAAATTAGATATATGGGAAGTATTATAACAGCAGACAGAAAATATGATACTGAGATCCGAAGACCTATTAGTGGAGCTAAGTATGCCTTTCAGATGCTGAGTAGAGTATTGAGAGACAAGGAAAATTTGCTGAAAACAAAGACGAGAGTACTGGATTGTTATGTGATGTCTGTTCTTCAATATGGCAGCAATTGCGGGCAAACTCATAAAAAATAAAGGAAAGGCTTAAATCAACCGAAATGTTTGAGTCTGTGTTTTGCTTGACAGCATATCAACATCTGTGGGCTTTTTGTTTTAAAATAGGTGGGGGTTTAAGGTATTTTTTAATGTTCAGTTTTACTAAGAAGGTTGATTTAGTCAGATTTTAATGAAAAATTTTATTTTTATTTTAGAAAACTGAAGATGTCTTCTAGTTTTCTCTTCAAAAATGTAATGCTGTAATATTTTTTCCTTCCAAAGTTCATTAGGGCAATAATCTTTATTTTCCTTCAAAAATGTATTGTTGATAATTTTCCTCTAGCTTCCCTGATAACTACCATCTTTAAACATTTAAATGCAGCCTTCAGTCTTTTGTTTTCTTGATGCCTGTTTTTTTTTGTCCTTTCTTCTATCAACCCGATTCTCAATACATTCATTCTCATTTTCTTTCATTTTCACACCCAGTAACTCAATGCATCTTAGTGGCATTATCGCCATTTTTAAAGCGAAACGATTAAAAAAATATGTTCGTTTGTATCCGGACACAATGTTGTCATCACAATTAGTTTTGCTTTATTTCGAGAAAACACCAAGGCAACGATGTCAAGCAGAGGATACAAAAACAATCCCATTTTTTCTCTTGCATATGTAGTGAGTTTAGAACAACAATTAACAGAAAACTGATCAATGATTTTATCAGAAAAGTTTATCATGTTTACTTTGAAGTGAAGCTGGACTATCAGAAAAAATTCTGCAAAACATGTCAAGAGTACTTACGCCAGTAGACTAGAGGTACTCTAACTGCACTTAACTTTGGCATTCTGATGATTTGGCACGTGTCATAAAGCATATCGACGACTGTTACTTTTGTTCTATTGACTTTACTCACCAAAAAAAAAAATGAAAATTGTTAAATATCCTTCTCTCAATTCAGCTATCAGATCCGAACTACACTCCGTTGAAATCTAGATTGCTGTCTTCAAAGTCTTTACGATACTATTAGATCAAAAAATAATTTAGCAGCATATTTAGTTATTTAAATGATGTTCCAGCAGCAAGGCCTCTGATTGGGGGGTTGTGAGGAACATGGAACCACCGCTTAATTGCTGTTATTCCCGGAGTTGTAGCACCTGTTAGGATCCCAGCTATGGGAAAATACTTCTCCCACAAACTGGGGTCAAAACACTATGAAAGTATAAAAATAGACTTTTATAGTAATATCTACATAAAAATAGACTTTTATAAAAAAAATATACATTTCTGAAGGAAAGATATTACCAACAATATATGTTTGAAGAAAAATTATTGCCATAACACATTTTTTGAAGGAAAAAATTTATATTCAGCAAAACATTTTTGATTACAAAACTAGAAGACATCTTCAGTTTTCTAAAATAAAAAAAAATAAAAATTTTCATTAAAATCGGACTAAATCAACCTTCTCACTATAACGAACGTTAAACATACCTTTAACCTGCACCTTTTTGAGATTAAAAAACCCACAGGTGTTGATATGCCGTTAAACAAAACTCAAACTCAAACTTACTAAATAATAAGAAAAACAGAAAAATCTAAAAATAGAAAAATCTCCTTAAAAAAGGAACAAAAGTTACATTTAATCACAACAGAGATGCTTAATTTGTCTCCTACTTAAATCAAACCAATAGAAATGTATTTTGTAATGATATCAGAGCAGTTTACATGCGTTTTGATATTCCGGTCTATGATGCAAGTTCATAGAGACTAGTCATTGACAGCTCAAAAAGTACTTTAAAATTTGTTTTGCTGCATAAGACAAGTGTTTAAGAAGAGATTTTTCTAAAACTGGAGAATACAGTTACTTGTGTCGGGCAAAATTAACCGAAATGTTCACAAGTGGAAAAAACAGATAGCAGATTTAATGAGTGCAAATTTTTTTTCGGGATTTTTTTATCAAAGTTAGTTAACTTGTTCTAGGCAAAATATTTGTCAATGTGTTTTGACGATGTGTGACCCTAAGTCAATACGGCCTTGAGAATTTCCTGTGTACTGATTACCCGGACATATGGTAAGAACACGCTAACAATAACAGAGAGTAGTTTTTCTCTCCTTCTCCTGGAAGTTGAAATGCTAAATGATATTACTTGCATGTCAAGATTGTAAATCATATATATAAGGAGAGGGAAATAGAAACCCTATACCTAACTTTACCACCCTGGTCTGGGTGTTTGTTTAATAGCACCAGAGCGCAAGACAAAATTAGTTGAGTTCGGCCCCCCGTGTTTGGGATGAGAAAGAAATTTGAATGGCGGTTTGAATGGCGGTTTGAATAATACGGTCGAACTGAAACGGACATGCTGCTAAAGACAATTGAGTAAACCTCGACTCAGAAAACATTGTTATTGAAGTAATTTTACAATACCAGCTAGCTTTGACTTGCCTGTAAATCTCGTATTTATATAAATATACATAAATCTACACCGTGTCGTTGAGGTCTTAAATCTGGATTTTAATATATACCAATGCCTCGCATGTCTGGACCAGCCTCGTCAAGTGATAACAAGGAATCCTGCTTTGGTTAATTTGAGATTAACAACACAACGTGGGCGGAATCGACCGAAGCTCAGAAAGGTTGGCTAGACTCAGCCAAGGGCCGTGTTGTACTGTAGTTTTCCAGATTAATGCTGAGAAAATTATGTGACAACATCTGACAAAGGAGGATGTTTTTAGGCGATCGGGAACTAAAAACTACTGCGAAAATAAGAAAGTGTCAGTTAAAACTGAAAAAAAGAATAATGAGAAAGGGGGTTTGGAAAAATTCGTTCTAGCAGAGTATACTGAAACCATAAGAAGCTATGACATCACACCGAGGTTCCCCTATCATTGTAGATGGTTGTTCTGTGAAAAAGGCTCCTTGGTGTAAAGAGATTCAAGTTCACTCCAGACCTCAATAGAATTCATATACCCTACATATCGCTACAGATGTTGGAAACAGGGTCGGTTCCTTGTACAACCCCCGAAAGTATCTGATTCCTCCTAATATTCTGTCAGTCAGTTAAGTGCCATACGTGATACACACATGGGTTATCATGTCTCGAACGAGACATGACTGACTGTGCAGAAGATTATCCTGAAGTAAGTTGCCATTGTTTTTGCGTTAGACTTGTTGCCGACCAAGGCTATAGAACCCAATCTGTCTTGTTATTTAACCCATAACTGGAGGGAAGAGACAGATTAATACCTTTCCCAAAGGTATTTGCGCGTATGTGAATGCAACGATTTAAGATGGAATTCGAACTCAGTTCCCCGATTTCTCGTTCCAAGTTAATAGTCACTGCACCACAACGCACATCCTTTGTTTATAGCAACCAGATCAGAACAGAATTGAGTATTGGTTGCTATATTTGCGGTGGAGCTTCTCAATTCTCACTTTCCCCAATTGATAGAATTTAGACGTGTGTTCACGGAATTATGAGTGATGAATTATTTCCCAGAGACGTAACGTAGCAAACCTATTGCAATTCTCTCGCTCTTTCCTTGGCAAGTGTTCCGATAAGCTGCTTTCTCAGTTCCACCAGTTCTGATCTTCCCAGCTGTGAACATGAAAGGGCGAATAGCGGCGGCTCTGGAAAAAGAGTTCGTTTGTGTCTGGCGTGCAAAGCAGTAATCTGTTCCAAAGAAAGAAAATAATAATAATACTCACCGCTGTCTTAATAATCCACCTTCAGCTCAGTCTAAAGGAAAAAAGAGAGGAGGCCCTCGAGTGAAATTTTTATAGACTGAGGAAATGGATTATGGGTAGAGAAATGGATTATAAAACTGACCGACCAAGTTCACTGGGAAAATTAGTGGCGTCAATTTCTTGGCGAGAAGCTGACGCAGAGAGACGCAGTGAAAAGGTGGAAGGAGGAAAGTGGAGTAGGAAGAGGAAGAGGCGTAGCAAGAAGCCAGCTGGGAGAGCGTTGAATTGAAATCCAACGGTCTGCGGTTCGATCCCTGGTTCTGCACTCACTAGAATAAAGTGTGCAACACCAGCTAAGACCCACCATGCCACGTACACTGAGTCGAATCGTATTCATCTCTACTGTATTCCATTTGTAAGTAATTCTATTCATACATCTTCTTCCCAAGAAACGATACCCTACGGAACAAACATGCTTCCTCGATCACTAAGGCTTACGGCCACTTTAAATGAATCACCGACTCCCGTATGATTACCGAAGTTATGCAAAGTCGAGGCTGGTTAGTATATAGATGATTTACCACGTGGGGATACCAACTGCTTTAAGCTTGCATGTTTGGGATGTACAATGGACAATGGCAGGGACTTGTTTTATCGGAGAGCCGGGTTGCGGGTAGTCACTCTGTACACTGAGTAGCTCTTGGGTTTTTTATTCGGTGAAGAACTAGCAAAACAAGTTACAATTATTAGGGACATTAGATAAATACAAATGATTTAATAAGCTAAACTTAGTTTGTGGGTCAAAGTTATATATAGTGGGTACACAGTGAAGATTAAATGAATTATTAAAGTTATACACGGCCAAAAGCTAAGGTGTATATCATTAGAAAGTAACCTTAAAAAGTGCGTTATTTTTATTTTAAAGTTTATTTTTGTAACATTACGATTCAGAAAATAAATTTTAGTTCTCTATGCGTTCCCTGGGCTTGAAACCGTGATGTCTAATTAAAGAGTGAATAACTTCGATCGGCCATTATTAACCATATTAAGTTGGGGAATCGTCCCACGTTCAAAATTAGGAACGGAGCCAAAAACGAATTGGTCAGCATTCATGGCCCAAAGAGAACGACGAATCAGAAGCAAGCAGCATTATGTAGCACGATCCCCCACACACACTGGCATGCTTTGCTTCAAGAGATTTGATTTTCTTTCTGATCCGAACATAAATCTGTGTTTCTAGTTAGTTGCGGGCTGGGGGCTGGGTTTAGTTTGCGAGGAAAGAGTTAGATTGAAGAGCGTTCTAGATTGGATAAGACATTTCACGCACAGATAAGCGCAGGGCGAGCAAAATGTTTCTGATTGGTCACGTTCGTTGTTCGTTTTCTCACCTCTCCTGAAAATTAGCAAGAGAAAAAATACAACTGTAATGACAATGTTTGCCTGGTTCGTTTTTTTATAATACGTATAAAACAATGTATTCGTTTCCTTCTTTCTTTCTTTTTTTTTCTGCTTTTGGTTTCTGTTTTTCTCCTTTGTTTTTACTTTTTTTATTTATGTTCTTCCTGATTTTTCTTCTTTTAGTTTCTTTCTGTTTTTCTCAATCTTTTTTCTTTCTTTTTATACACATAGCTTTTACATTTACTGTCTAACGCTCTTTCTTTTTCCTTTCTCTTTCCCTACTTTTCTATTCTTCGTTCATTATCATTTTATGTTCTTTTCTTACGTCCTATTTTTTCTGTATATTCTCTATTTTCTTTCTTTCTTCCTTAAATATTTTTTGTCTCTGTTTTTTCTACTTTCACTGTCTTCTTTTCATTTCTCCATTCATTTCTTCTTTCTATCATTCATTAAGTTTACTTTTCTTCTTCATAGTTTTTAGTTTGTTGTTTATCTTTTCAATATCTTTCCTTGTTTCACTTTTGTTTTTCATCTATTTTTTGTTGTCTTTTCTTTCTAATTTTCCTCAACATTATTATATTTCAACTTTTCTTACTTTACGTTATTATTTATCTATTATTATATTCATTTGGCATTTACTTTTCTTTCTTCGTTACTTTTAGTATTAATCTAAACTATTTCTGTTTTCGATTCAATTCTTTCTTTCTTTTGCCACTTCTAAGCGGCGGTTAATGTGAAAATCAACTCTAAGTAAAAGCTTATGGAGCTTTATTGGTAAATTTTCGCTTTAAGTCCCGAAGGCTTTCCCCACTTCAAATTTATCCAAAATAGCATTATGTCTGCGCAAATGTATATGCTGAACTCAAATCAACAATTAGTTACTCAAAAACCTACCTTTTTGATCTGAACGTCCATAAAAGAAATCGAAGTATATTTTGTCTCCCGTAACTCTAATGCAGTCATGTAATTAACTGCTGAATGATTTTCTGCGCAGGACAACAAATTTCGGTTTATTTTCGGTCGATTTTCTTCCTTTACTTCCGGCTATTTACTTCCTGTAATGAAAGTAATACGCTATTGTATTTCTACGCCTATTACTTTCATTAGAGGAATAAATAGCCGGAAGTTTCAGTAAAGGAAGTAAATCGACCGAAATTTGTTGCCTACGCAGAACGTCTTTCTGCAGTTAATTACATGACTTCGTGAGAGTTACGGGAGAGAAAAATTGCGAGATATAGTTCGTTTTTTTATGGACTTTCAGATAAAAAAAGGTAAGTTTCTTCAATAACTAATTGTTGATTTGAGTTCAGCATATACATTTGCACAGAAATAATGCTATTTTGGATAAATTTGAAGAGGGACCTAAAATGAAAATTTACCGCTTTATATGACTAATTCAGCTTTAGGGAGATAAAATAACATTTATTTTATTGTGAGGGATGGTTACAAGCTAAAAGAGGGGAAGAGAAGTTCATAATTTATTATCACAATTATATTTTGTTTTCCTTTACAAATGTAGCAGTATATTACAAATCAAATTTCCTAGATTAAATGTAGCAATTATTCTGCAATAAAAATGTCTTCGGAATGTAAATATATCAGAAAAGATAATCTGCATTTGATTCGGTATTATTCGTGATTTCTGGGGGTTTCTTGATAAATCCTCCCTACAGAAAAGGCATTGACGCCGATATGCCGTGTCCTTTTCAGGGTTTCTCATAATTTCCCATCCTTCGTAGCTCTTATAAATGTTTATCGTTTTACTGTCCCCAATTTCTTTTCTATTATCTATTCATACATCCGCCTTAGTAGTTTAGTGTTTTCCCCTGCTCCATTGATATTCAGTATTTTCTGTGACTGTTATATTCTCCAAGCCCTCTTTTCTCATTAAATTTTCCAAATATTTCGGCTGTTTCTTTCTGATCTAAGTTAGAGTTTCCTTTATATTTCCATTTTCTTTAAAACTTCCTCGTTGCTCAGATGTTCCTGCCATGTTATTTTCAGCAATATATTGAAGAGCAACATATATGTTCGCTTGAGTCTTTTTTTTTATCCGTGAGGAAATTGTCCAGTATTAACTACCATGGAAAAAGTCTAATATTGCATAACAAACACTCTTAACTTTTGTTTTACCAATAAGGCTTACTGTTTCTCAATACTGTGTTTATTTCATGAAATGTATCTTCCGGTATTTCAAATGATCTTTGCATTTTCTTGTTGTTACACTTGTCAGACACTTTTCTGTAATTACTTTATTTTAACGCCTCTATTTTGTAGCTTAACTCTTGGGGTGCTGTTTTTGCTAATGACCCTACAGAACTCTTTCTTAGTTTTATTTTTATTAATGAGCTTCTTTCTTATCTTTTTTTAAGTACATTTTTTTTCATTATTCATGTTTTTAGTACTTAAGCTCATTCATCTAATTTTTTTCTTTACATTTCTCTGGTTTTTTGTTTCAATTTTTGCGTTTCTTTTTATTGTGGATTTTTTTCTGCATTTCTTTTCCTCTTTTTCACTTTTTTCTTTCTTTCAATTTTTTCTTGTCTGCTTTTACACACAATAAAATTCTGATTTTGATCGTTGCTGAGGAAGCAAGATTGTTTTTCGCCGAGATGGCCATACAACAAATGTAGTTTTCGGAGTTTTATTTGAAAATATATACATATTTGGATCTGAAAATAGATAGGGTTTTGGCAAATATCATCCTTCTTTGAACATTGCGGGCTGGTGCAGTAAATTCGCAAATAAAGACCTGTACCAAATAACATAAATCTCATTACTTGGAGACCACCAACAGCAGCAACAACTGAAATGCATAGCATATGTAACTGGATGAAAAAATAATGACATATTCAAAATTTTGACATTCTGCTCTATTTTCAATAAAAGTTAGCAGGAGACCCTCCTGAATACTAAAAAAGTCGATAACAGCTACTAGAACTTAGAAACTCATTTTTGAAACGGTATTTGAAGAGAATGATTATATGAATTTCAACCGAAAGCATACACTACAGGCTGCTCAAAGAATGCTAAGTATTTCCTTATAAGGAAACGAATAAAATTACTATTGTCATTTTACACAATATTTATTATGGATTGCTTAATAATTTGTTCTTGGTTATCATTATTACATGTACTTGTGTTTATGTGTGCATTCGTAATTTAATAATTTGATTATTATTTACAGATAACAATATATAATGTCAATTCGGTCTGGTTTCAATCCTGGTCAGAAAGAATCGGTATTGTTATATATATATATATATATATATATATATATATATATATATATATATATATGATGAGATGTCATACAGCCAAACAAGACTATCTGCGGATGACTATGTCTATATATATATATATAGAGAGTCTAGTGTCGAAACAATGATATGATATTGTAGTAGTGATATTATAACATATTTATGTTATATATATATATATATATATATATATATATATATATATATAATCATCCACATACAAGCCAGTTTTGCTTTATCACAGCTCATCAGTATGTCTATACATCCACTTGCTTTTGGCCAGATCGAAAATCGACCAATTTGGTGTCAGTCGGAGTCGCTAACCCCTAAACCATAGGTGCCTGGATTCAGAGAAGGGAAATTTTAGCACGTTGCATACAAGCGGTGTATACACCTGTCAGTCCCCGTAATAACTGAATTCATTGCTAAAGAGTAATGCTTAAATTGCTGAAGTGGTAATGTTTTTAGAATTTTCCTCTCTAGTGAACTCAATCGTAATGAGAGCATTATATATATATATATATTTTTTTTTTTTTTTCTAAACATATGCTATTAAATATAAGAGACAATGAATGTCTATTATGTTTAATCATGAGCGGTTCTAAACGTCGTATTTTTGCTTTAATTTCAGTTGAAAATAAAGACAAAAATTCATTTGGATAATTATTTATTGGTTTTCTTCTAAGTTTCGGCTCACATGAGCCATCTTCAGAGAGGTTGTTTAAACTGAAATATTATAAAATCCACCATCACCGACGATTTTATTTTGTGTTGACATAAAACTCCGCTTGGCAACGGCAATAGTTACCAAAAATAATAAACGCTGTTCTTAAGTTTGCGATGCGGTTTTATGACGTCACTCCGCGGGATAGCTCGAAATGACAACAAAACCATGTAGTCAAGTGCAATGTCATATGTTATTTCCTGTTTTAAAGTTGATTTTATTGAGTGTTGGTTGTTTTGATTTGATGTACATGGCCTCCAATATCTGCAGGTTCCTCTTACTGTGTGTATGAGTAAGGATCACCGTATTGTTGACCAAAATCTGTCTGATATTACCTACATGTTTATGTTTTTCAGAGAAATGTTGTTTAATAGTACTCTGATCAGAAAGATGACATGTAAGTCTATGGGAGAGCGTGGTTGTAGTAAAACCAATATATGTACTAGGTTTTTTATTAGTATCAGAGATGCAATCTCTGAATTGGCATGTAAATTGGTACACTACATTGGTTTTTTGTAGAGAATTTAGTTTAGTGCTTGTTGAGTTATTATAGACTATGAGGTCAATTGTTTTAAACTTTTTATAATATATAATGAGTTTAATTTGATTATTACTTTCCACTGGTTTGACATTTCTACGTATTATGTCTTTGAGTTTTTCATCTTGTTTATAATTATTATGTATTTGGTTGCAATAGTATAAGTTAATAATGTTATGTTTATTTTGATGTAAACCATTATTATTAATATTATCATTATTGTTAGAGCTATTGTTAATTTTGTTGAAATACATTTTAATTTGTTGATCAATAACGGAGTTAGGAAATCCATTATTGACTAGTGTTTGCTTAATGTTGTGTAATTCTTTATAAAATATAGATTTGGAAGAAGATATCATTTGTGTACGTTGAAGTAAGTGTTTTATAACAGCTAACTTGTATCGTTGGGGGCATTCACTATTATAAGTAAGAAGACACGAATTTATGCTAGTTGGTTTCCTATAGAGAAGTAGTAAATTTATGTGTGCTAGAATCAATGAATACATCAAGGAATGAGAGTTTGTTGTTAATATTAAGTTCTAATGTAAATTTGAGGACGGAGTGACTTTCAAATTTGTTTTTAAGATATTTAATTTGATCGATATATATATATATAGGATTAATGTAGCGGAGTTTGTCATTTACCTGAATAGACTTATGTCGAATTCAAAGTTTCGTGAAAGAACCATTATGATGTACTCACTATTCAGGACTTATTTCACAAGATGCTCTTGTGTCTTTATTTTAACCTTATTTATATGGAACTTGTTTTAATTTAATATTTGGTATGTGAGTGGTTCTACATATAGTTAATTGTTTTTTATTGTTTTGTTGTGTTGAATTCTTTTAATGTTGCATTATTCCAGGTGGTTGATTTTCTTTTATTATTGTTAGTGTTATTGTATGTAACCGCTTAAAGGACTTTTAGGCCATGTGTGGAAGGATGTGCATTGGATATCGGCTCGGAACGAGAAATCGGGGAGCCGAGTTCAAATTCCAGCTGAATTCATTGGCTTCACTTACGCGCAAATACCCTTGGGAAAGGTAATAATCCGTCTCTTCCTTCCAGTTATGGGTTAAATAACAGGACAGATTGGGTTCTATAGCCTTGGCTGGCAACCAGTTTACCGGAGAAAGTAGTGGCAACCTACTGCGGGATAATCTTTTGCCCAGTCAGTCATGTCACTTTCGAGACATGATCGCCCAAGCCTGTATCACGTATGGCACTTAACTGACTGACTGTATATTAATGTTTGTGGTCTTTATGTGATATTTTTCTGTTTGTTATAGTATCTTTTCTTTTTTTCGTGATTTATTTTTGATATGCTTATATTTATATGTGGTAATTTGGGGTTTGCGTTTTCTGTGATATATATAAACATATTGTGATGGGGAAACACACTTATTCCTCAGATAATGGAGTCTCCCTCCTATATTAATATGATTTAACAGAAATTTCTTGAGAAGTTCTTAGGAGTTCTTGGGAAGTTAATAGGAGTTCTTTAGAGTTATATTGAAGTTT
>JBBBDQ010000397.1:450000-465000 GCA_037127315.1 Ascarosepion bandense
ATCTAATCTATCTATCTATCTAATCTATCTATCTAATCTATCTATCTATCTATCTAATCTATCTATCTAATCTATCTATCTATCTAATCTATCTATCTAATCTATCTATCTATCTAATCTATCTATCTATCTAATCTATCTATCTAATCTATCTATCTATCTAATCTATCTATCTAATCTATCTATCTAATCTACTCATCTATCTAATCTATCTATCTAATCTATCTATCTATCTAATCTATCTATCTAATCTATCTATCTATCTAATCTATCTATCTAATCTATCTATCTATCTATCTAATCTATCTATCTAATCTATCTATCTATCTAATCCATCTATCTAATCTATCTATCTATCTAATCTATCTATCTATCTAATCTATCTATCTAATCTATCTATCTATCTAATCTATCTATCTAATCTATCTATCTAATCTATCTATCTATCTAATCTATCTATCTAATCTATCCATCTAATCTATCTATCTATCTAATCTATCTATCTAATCTATCTATCTATCTAATCTATCTATCTAATCTATCTATCTATCTAATCTATCTATCTAATCTATCTATCTATCTAATCTATCTATCTAATCTATCTATCTATCTAATCTATCTATCTAATCTATCTATCTATCTAATCTATCTATCTATCTAATCTATCTATCTAATCTATCTATCTAATCTAATCTATCTATCTAATCTATCTATCTAATCTATCTATCTAATCTATCTATCTAATCTATCTATCTAATCTATCTATCTAATCTATCTATCTATCTAATCTATCTATCTATCTAATCTATCTATCTATCTAATCTATCTAATCTATCTATCTATCTAATCTATCTATCTATCTAATCTATCTATCTATCTAATCTATCTATCTATCTAATCTATCTATCTATCTAATCTAATCTATCTATCTAATCTATCTATCTATCTAATCTATCTATCTATCTAATCTATCTATCTATCTAATCTATCTATCTAATCTATCTATCTATCTAATCTATCTATCTATCTAATCTATCTATCTATCTAATCTATCTATCTATCTATCTAATCTATCTATCTATCTAATCTATCTATCTATCTAATCTATCTATCTATCTATAATGAGTATTTTTGAAACTATAACGATATTTTCCTGCAATTTACTTCTGCATATAAATACTTGTTGCAAATCAAATCCATATATTTATCTTGATAAAGTTATTAAGGGAACGAAACAAGTCGGTGAAGAAGACGTTTAATTTTTTCTTTATTCATATTCTCTTTTTGCAGGTTTATTTTATTTATATCAGACTTTTTACGCACACACTCATATAAATACATACACACATGTGTGTGGGTTTCTCACTCTTTCTCTCTCTTTCTCTTTCCCTCTCTCTGTTTCTTTGTGTGAGTTAGATTAAATTTTGAGCTATCGAACGAAATTTTAAAGATCTAAAATTTCCAAATTTCTAATTTGAATTGTTTGTGCGGATCAACGGTGAAACATATCAGCGTAAAAATTATAAATATTGTTTTGTACAAACAAGCTCACATACACTCAGACACATACGCAAATACATCCACACACACACTCATATATATGTTTGTATAGGTGTGTGTGGCGCGCCACTCATTTGAAACATATCTATACTTAATGAGTTATCATTGAAAGAAAATCTGACATATCTTTCTGATATATCGAGAGTCTTAACATGGCATTTTCCCCAATTAAATGCTAAATGGAAAGATACTTCGTACCCATGGCAGTGGCCGCCAGCCACAGTGACACAGAGATGAAACGACGGATGCAGCACCCAACCCATTAAAAATACCCACAGCAATTTACACCAAATTGAGATGATCGTGAGCTGTTATGTCATGTAGTACAACCAATACTACAAAGACTCCAATTATATGGCACTACCTAAATTAAGATTTCTGACAAACTTATTAGACCCTGAAATTTTAGCAGGTCGCCTCATCTTCACACAGGGCTCATAGGACACAGAACATTTTGGTCAACATGTGAACATATTGGTCAACATGAACCAGAAACACCTGATCCGAGTAGGCCATCGTTTCCGAGGTGAACGTGATTGTCAGCACGAAGTAGAACCACCCGATTTGGGCTTGCTATCATTCCCGAGGCGTCATCCTTAATGTAATGGTTGACATTTGATCTGGGCATGCTAGCGTTTCGGAGGCGGATATCATGGACGTGACGGACCACACGAATAAGAAACTTTTGATCCAGGCAAGCAGAAGTTTTCTAAATCATATCGAGGTTGTACTTGATACTGCGAAAGCCTTTAGAGAATAATCTTATTTTTCTGTTTAAGGTGGATATAATTTTATTTGCGTTTCTATTAAATATCTCTATTGTCAGTTACTTTGAGCAAATCATATACAAGAGCTGCTTTCATACTAATAAAACAAACAAATAAAACCTTTTTGACGTCTCTCTTACTGAAATATTTATAGGAGGCACCTTAACCTTTTGTCGAATATACTCGGCATTACACCATGGTTCGCATCAAGATACCCGTGCCAGAATGAATGAGTGTCTAATGCGCTTCAATGGGTTGAAAAATAATGGAGTTGGGGAAACGGCATCAAATTCCATTCGCCTTTGTATCAAATTCCATTTTACATGAACTTAGATCACTGGTGCCCCCTAGGTTCGAATTTGCACGAGATACTAGATTAGCAACTAGATCCCACCCTTTTACTGTGAAACCGATAAAATGCAACCGCAACTTCTACTCCAACAGTTTCTTTTCTAGTACTTCCCGACTGTGGAATTCCCTTCCACATGACGGCTACAATCTCCAGGAGTTTAAATGTAAGGTGAATAGACACCTCCTAACACACTAACTCGCTTCCATTCTTTCAAACACTCTTCCGATCCTCCAAACTATCTATCACCCCGACATTTCCTATATCTAACCACTCTTTCTATTTACCTTCCCCTATATAGCCCCAAGAGCAATAGTGGCAGTGGAATGCCTTGCTTAGGGTGAAACGATAAAAAAAATGCTTGTCTAATGTTGCAATAGACCTTTGTGGAGTTTAGTTTGAGATGTCCGCCTTGTTGTAAAAGATAGTAGCGTTGCAAAACTGGAAAAAAAAAAGCATGCATTATCGATGACCGAAAATCTGGACGACATTCCACATAAACGAACGACTATCATATTCATTGAAAAAGTGCTCGTTGGTTTCCTTGAAAATGGTTGCTTGAAGTTCTGTGAAATTTCCGAAAAGTACAGGAATCTGTAAAACTGATATGTTTTCTTTATTTTTAATTATTTTTATTTAAGTACCTCCACTTTTCAGTATAAATTTTCGATACCTGATTTTAAAATGAATAAGGTCTGAAAATTTAATTAAAATCGGATAATTGTTTGATTCGTACAAGAATTTTCAAATTAATGTGTTTTCTACAGAAAAAAAAAGCGCAAAAATCAATGTTATACTTTGTAGAAGATGACGTAAACAAAACAAGTATTCTAACCAAAATTTCGAAAAAATTAGAAAGGATTCAAAACATTTAAAAAATAATTAAAAATTATTTGATCTTTCCTCTTAATAATAATATCAACATTTTGACAGTAAAACTTTATTTTCGTTAAGTTTGTGGCGTTTTGCATTACGCTATGCTGTTTTTTCCCGTGAAAAAGTGGAGGCGCCTATATTATTGCCCTCCTTCACTCTCTATCTTTCTGTCCATATATCTATCAATATATATATATATATATATAATGAGATTGAAATATGAGATTAGGTGCGTGTATGGGAAAAGAGAACGAAATATCAGAGAGAGTATTTGTAATTATTGACTGTCAGGGACCTGGTCTGAAGATTTCACGGAAGGGTAAAATTGCAAATCCTTACGTACTATTCATTACTATGCCTTCTCTTTCTCTCTCTCTCTCTCTCATGCACACACTATTTTGCTCTCTCTCTCTCTCTCGCACACACTCTCTCTTTCTTTATATATATATATATATATATATATATATATATATAATCAATAATGGCATCCAAAAAATCCAGAAACCAGTTCTATAAAAGCCGGTAATCTTTATGTACTTATTCTGTGAGTTTTCTTTTCAATCTAAGAATGAAAAAATCTTTGTAGTACCAAAAAGAATTAAGTCATGTTGAAAATTTAAGAGAAAACATTTGTTTATAAAAATAGTTCTAGATTAAATTTCTGTTTTCTTCATATTTTTACTCGAATGTTATCAGCGGTGTTATTGTTTCTTGACAATATTTGAACTGATTCGTTGCAGTCCTAAAGATTCAATGGTCGATCTATTAAATCTATGACTTGAAGATTTATCTCATTTTAGCTTCAAGACAATCTCCTTAGAATAAATTATGTTCATCACAGTATATCCACTTTTAGTCAACGCAGGACTTTCAGCGATAATATCTAAACTTATTTATAAATGGAACTTTGCCTCTGTGTGTGTGTGTGTGTGTGTGTGTGTGTGTGTGTGTGTGTGTGTGTGTGTGTGTGTGTCTATGTGTGTCTATGTGTGTGCGTGTGTGTCTATGTGTGTGTGTGTGTGTATCCGTTACCTATTGACGCTGAAACGACTGAACCGATTTTCTTGAAAATTTACACAGTTATACCATAAGCATCTGCGAGTGTTCTTAGCTAGATTTTGTGTCGAGGTACCCCTGATAAATATCGAAAATCAATAATCGAAAAACTCGGGTTATAGAAGGAGTGGTCCGATTTTAATCAAATTTGATACACTCATAGACAAGGACATAAGAAACGATATTCAGAAGTTTCAAGGTTGCAGTTCATACAATAGTGCAGAAAATCGATAATATATATATATATATATATATATAAGAAGGCAAGCTGTTTGTGTGTCTGTCTGTTTATTTGCCTGTATGTCTGATTTTTTTCAGCCCTTTTATTTTAGTTTTTGCTTCGGGTTTGGCTCTAAGAAGGTGTAATTGTAGTTTTTAGTCTCAGCCATGATACCATTTACTCAGAGGACTTATTTATCCTTCAAAATTCTGTTTACGACGAAAAACTTATTTGATATCGATACCAGGAAATCAAACTTTGACTTACATCCATTCATTTTTCTTTCAGTCTACAGTTTCGCTTTAACTAGAAGCAACTATTGCTTTCGTGCCAACGTCCAAAGAGTCTGAGCTCCAGGAGCATGAATTAGTTTTAAAGCTTCCATTACACCCGAGCAAAGCCGGGTTATACTGCTAGTTAGTTAGTTTTGGGGAGAGAATGTTTATCGTAATTTCTCGATACGTTTTCAACGTAACCATATGATGAAATTCTTTACAAATATTCGTTAAATTTTCTTCGTCATCTTTCCAGGGAAGTAAATTTTCATTAACCGCGCAACGAATTTAGCTTAACTAATATTTTACCTAGACCATTGGCTGTTAATATATAAGATTATTTTCGGATACTCCAACAACTACATCGGTATGCCTTTATACTTTTAAGGGTCATTCCGAGCAGGTAGGATGCCACCACTGTATATAATGTTTATTTCGACAACTTTATCTCTTATTTAATAATGTAATATCTTCTTTGCAGATCATTTTCTGTATGATGATGGTGTTGATGACTAACTTCACTATCAATGCGCATGTTCAGGAGTAGAAGTTACCAGTTTAACCAAAAGCCGCTTCCATTATCCATTTACTATGGCCTTTTGGCTTTGCAAGAGTTAGTTAAAGGTATAAGAAAATGTCGTGAATTTGTTTAAGTTGGACCTCATCTTGCCCGGAAGTGACCCACACATTTAGTCTAATGACCTTTCTCTACGTCACATATAGAATGAGACATGCAGAATCCAGTTAGAAACTGCAACAGAATACCGCTGATATAATGTTTTAATTTCGAGCGGCACCTTTTGTAGCTTTTCCGTCATGCTTCAACCGCTCATGTAACTTTTGGGATCTGTTGTAATAGTCACTTGTTGTTCCACCCTTGGGATCTTTGGGTTGGGTCGCGCTTAGTCTGGGTCTTTGCTTTTGGTTTTGCTGCAACTGATGACTCTATCAGGAGTTTAGAATTTCCGACAACTTTTGTCTCAGAGTCACTAGACTACGCAAGCTTCTTAACTAAGATAAGAAACGACCGTCAAATGTACGCACATAGAAAAATATATGCATAAAAGTATATATTTTATACTGTGTCAGAGTAAAAAATTCGTCATTAAATGTATCTTGAGAAACAAAGCAATAAAGAAGAAAATAAGAAAAGTATTAAATTATAATTCAATATCAGAGAACATTTGTTATTATTGTTGTTTTTAATGTGGCGTATGAAAGTGTAGCATCTCAGTACGTAGTGGTCAAGATCTGTACAGAACCGCCTACATATTTCAGTAGAACTGAATATTGAGAGCCGGTGCCCATCGTGTGCCACAGGTCTCCAAACCACCATCTTGCCCTAGATTGGTTGACAACCGAGGTAATAGAATCCAGTCTGTCCTGCTATTCATCTATAGCTGGGGGAAGAAAGGATGGCTTCATATATTTCCCAAGACTCTGTGTGCTGTGTGTGTATTGAGTACTTGTGTTGTTTGTGTGTGTGTTGTGTGCAAATAAATAATATGTAAATGCTATATACGAGAACAATGGTGAGAAAATAAATAAATTTGAAAAATTTCTACTTCGTGCACATGTGTAGCCACATCGCTTTATCTTGATGAACCCTTAAGATATGAAACACGACACACTAGACAATTTTCTTTATACATAATATATATATATATATAACAATTTAATGTTATGACGTAATCACTCATCGCAGTTGGGTTTATCTTTTGACAATAAGATATCATAACGGTGTCCTCACGAAACTTCGAAGTCGGCATGAATCTGCTCTGTTAAAGTGGCAAATTCTTTACACTAAAATTATCAACGCTCTATCTTCATCCCAATATCGAGCACTTGGCGATAAAAAAGAACCTGCTTGCCAGACTACTTTTTTATCAATAAAACCGCTGATAAAGCAACAATTTTGGGACCAAAAAACGATCATACATCAATACTATATATATATATATTTGAATCAATATATATATATTAATTCAAATTCCTAAGCTGTTAATTATGTCATAAAACATAATCGGTATGTTCTCTTAGTTACACTTGCTATAACTCCCAATGAAAATCCGTGGCATATGATTTTGGATTTTTGAATTAATGTTGCACTGTGTTTCCGTAAAATTTTTGCCGTAATTTTTTAGATATCGACTTGTAAATGACTGGATTTACAGTCAATCAGGAATTGGTTTACGGGGTGAATTCTGATATTCTCGGAGAAATGTCCTAGTTTGTTCTGAGACCATACACCGCTAAGTTCAAAAGAACAAGGTGGTCGATCCAGTCTCCTCAAAAATTATCATAATCAAACAAAACCCACTTTGGAATGTAAAGATGTTGTTGATTGAAAATTTCTCTAATCTGGAAGGGCATGATGAGTATGTTTCATGTGATCAAATAGTCAAAATAGAAACTTACATGGAAGTCCTAAGTCGTGGGATGAGTGCGATATAATGAGGAGAATCGTGTACACAGCGCCTGTCGCTCGTCATATATTCTCTTCAAATTATTGTCGTATCACAAGACTCCCACCCTCCAGTCGTTATACTATCCTGATTTGATTCTTGTGGACATCATTTCTTCTCAAAACTGAAATTCACATCCATCGCTTTCACACAGCAAAAGAGATTGACAACATAAAGAACAACAAGATTTGCACATGGCACTTCAGAACATATTTTGTAAGATGTATAGGAAAGCAACAATAATTGTAAAATCGTTTAATTGATAATATTA
Source organism: Ascarosepion bandense (assembly GCA_037127315.1). NCBI lineage: Eukaryota > Metazoa > Mollusca > Cephalopoda > Sepiida > Sepiidae > Ascarosepion > Ascarosepion bandense. Next base: position 457,840 of record JBBBDQ010000397.1, read on the forward strand.
TTTATTTTATTGATAATATTATTTACATTAATAATATTATTTACATTATTTATTTTATTGATAATATTATTTACATTCGGCATCCAGTGCTACTTTTGATTGAAATTTGTAAAATGCTTATATTAACATCAATTTAAGTAAAATAGATTTCTCATTGATGGGGTCTCCTTCTTAATCTTTATTTGAAATGTTGTAATGTCGTCTTTGTTCAAAATGGCCGAGATTAAAAAACCGTAGCTGGAGTGAGTATTGAAGAAACAGAAGAATCTTATTAAATACTCGTGGAACGGAAATAATTCAGTCAATCAAATACTACTCAAATCCTACTCTAATGCATCTATTTATAGCTTGGAGCAATGAATTTTCACAGTAGTAGTGAAGAGAAGGAAGTACGCTTTGTCAAATCTTCAACATAAAGTAATCCTTAATGTCAACATCTTGATTACGTCATTGTTTTCCTTTCAAGTTACACATGATATCCCTTTAGGTTGTTTTTTTTTTTTGCTGAAAGTCACAAGTGATGTGGTCTCTGTTTTTTGGTGCAGTTCTGTTTGGTTCTGTAGCGTCAGGTGGTCTGCATTATTAGATATCATCAACCACTGGGCCGGGGACTGGTACCAAGCTGTGAATCATTTTCTACCGGACCGCAAAGAAATAATTAAATTGTTTAAAATTATGTAATCGATAAATTGAATATTAGATTTTAATTTAAAAGTTTTGTTCAGATATTCAATGTTCATCTACTCATTACTATCTATCATAACTGTAAGTGTAATTTACAATTAATATAATTTTTATAATTAATGTATACTTTTATAAGTGCGTTGTGGCGCAGTGGATATCGACTAGGAACGAGAAATCGGGGAACCGAGTTCGAATTCCAGTTAAATCCCTTGCATTCACTTACGCGCATATACCCTTGTGAAAGGTATTAATCCGTCTCTTCCCTCCGGTTATGGGTTATATAACAGGACAGATTGGATTCTATAGCCTTGGTCGGCAACCAGTCTACTGCAGAAAGCAATGGCAACCTACTGCGGGATAATCTTCTGCCCAGTCAGTCATGTCTCTTTCGAGACATGATCGCCCAGGCGTGTATCGCGCATGGCACTTAAGTGACTGACTGATACTTTTATAATTAATATGATTTTTCCGAATGCTTTTATTCTCTATCATAACTGTAAGTAGATATTATAGTTAATATACATTTCCTAATGTATATTTTACGTCTATTTATATTATCTATCATAAATGTAAGCAGATTTTATAAGTAATGTACATTTTTCAATTAATATATATTTTATTTCTACCTTTATTATTTATCATAACCGTAATAGATTTTATAACTAATCTACATTTTTTAAATAATGCATATCTTACGTCAACGTTTATCATCTAAACTTATTTATAAATGGAACTTTGTCTGTGTGTGTGTGTGTGTATGTGTGTGTGTGTGTGTGTGCGTCCGTTTCCTATAGACTCCGAAACGGCTGAAACTATTTTCTTGAAAATTTGCACAGTTGTACTATAAGCGTCTGCGCGTGTTCTCAGCTAAGATTTGGGTCGAGGTACCCCTAATAAATATCGAAAATCGGTAATCGAAAAAATCTGGTTATAGTAGGAGTGGTCCGATTTAAATCAAATTTGATACACTAACAGACAAAGACATAAGAAACGATATTCATTATTTTAAAGTTTGCAGTTCTTACAATAGTGCAGAAAATCGATAATATATATATATACTATAAGCATCTAATATATATATATATATATATATATATATATATATATATATATATATATATAAAAGGCAAGGTGTCTGTGTGTGTTCCTGTTTATCTACCTGTATGTCTGTATTTTTTTCAGCCCTTTTATTTTAGTTTTTGCTTCGAGTTTAGCTCTAAGTAGATATAATTGTAGTTTTTAGTCTCAGCCATGATACCATTTACTCAGAGGAATTACTTAGCCTTCAAAATTCAGTTTACGACGAAAACAACTTATTTGATATCGATACTATGAAATCAAAATTTGATTTTATCCATTCATTTTTCTTTTAGTTTACGGTTTCGCTTTAACTGGAAAAACTGTTGCTTTTTAGTCTTTCGTGCCAACGTCCAAAGAGTCCAGGACCATGGATTTGTTTTAAAGCTTTCATTACACCCGAGCAACGCCGGGCTACACTGCTAGTGTATCATAACAGTAAGGTCATTTTACAATTAATCTATATTTTTATTTTATTGTAATAATTTCCAACTAATTTTCTAATCTCAACTAATTTTCAGATTTTACACTAATTCTACATTGATTCTAGATTATGATGAGTATATACTGATGTAGTAATAGTGTTGTAGTGGATAAGAATTTAAGAGTATAATCACCTGACTTCTTCACTTTTACAAAAATTGACAAAGACGTGTGAAATCCGGTTTTTTTCCAAATAGAAAAAAAATTGACCATGTGCTTATAGAGAAATTTGAAACTAGATTTCGCAAGTAGATGCTAAATTGATTTTTGACCAATGGGAGCGACTTGCAAAACTTGAGGACTTCGCGAACAAGTGCGAAAATCTGAATACTATAAAAGGCCCCGGTCAGCGTCAATCACCGACTTAGATGGGAGGAGCGAGAGACACTGCTAAAATGTAACGGGTCTTCGGGTCAACTTGGACATACGTCCTCTCGCGTGCTGATTTCCTCTACTTCTTCTTATCCATCCAAAGACATTCCTACTGAATACATACATACATAATACGTAAGCATATACTCTTTCAATTATTACTACTACGAACATTTTCTACAAATCTTGATACCCACAACTTTATCATTGAACACGAAGTCTACCTTTCTTAATAAAACTGAAAGCGGCCGAAATGTGGTTCTACAGAAGGATGCTACGGATATCGTGGACTGAGCATACAAGCAACGACGAGGTGTTAGAAAGAATGGCAACAAAAAGGAAATTGATGCTGAGCATCAGGAAGAGACAACTGAAGTTCCTGGGACATGCAATTAGGAAGGAGAGCCTGGAGAACCTGATACTGACTGGACAGATAAAAGGAAGGAGAGACAGAGGAAGTCAGCGGATGACGTATTTGCAGGGACTGATCAGGTGGATGACGGAACGGGGGTTGCCAGGAGCAACAGGAGCAAACATACTAAGAGCCACAAGTGATAGGGAGACGTGGAGAGTCATGATCGCATACGTCCTAAAGGGACAGGGCACATAGAGGAAGAAGAATTGCACATTAATTTCTACAATTTGTGTCATTCTCTCGTTTCAATAAATTTCTATTTTAAAATGCAAAATGTATATTTTATTCTAACACTATTCTACACAATTTAACATATTCCAATATGCCAACAAATAACTTTCTGATAATGATGAAAACCTTCTGATAATTCTTCTGATGATAATTCTGGATAAAAATTGTAAGCTGTAGAGAGATTGGTTATGTATGACACAAGGCCGAATCAAAGAAACATTAACCATCTCCATATAGCCGCAGAGTAAGAGGTATTGATTTATGGAAATTAAACACGAAACTGTTTGATCGGGCTGAAGCTCAGATATGAGTGCCAAAAGATAAAACTCTTTAATAAATTACTTTTTTTAATTATTGATCTTTGTCTCGAAATGCACATAAATTGCACTTATGTACCGGCATCAAACCAGTCCGAGTTATAAAAAATTTAAGAGACCACTGAGCTATATATGACCTACAGGCTTCATTCACTGGAAGGCACTATTAATCACCGACCGGAGAAAGATGTTAAGAGCAACAATTGAAGTAAAAGAACAATTATAATACAGGGAGGTTAGAAAAGACGTTATGTTGAAAGCTATTGTCAGGTTAAGAAGTTTTTAGCTTTGTGTCGGGCGGGTATTTTTCATCATTCGCTGGTCTATACACGCGTTTAGAAATATCTTAGTTTCAAAGATACATAATGTTGTTTATTGTTTTGAAAACAATATTTCTAATTTAAATAAAATAAACATAGTTGCTGTTTCTCCAACATCAGCAAAAGTGTTGTGGGGTCTCCTCTTTTGTCATGATAATAGTCTCGTCTAGAGTATGTATATACTCTGCCATAGTGAGATCCGAGTGATACCGAAAAATACCGAGGTTTAACGGAGAATACAGCGTCAGTAGTTCATAGTAGCTCTGAGCTCCACTCCGCGAGATTTATTACACAGCATCCGTCAGCTTTCGACGTGGACATACTAAACATACTACGGCTTCACTTCAGAGACTTGTATACTTCGTACTAACTGTATTTCTGGATTATTAACCTGCGTTCAAGTTTCTATCCTTTACGTTAATATACTTATTTTTCTATCTCAAATTCTGGTTGTTGTTCTTTATTCTGAGCGATTCCCATTCCCGGGATCCACGACAAAAAGAATCCGAAACACAAATACAAAAAATCTCTTTTGGTTGTATCCTGTATCAATATGGTTTTCATGTGCAGCTTGCATAATGTTTAAATGCCCGGATCTAAAAACCAGGGAGCCGAGTTCGAATTCCGGCTGAGATCGTTACTTTTACTTTCTTACATATATATGTACGAATCCATTCCTTCTCTTCTCAGCTATGTGTCAAATAGCAGGTTAAACTAGACTCCCTAGCCTTGGTTGGCATCCACTATAGGAGAGTAACCGCTTTAAATTCCGTACTGGAACTAAAGTTAGTGCCCTATAAACAACATGTTTACTGCGGGTATTGAATAAAACGCAAACGGGTATGAGCAGACGAGCTCTCTAGAAAACTATCAATCATACTGAAGATGTACCTTAAAGTCGAAACAACTCTGATGATGACCAGTTTAGAGGTTCAATATAAATAATATTATGAGGATACAAAGCAGAGGTACATGATACAGATTGAACAAGAAAATCTTATTTGGGGCCTACAAAAGGCATTTTTAAAAACAAAGAATACTCACACATCTACATTAAGCTGTTACAAGTAATATTGCGGGGAAAAGAAAGAAGGAGGAAAGAAGAAAGGAAGGAAAAAAGAAAAAAGAGAAAGAAAGAAAGAAAAATAAAGAATCTAAACTTATTTATAAATGGAATTTGTCGGTGAATGTGTCTGTGTGCGTGTGTGTCCGTTACCTATAGACTCCGATACGGCTGAACCGATTTTCTTGTAAATTTACACCGTTGTACTATAAGCCTCTGCTAGGTTTTGTGTCGAGGTACCCCTGATAAATATTGAAAATCGATAATCGAAAAAATCGGGTTATAGAAGGAGTGGTCCGATTTTAATCAAATTTGATACACTCATAGACAAAGACATAAGAAACAATAGTCAGAAGTTTCGCCGGGCTATACTGCTAGTGTAAAATATATAAACGGAGCCAATATAAGAAATAGAAAAACTGAAGAGGGAAGTAAAGAAAGGAGCAGAAGTATAGTGGAATCTATATGAATCTGGGTGCAATAATTTTAGTAAGTATTATTTCTATGACAACATGTGGTCATTAAATAACTTTTTTTTAAGCAAATTAGGATTATTGATATGGTTTATGACGACAAAGTTTTCTTAAAAGACTTGATTCCATTCCTCTTCTTTTCCGTTGTAAGTTTTGGATTTAGTTACGATATTCTAGTTAATAATTGGGTTGTTGTTTTTTAATTTCTAATAATATATGGATAAAGCAGTACTTTTGCTTAGAACCAGAATTACTTTATGGAGATAATAATGTCTTTTACTGATACACATTCTACTAATTTACCCATAGCTCGGGGGACCTTTTGTAAGTGTATTTGCGCTTAAGTGAATATAACTAGACAGACTGGAATTAGAACTCCGCTGTACGATTCGTAATTCCGAACTGTTATCCATAGACAATTATTTGTTTGCCATAATATTGTTTTCAGTGACACAAGTCTTAATAATTAACTCATAGCTGGAGGAAAATAAAGGTTGATCGATATCATTTCCAAGGGTATTTGCCTGTAGGTGAATAAAAGAAACCGAACTAGAATCGGAACTCGGCTCTCCGATTTGAAATTCCTCATTACACTACCGCACATCCAAGCTTACAGCACCTGATATTCCCAAGCAGTTACTCATCTTGTTTGATGACCAGTTTCAGCTTTTCTTAACTTCGGTGATTCGTACGAGAACTGGTGTTTCAACGTGATGTAGTCGTACGCTTAGAACACTTTTACGATAATAAAATTAGAACAATAGAAGTTGTTCAGTCGGATCAGCCTCGGCTTCTTCGTGTGAGGATCATAATTTGGCGTAAACACGATGAAAGTATAAATGAATCCTGCCTGTTCTGAATAGCTTAGGCTGTTGCTGATGATATGCATCGTGACGCTTTGAAAAATAAATGATCACTTAAATTCCATAGCTTTTATCTCATTAACCTATACTTTAGCAGAAAAATCTTGTTACTGGCATGCCTTGAAATTTTAAAAAAGGGTTGGTTGTTTTCTTTTGCAGCAAATCAACCAAATGCCGAATTCTAAATATTTATACACAGTTTTATGGTATTAGCTAAATATATCTTGCATATAAATTTATGCTATAAGAGCGAACCTAGATTTTTGAATGAGAGTATGGAGAATTTAATACTCACAGGAAGAACTGAAGAAAAGAGACACAGGGGAAAGAACTTGATAGGCCTGAGTAAATGAATGGTGGAGTCAGGTATGAGATAGATACGAAGAGGAAAAATATTGAGAGCGACAAGAGACATAGCCAAGTGAAAGTCCGGCTATGTCCTGAAGGGACACAGCACAAGAAAGAAGAAGTTTTTAGATGATAAAATGTATCGTGAGCAAGTCAAAATATTGCTAGCAAATTTCACTAGTAGATGTAATGTTGGTAATCGTTTGTTAGATAAAAAAAATTATTACTGCTATTTTTTACGATAAAAAGTATTTTTATATTTGCCTCGTGTTTTGATTTTAATTTTGAGGTTCCCTATTTGCTCATAACTGTTTTCTTTTAGCTGTATATCAACCACTGGGTTAATTAATGCCGAAATCTAAATATTTGTACGGAGTTTGATGGCTTTAGCTACATATAAATTTATGCTATCAGAGCGAACCTTGAATGGGGATATGGAGAATTTAACACTCACAGACGAATTGAACTGAAGAGAGACCAGGGAAATTAGCACGAAACCTACTTGATAGGCCTGA
>JBBBDQ010000397.1:470000-480000 GCA_037127315.1 Ascarosepion bandense
AATCATTTTATCTGGATAATAGTCTATTCCCGCAGACGAAGTTATCGGTTGTGGGAACTGAGTTCGAGTCGGAAGTACAATTTCATCAGAAGAAAGGCACGAGATAAGGGTCAGGGGAGGATGGAAGTTGTTTGTCTTAAAGAGAAAAAGTTATATAAAAACAAAACCCGAATATTAACCTTATGACAGTAATTTGGAATTATATGAACTATTAAAGATTATTATAGATATAAAAATAGGGTTTAGAAAGAACATTAACACAGATAAAAAGAAGTAATAGATAAAGGAAAGTAAGTTGGGGCAATCATAGAGAGGGAAGAGTTCATAAATTATAAACGGTAACTCTATAGTAGGGAATGAATCAGAATTAGTTATACTTTTGGCATTAGGAAAATTAATGGGGAGTTAATATATGGAAAAAAAAAAGTAGCTAATTGAGTTAAACCAATGTTATAGAAACTTGAATCTATTTTTGAATCTATGCTGACATCTAAACGCTAATTCAATCCCCTGATTCAATTGTTGGCCTTGATTATTGTATTTTCCTATTGTATTTTTTTAAACATAAGTTGCACCTATCTGTAAGACGACTCGGAATACGGACCGTACCTATTTATAATCTTCCAAACTATCTGTATGCTTAGGGTCATTCTCCCTCAATTACCAAACTTTTCCGGAAAAAGCTGAGCTGTCTGGTGTTTTAAGTAAACAGAACTAATATATATATATATATATTTTCCAGACATATGCTATTAAATATAAGAGACAATGAATGTCTATTATGTTTAATCATGAGCCGTTCTAAACGTCGTATTTTTGCTTTAATTTCGGTTGAAAATAAAGACAAAAATTCTCCAACATTTGGATAATTATTTATTGGTTTTCTTCTAAGCTTTCGGCTCACATGAGCCATCTTCAGAGAGGTAGTTTAAACTGAAATATTATAAAATCCACCATCACCGACGATTTTATTTTGTGTTGACATAAAACTCCGCTTGGCAACGGCAATAGTTACCAAAAATAATAAACGCAGTTCTTAAGTTTGCGATGCGGTTTTATGACGTCACACCGCGGGATAGCGCGAAATGACAACAAAACCATCTAGTCAAATGCAATGTAATATGTTATTTCCTGTTTTAAAGTTGATTTTATTGAGTGTTGGTTGTTTTGATTTGATGTACATGGCCTCCAATATCTGCAGGTTCCTCTTACTGTGTGTATGAGTAAGGATCACCGTATTGTTGACCAAAATCTGTCTGATATTACCTACATGTTTATGTTTTTCAGAGAAATGTTGTTTAATAGTACTCTGATCAGAAAGATGACATGTAAGTCTACGGGAGAGCGTGGTTGTGGTAAAACCAATATATGTACTAGGTTTTTGAGTAGTATCAGAGATGCAATCTCTGAATGGGCATGTAAATTGGTACACTACATTGGTTTTTTGTAAAGAATTTAGTTTAGTGCCTGTTGGGTTATTATAGACTATGAGGTCAATTGTTTTAAACTTTTTATAATATATAATGAGTTTAATTTGATTATTACTTTCGACTGGTTTAACATTTCTACGTATTATGTTTTTGAGATGAAAAAACTCTCAAAAACATAATACGTAGAAATGTTAAACCAGTCGAAAGTAATAATCAAATTAAACTCATTATATATTATAAAAAGTTTAAAACAATTGACCTCATAGTCTATAATAACCCAACAGGCACTAAACTAAATTCTTTACAAAAAACCAATGTAGTGTACCAATTTACATGCCCATTCAGAGATTGCATCTCTGATACTACTCAAAAACCTAGTACATATATTGGTTTTACCACAACCACGCTCTCCCGTAGACTTACATGTCATCTTTCTGATCAGAGTACTATTAAACAACATTTCTCTGAAAAACATAAACATGTAGGTAATATCAGACAGATTTTGGTCAACAATACGGTGATCCTTACTCATACACACAGTAAGAGGAACCTGCAGATATTGGAGGCCATGTACATCAAATCAAAACAACCAACACTCAATAAAATCAACTTTAAAACAGGAAATAACATATTACATTGCATTTGACTAGATGGTTTTGTTGTCATTTCGCGCTATCCCGCGGTGTGACGTCATAAAACCGCATCGCAAACTTAAGAACTGCGTTTATTATTTTTGGTAACTATTGCCGTTGCCAAGCGGAGTTTTATGTCAACACAAAATAAAATCGTCGGTGATGGTGGATTTTATAATATTTCAGTTTAAACTACCTCCTCTGAAGATGGCTCATGTGAGCCGAAAGCTTAGAAGAAAACCAATAAATAATTATCCAAATGTTGGAGAATTTTTGTCTTTATTTTCAACCGAAATTAAAGCAAAAATACGACGTTTAGAACGGCTCATGATTAAACATAATAGACATTCATTGTCTCTTATATTTAATAGCATATGTCTGGAAAATTACTTGCTGCCTCGATATACTAAATATATATATATATATATATATATATATATATATATATATTTTAAATGTGTTTAGCGAAACAAAACATAATTACCCCTATAAACAGACTAAAATATTTTTGTTACCACTCATAATTAGGGTTTAAAAAAAAAAAAATGAAAAACGGGCTGGCCAACTGGTTTCGCACCTCGCTCAACAGAGCAAAACGGTGAGTAATTACCGTGTAAACAAAATAAATGGATATGAGTTGGATGTCAATTATATGCTCTCTCAGTTTGCACAGAGAGGGCTTTAAAGATTGAATGTAAATAGCCTTTAAAACTTTGAGGTGGTAACTTGAGTGGGACCTGCTTAAAATTGAAAATGTGTCCACACTGAAACTAGCGTATATATATATATATATATATATATATATATATATATATATATATATATAAGGATGTAGAACTAGCTGCCAGTGTACCCAGCCGCACAGTAAACGTTTAGCCCTCGTTCAGGAAAAGGAAATATCATGATATATCATCTGAGGTCTGACAGTATTCAGTGATGTTGACAGGTTCTTTTTTGGTACATGCTGAGAATGAAACTGACACAGTGCGGCGTCTTTCTCCAATTTAAGGACATTAATGAACAGGTATTGCTTGATTTTGTTATGAGATGTATAATGCGTGTTGAATGGTGTAATAATTTTTAAGCTTGTCTCGCCAGAAGCATTAATACTGAATAGCCTTTTATATCTTAACTGTGTGCCCCATACACTCGGCGTCCTTGTGCCACATCTAAGCTGCACATAGAAAATTGCCATATCCAAGAACGGAGTGGTAGCTATAATACGCATATGCACTCACACGTAAAGAGGCCGAATGCATGTAAAATCGCAAATAACCGCTGTTAGCTATCGCGTTGTTGGGCCGAGCTATGCATTGTAGTACTTATATAAAACCACTGAAGAGGGGACGGAGAGTTCCCCCTACTGAAATTAACGTCAATCAGCTAAATGACAAGGGATGCTAAAAGTAACATCAGTCAGCTAAGTGAAAAAAGTTTTACTCATATTATATATATATATATATATATATATATATATATATATATATATATATTACAAACTAATGAAAGAACACGTAGATTAAAAATCCACTGTTCAAACATTTACTTTTATAAAGATTGCTCGATACAGAGTAGAGCGTAATATTGTAATTTTATTACAATGGTTTATAAAAGCATAATATCACTACACAAAAATTTTCATGTTTTAAAAATAAATTGCTCCTCTTCAGGTGATATGTTAACATAAATGGTGAAAGCGATATTTTAACATATCACTTGAAGAGAAACAGGTTTGTTCTGAAACATGAAAATTTTTGGGTGGTGATATTATGCTTTATATATCATTGTAATAAAATTACCATATATATATATATATATATATATATATATATATATATATGTAAACACTCATTGCATATTTTCATATATGTGTGTGTGTGGATTTTATAAGTGCTGCTTATGTGTGGCACGAGGCCGAAAGTATGGGGCACCCATGGAAGGATCTGACACACTACTCAATTGCAATGATTCTTTAGCGAGACAAGCTTACTAACAATTGCACCATAATGAGACGCCTGTATGTGTGTGTGTGTGTGTGTGTGTGTGTGTGTGTGTGTGTGTGTGTGTGTGTGTGTCATATGCATGTAACTTTTTACACACAAGCACACATAGTTACACACAACGCACACAGAAAAACATACGTGCATAATTTTTCTTTGAAGATGCATCGATGCATTGTCTTGGCAGAGGTAATCGCTCGAGCAGAAATATAACCCAGACCAGCAAGTGTCGTCAACGGCTTATCCGGTTTGGTATTTCACTTAAGCTCTGAGTTTTCTTTGAGTTTTTGGTCGTTTCAAATACTATCTTGAGCATATCTTTAAGAAGATTGCTTCTAATATATATATATATATATATATATATATATATATATATATATATATATGAAAACTTCAGATTTCACACTTCATGCAGAAGAAAAATTTACTGAACTTGGATTAGTTTTGACTGGCGTAGATTCGCTGTAGTCGACTATCCATCATGGATCAAACTCATTGGGTCGAACTAACTAGCGTACATATTCGAGTATAGTTGGCTCTCCATTGCACTACGGCATGCGTCTAGAGAATATACTTGGGAAGACTTATCTTAGTCTGACACAGGACCTCAATCATAGTTTTAGCAATGCAGTTTATCAATGGTTTGTGAATGGTTTTGATTTTAACATGGAACTTCCTCAATCTCTTATTCTCGGTAGTTGTCACTAATCTTGGAACAAGACAATATTAATAGATGTTGTAAGACTTAAATATAAAATAACACTTACTAACTTAAAATAATCTGACACTAGGATGATTTTGCTGAATTCAATAATGATCAACATCGCTAAGTGCTGTTTAAGTAACCACATGTCTGTTGACATGTTTATAGTTTTGTATGAAGCTTCCCAGTACACTTGACCCTCAAAAAAGGATCAATTTGAATATGATGTGCAGTGATGGTGGCACTGTGTTGATAGACCTCGTGCTTCAGTAGACGCCATAAATATCAGAAATTGTAATTTCGAGCTATTAAGTAATGGATCTGCGTTAGATCTTCCACGAAGTCTTTAAACCTAGAGATTGGGAAAAATGGTGCAAAAACTAGTATTTTAACACTGTTCTGTTCGTCTACTATATTCAGCTAGTTAAATGTCATACGTGATACATGCTTGGGTGATCATGTCTCTTTCGATTCATGAGTGACTCAGCAAATGTCAAATAAGGCTAGAGAACCGAATCTGTCCTGCTGTTAAACCCAAAGCTGAAGGAAGAAAAGATGGATTAATAAGTTTTCCAAGGATATTTGCACGTAATTGAATAAAATGAATACAACTAGAATTCGAACTCGTCTCCTCGATATTTATTGTAGCAGAACACACCAACCTACAACTATATTGATCAAAAGAAAGTCTTATAAACCAAACGTCTGTGATCTCCAGTTTACTCTCAGTTTGTCAGGAGATTGTCCAACATTCGCTGCCATATAAGCGATTGGATATCACACATTAACTCTTTTCTTTATATCTATGCATTTTTTTTTGTTTTCCAGCATAGGTTTGGAAATGTTTCTTTGTCTAATACAATAAATGTTCGGATTTTAGTATCGCATTTCCTATCCTTCGGTAAAATATATGACAGTTATTTAAAATTTTGTACTTGCTCCATTTCTAAACTCGCTTTTACGGCTTTTCTCTAGCTGGGAAAAACCTGGAGTTCTACACTGACATTATATATATATATATATATATATATATATAGGAAAGAATATTAATAAAAAGTTTTGAATTTAAAAATGTACTTTTTTTTAACAGTATTTGTTTTAAAAAACTTCTTTACTTTCTGCAACAACTTCCACAATACAATCAAATTTACCATGGAGTACTCATACACATCCGTCCCTTTCTTAGACGTCATGGTAAAATTAAATAAACATACACTTTCCACCAGTCTATACAACAAACCCACAAACCAACATAAATTCCTACACTTTAACAGCTGTCATCCCCTCAAATTAAAAAAATCTATCGTATACAGCTCATTTATTAGAATAAAACGCATTTGCTCAGACCATCCAGATTTTCTAAACAACATTAACAACCTAACAAAACAGTTTCTAAAATGTAAATATCCAATAAAAATAATAAAGGAAGCACTACATAAAACCATCCACATAGATCGTAGCACACTTCTCACATACAAAAAACGAAAAGATAACAACCGAATTCCCATGGTTTTTAACCATAATCAATATTCCTACACACTTATCAAAAATTTAAAAAATGATTACAGGAACCTCCAATCAAACAAAAACATCAAAGACATTTTCGATAAACCACCCATAAATGCAAAGAAACAAACACCCAACCTATCAACTATCCTCACTTCTAACAAATATTTAAATAATACAAACCTATCAGGGAATTTAAAATGTGGAAAGCCTCGCTGTTTAATTTGTAAACATTTAATAACAGACAAAACATTCTCTGTACCCAACACCAAAATAAAATTACACCCACCAAACCTTACTTGTGACAGCAAAAACATCATATCCTTTATCTTCTGCTCAATTTGCCCCAACAGTGGATATATCGGCGAATCCGGTAATAGCTTTAGATTTCGCTTCAATAATCACAAACTAAATATACGACAAAAAAATGTATACCCCCCAATTGCAGCCCATTTTAATCAGCCTGATCATACTTTAGAAAATTGCAAATGTTTACTAATAGACTCCAATTTTAGTTCTACATACACACGCAGAAAGAAAGAAAAATACTGGATTTTAAAATTAAATACACACAAGCTAGGGTTAAATAGGGACTTAGGTGTGTTGAATCTTTACAAATATTTCAATAGGTAAAAATTTTTTTTCAGATATTCCAAGAAATTTTTATCTAAAACAAACAGACTTTCTCTACGGACGTGCCGCATGTTGTGAACAAACACACCACGTGATGTAAACAAAAAATATTCGGACGCTATCGTGAAATACGTTTCTAATTCAAATTTAAAAATCACTTGTTTCTGATGAAGGACCGAGGACGGTCTGAAATATAAAATATAATAAAAATAAACAAATACTGTTAAAAAAAATACATTTTTAAATTCAAAACTTTTTATTAATATTCTTTCCTATACATATTAAGACAGTATACGTGGATGATCATCACTATATATATATATATATATATATATATATATATATATATATATATATATATATATATTAAAAAAAGAAAGGAAAGAAGTAAGCATGTATTCCCTAGAAACTACTGGCCAAATTTCAAACTGAATCTTTATTCTGATTAGTTAAAAAGGAACACACACAGAAATTTTATATCTTCCTACACATATAAATAGCAAACCGATGGCTTTTGCATTTAAATGTAAATCATTTTCACAAGCAACATCCAACATTACCCGATGACGAGATTCCGTCACTAAATAAGTTTCCGTGTCGCAATGTACTTTTATTTCATCATTATATGATTATATATATATATATGTAGGTTATGTTGTCAAGTCCGTGAATGGCGAGGATAATCCAACATTCTATTAAATGCAAAATATTATGTGTTACATCTGTATAGAGAGCGCAATGGATGTTATCCAGTGCAATATGATATTTATAAAAGAAAACTCAACAAATCATTTAGAGTGATTATAAATTATAATTCATTTCTACGAGCTAAAATGGCTCATTTTATCAGACTATTCTCTATTCGTTCCATGCGGTACAAATATTTCTTTTAAAAAGAAATGGAAATCAAGTACCATGATCTAGAAGAGAGACTTTGGCCTTATCTCTGCTTTGGCGTGTAATGAGTTGTGGTCACTGTTTCAGAACAATGAACATTTCTCGCCCGGCCTAATGATCTCCAACAGCAGTGGTGTGCAGCAATAAGAATCTATTTTCTTGGTGCATGATGATACTTTTGGGCTTGGTATCTGTTGAATATTCAATAAAATTATTTTAGGTTACGGACAAAGCAATACCTTGGTGTCTCTATTCCCAGTAAGCGAAAAATAAGAATTAATCTATGGATTTGTCAGTTCTTTTATTTATCAAAACCTATGTTGGAAAAAAAAAACGATACTTTAATACAAGGATTATTACTTACATTATCTACACTTTTACTAACAAGCTCATCCATGAAGCAATTAAAGCATAGAAACTAAAATATAAACGACTAATATTTATCTTTGGACGCAAGTAGAAACTACCAATATTTCTTTGAAACATTGGTTCCTGTACGATCATCAAAGCCGAGTAACTTTTAAAAATGATATGAAATTGAACGAAAAATAGTAGCAGTGAAATGATTTTGCTACTATTTTTTGCACATTGATTCATTAGTTTAAAAAGTCTGATCAACAACTTTTGTCACTTAGTGTAGCCGTTTGCAAACCTACACCTCTTTTAACAAATATTTTATAAGCTGAAATAGTTACTGAGCTTCTACTGACATAAAGAAGGCAGTGATCGTGTTCAGGTCAAAGAAAAAAATCACTTGTAGTTTCTGCGAATAAACCTCTTCCACAATGCTTTTTCCTCTATGTAGAATTTTACCATACAAATTTAATTTTTGTAAAGTTTGTCAAAAGATTATAGGAAAAGAAACTGACAGTAAATCATTATGATTATTTTTAAGATAAATTAAGAGAGATAAGAAGCTTTCAAATTTGAAATAAATATTTTAAATCTAAATATTATAAAAAAATTAATTATATTCTCATAGAGATTTTTTTTACAGAACAAAAACAAAAAAGCAGAAAGGAATTGAATCTCGTGAAACAATGACATAAATCATATAAATTCATCAAGATTGATATTTCTTGAAACTTAATCCGATTGTGTGTAGGCTTACGACAACTTCCCATTGAAACAGACAAACTACCGATATTTACTAATTTATGAACCAAATATAAGATGATTGACTCAAATCTAATATTAAAAAGGGTGATTTTGCGTACTCATTAGATATACATAGAAACCTATATATTAAACTGGATTAGGGGCAAGCGTGTCTTGTTAGGATCATTACAAGTGAGTTCAATCCTCACTGGGTGCCCATACGCTCGGGTTAGTTCTACATCTAAGCTGAGCTTAGAAAATGCCAGGTCCACGGCCGGTTTGCTATCAACCGTAACGGAGTACATGCTCCAGGCCCTTGATGAGTCTGACGAGGCTCGAGCAGCTGCTCTGGACATCTCCAAGGCTTTTGACAAGCTACGGGGTTACGGTATTACCGGTCGCCTGCTTGACCTAATCCAATCTTTTTTAAATAACCGCAAAATGAAGGTCGTTTTGAATGGGCATGCCTCTTCATCTTACAGCACGAATGCTGGTGTCCCACAGGGCTCTATCCTGGGCCCGACGCTCTTCCTTATTTTCAACAACAACCTCCCAGATGAGATCAGTTCCCAAGTAGGCATCTACGCAGACGACACCACAATATACGCCCGCACCAGTAAGAAACCTGTCGTGGAGGACAGACATAATCTTGCTGCTGACATTGAACAGGATCTATACTCTGCGGTGAATTGGGACAAGAAGTGGCTTGTCAACTTCAATGCGTCTAAGACCAAGCTGTTGTCTGTCAACCATCACAGGCAACCTCTCCTGCCTCCCATAAGCATGGATCAAGCGATTCTCCCTGAGAGCAACACACTACGCCTCCTCGGCCTTACCCTCTCCTCAGACCTCAAATGGAACCACTATATTGATTCCATAGCTAAATCTACTGCTAAGAAGGTTGGGTCACTATGCCGACCCAGGATGTTTTTTCCGCCTGAATCCATCCTGCATATATACAAGTCAACCATCCGTCCGTGCATGGAGTACTGCTGCCATTTATGGTCAGGCGCCCCTGCCATTCTCCTCGGTGTTCTCGACAGGCTCCAAAGGAGAGTCTGTAATGTGATAGGTACTGATCTGGCGGCTCGACTGCAGCCA
>JBBBDQ010000397.1:485000-522500 GCA_037127315.1 Ascarosepion bandense
GTCATATTTCCATCCTGGCTAGAAACAGGCGAATGTCTAACCGTATTGATGAGCTGCGAAACAGGGCTGTCTGCGGGTGACTATATATATATATATATATATATATATATATATATATATATATATACACACAATTCAGTAACGAATTTGAACACTTTTGTCTACTGGCGTGTGTTCACATTGTATATATAACGCTCTAAAATCCGACTTCCTCCACCGAGTGACCATAGGTTAGAAGTAAAATCGCTGACTGATGTCAGTTCGGTCATATTTCCATCCTGGCTAGAAACAGGCGAATGTCTAACCGTATTGATGAGCTGTGAAACAGGGCTGTCTGCGGGTGACTATATATATATATATATATACACACACAATTCAGTAACGAATTTGAACACTTTTGTCTACTGGCGTGTGTTCACATTGTATATATAACGCTCTAAAATCCGACTTTCTCCACCGAGTGACCATAGGTTAGAAGTAAAATCGCTGACTGATGTCAGTTCGGTCATATTTCCATCCTGGCTAGAAACAGGCGAATGTCTAACCGTATTGATGAGCTGCGAAACAGGGCTGTCTGCGGGTGACTATATATATATATTCAACTTGGTTAAAGTTATAAACATTCTTTTTCAAAAATAATTCTTACCTTTACTTGTCGATATAATCAGTTAGATAAAACAAAATCCCTATTCTGTTTTAAAGATTCAGAAAGTTCAATGACCGATATCAGAAGGTTGCATTAAAAATAATAGTATTCCTTTTTTTTTCTTCCTCTAATACCGGAACAATGCGGGTATGTTAAAGACACCAGAACAAGGAACGCGATATTCCTGCTTAGAATGCTATCAGAAAGAGCAATAGAAATGCAGAAGGACAAGTATCTTTGCTTTATAGATTACGCAAAAGCGTTTGACTAAGTACACCACAAAGAATTGTTAGAGATGCTCGGCAACCTTAACATATTCAGGAATTTCATTAAGATAACGGAGAACCTATATTGGCAACAAATCGCTTGTGTAAGGACAGAAAATGAATTCAGCAGATATACAAGAATAGAAATGGATATAAAACAAAGAGGTGTTTTCCCACCGGATCTAGTCAACCTGCACAGCGAAAGAACACTGAGAGGACTAGAATTTGCCATTAGTGGCCAGAATCTCCACCATATACGACACGCACTTGACACTATACTGATCGCAGACACGGAAAGAAAAATAGAATGTAGTAGGAGAAAGCGAGAAGAATGGACTGAGCATACACATCAAGAAACCTGAATGCATCATCATCAGCGAAAAGAAGACCCCAAAATGATATCAGGTCAGAGAAACCAAAATAAAGCAGGTAAAGAAATTTAAAAAAATTAAGAAATGTTCTGACAGAGGATGAAAGGTGCGACACTGAGATCCGAAGATGCATTAGGATGGCCAAGGACGCATTTCAAAAGCTAACCAGTGTGCGAAGAGACGGAAGTCATGTCTCTTTGGAGACATGATCGCCAAAGCTTGTATCACGCGTCGCACTTAACTGTTCAAGAGAAAAAATATTGAGAGTGACAAGGGAGAGGGACAAGTTGAAGTCCATAATTGCCAACGTCTTGAAAGGACACGGTAACAAGTACTAACAACGTCACGCGCTGTTTTCCCTTGTCTCTTTTCCCTTTTATCCGACCTGTGAGTATTAAGATTTCCAGGCCCTTCTTCCTCATTACGTGTCCCAGGAACCTCATTTGACTCTTCCTGATATTTAGTATGAGTTTTCTTCGCGTTTGCATTCTTTCCAAGACCTCATCGTTGCACACGTGCTCTGTCCATAGAAGCTTCAGCATGCTTCTGTAAAACCACATTTCTGCTACCTCAAGCCCCTCCTTCATCCTTGATAAAATCGTCCAGCATTCACACTCATACAGAAGATCAAATATCACATAGCAATCCAGCATTCTTTTCTTTGCTTCTAATGAGATTTTCCTGTCTTTCAGTCTTCTGGTTAGCTTCTGAAATGCGCCTTTGGTCATGCCAATGCGTCTTTGGATCTCCAGCTCACACTTTCCATCCTCTTAATTTTTTCACTTGTTTTATTTTAGTTTCTCTGCCTTTCAGTTGGCATATTGAGTTCCTCTTTTTCAGTTTTCTTTACGTTTATACTCAATACTTTCTTCTCATTTTCTTTTGCTACCTTCTGTAGAAGGTCCTGACTTTTCCTTTCCGTGACCAATGACAAATACTGGCAACGCTTTTATTTCTCTCATAAGTGCTTCGCTGTACAGGTTGACTAGATCCGATGAGAACACACGTCCTTGTAAATGTCTCTTTCTATTTTTGCGTACCTGCTGATTTCCCTTTTATCCGACCTGTGAGTATTAAGTTCTCCAGGCCCTTCTTCCTCATTACGTGTCCCAGGAACCTCATTTGACTCTTCCTGATATTTAGTATGAGTTTTCTTCGCGTTTGCATTCTTTCCAAGACCTCATCGTTGCACACGTGATCTGTCCATAGATGCTTCAGCATGCTTTTGTAAAAAGCACATTTCTGCTACCTCAAGCCCCTCCTTCATCCTTGATAAAATCGTCCAGCATTCACACTCATACAGAAGATCAAATATCACATAGCAATCCAGCACTCTTTTCTTTGTTTCTAATGAGATTTTCCTGTCTTTCAGTCTTCTGGTTAGCTTCTGAAATGCGCCTTTGGTCATGCCAATGCGTCTTTGGATCTCCAGCTCACACTTTCCATCCTCTTAATTTTTTCACTTGTTTTATTTTAGTTTCTCTGCCTTTCAGTTGGCATATTGGGTTCCTCTTTTTCAGTTTTCTTTACGTTTATACTCAATACTTTCTTCTCATTTTCTTTTGCTACCTTCTGTAGAAGGTCCTGACTTTTCCTTTCCGTGACCAATGACAAATACTGGCAACGCTTTTATTTCTCTCATAAGTGCTTCGCTGTACAGGTTGACTAGATCCGATGAGAAAACACATCCTTGTAAATGTCTCTTTCTATTTTTGCGTACCTGCTGATTTCCCTTTCTATCCGTAAACAAGCGGTTTGCTGTCAATATAGATTCTTGATTATCTTAACGTCTTTTCAGAAAATGTTGAGGTTGTCGATCATCTGTATCAATTTCTTGTGTCGTAATTTGTCGAAGGTTTTGCGCAGTCTATAAAAGGTTCTTCTGCATTTGTATTGCTCGTTCAAATAGCATTCTGGGCATGAATATCGCATTCTTCGTTCCGGTATTTTTAACGAACCCATATTGTTTCTGTCCTTTATCTAGGCCGATTCTGCTTCACGATCTGTTCATCAGAATCCGAATGATGAGTTTTGTTATGTAGCTAATCAAATTGATTGTTTGATGGAGATCACATTCCTTTACACCTAGCTTCCTAGGTAGTGCTATGAAGATTGATCTGCTTAGGTCCTCCGGTATATTGCCGCTGTTGTAAATTTCGTTTATTATTTCAGTTAGTCTGTCTACGTCAAAACTAAGAACATTCAGTATTTAATTTCAAAGATTCAGAGATTTTCATGTCCGTTATCAGAAATTTGAATTTTATTATAAAAAATATTTAATCTAAGAATTGCTCAACAAAAGACATGCTGAAATAAAAAAAAAATTAGCATTACGTACAAAGCAAATATGCATAAAAAGAGAACTAATAAGACAATGGTCATGCTCGTTAACAAGATGCATAAAATCCAAGGACAGGGCACTACTATTCGTGAAAGACAGAATACTTCAAAGATGTAACTAATACTGTGGATAACTTTTCCGTCCACTATGAAAGGGGACAATCTGATAAACATAAATAATGAAAGGTCACAAATATTAAATTGGGAATTTAAATCACCACTGGAGAAATTGAACAAATACACAGCAGTAAAACCAGGCGGTATTGAAATAGAGATGCTGGCAGCCTTTTGTAATTTTGGTATTGACCAGATTACAGACATAATAAAACAAATACAACAGTGGTGAAATACAGGAAGAACCCCATGGATCTATTGTCATTAGAAGCCAAGGGAAAATTAATATTAACTCCATCAGAAAATCATCTTAATGACCTATTTAACAAAATGTACCATCCGGATTAAGATGAATAGTGCGCGCAACAGAATTAATCGGAAATAACTAAAAAACAATGCGATTCCGTTAACGACACTGAGACAAGGAATGCGATATTTACGCTTAGAAGGAGAAACCCAAATGCAAAAGGATGTATACCTACGTTTTATAGATTATGCAAAAGCGTTTAATAAACTACGTTGCAAAAAATGTTAGCCTTATTGGGTAAGCTTAATTTACCTGGGAAGGATCTTGGAATAATCCAGAAACTATACTGATGGAAAACCGTCTTTATAAAGGTAAAAACTGAATTCAGAAAATATACAAATATAGAAAGAGGTGTAAGACAAAAATGTGTCTTCTGACAATATTCATTTAATGAGGTTATTTCTGAGAGAATTTGAATTCTTACCAGAATTTATTATCAGCGGTCAGTACCATATTAAATATGCAAATGATACAGTGTTGATTGCAAACACAGAAAAGTTCTTTCTTTTTTCTTTTTTCTTTCTGTCCTTTGTCTTTTTCTTTTATATATATGTATCTGTTTTTTCCTTTTTCTTTCACTCAAAATTTTTTTCTTTCTTCTCTTCTGTCAATTCTTCTTTCTTTCTTTCTTTCTTTCTTTCTTTCTTTCTTTCTTTCTTTCAATATATTTTTATACCGGATTTTCTTGCTTTTTTTTAGATTTATCTATCTTTTTTTTCTTTTAACTCAAGTATTTCTTTTTTCTTTTGCCCCTGTCAGTTCTTTCTTTTTTCTTTCTTATTTTCAATTTATCTTTCATGACTGTTATACTTTCTTTCTTTTTATATTTTTTTCGTCTCTTCCATTTCTTTCTTTCTTTCTCAATATATCTTTTGTAACTCTTTGACTTTCTTTCTTTTTTTATATCTATGTATCTGTTTTTCTTTCTTTCTTTTCTTTCCTCACTCCTATCAGTTCTTTCTCTCTTTATTTCCTTTTCATTTTTTTCTTTCTTTCTTTTCAATCTACATTTACTACCTCTCTTATATCCTGTATTTCCTTTTTTCTTTTATATATACGTATCTGTTATGTTTTTTCTTTTCACTCAGAATTTCCTTCTTTCTTCGCTCCTGTCGATTCTTTCTTTTTTCTTTTTTTCCTTCTTTCTTTCTTCTCAATCTTTATTTAATAGCTATAATAATTCCTGTTTTTTTCTTTTTTTTCACTCAGATTTTCTTTTATTCGTTCTTTCGTTAGCTTCTGTCAGTTCTTTCCTCTTCGCTTTTTCATCACCCGACATCGGTTGTAGTCAGCGTATTTTAAGCCTTAATGACAATACAGCAGACAAACACGAGATGTTATAAGTAAACACACTCTGTGCCAACAATCTGAAAATTATGCTTGAAAATTATCGTTTCAAAAACTGATGAATTCTTCGATTGGATTCCTAAACAACTCAGATTTTTGCCAATTTTTGTCACTAGGTTTTATTTTAATCATTTCACTCCAAGCAAGGCATTCCACTGCCACTATTGCGCAGGGGGTTACATAGGGGAAAGTGATGAGAAAGAGTGGTTAGATATAGGAAATATCAGAAGGTGATAGACGGGTAAGAATACCGAGGATGAGGGTTGGGTAGATGGGAACAGTGTTTGAGAGAATGGATGTGAGTTAGTGTGTTAGGAGATGTCTATTGACCTTACATTTAAACTCCTGGAGATTGTAGCTGTCGGGGAAGCAACGATGTGGAAGAGTATTTCACAGGGGGAAGTGCGAGAAAAGAAGCTGCTGGTGTAGAAATTGCGGTTACATTTTATCGGATTCACTGTAAAAGGGTGGGACCTAGTTTCTAATCTAGTATCTCGTGCAAATTCGTACCTAGAGGGCACCAGTGATCTAAGTTCATCGGGGCAAAAGCCGTGAAAGTATTTATAGAAGAGGCACAGGGGAGCCACATCACGCCGGTGAAAAAGTGACTACAGTCTGTCTGCCAAGTCGGTATCGATCACATTACAGATTCTCCATTGAAATGCTTTCTTTATGTAAACTAAATTTGACACACGACTTGATTTACTTAAACGTTACAATAAAATGACGGGGGCTCTCCATAGGACCTTAATTTGAATTATCTTAATAAAAAATGCGAAAGATATTTAAGATTTTAGTCAACATATACTAGGGTCATTCAATAAATAAAGTGAATTTTTCTGAGGTGATTTTTTTTTAATACAGATAGAAACTTACTTTTTTTATTTTTTTATTTTTTAACATAGTCTCCCAGTAGTGTCACACACTTTTCCCATCTGTGCACAAGCTTCCGTATTCCATCAGCGTAAAAATCTTTGGACTGATGTCTCAACCAATCGCTCACAGCACTTTTGACTTCATCGTCACTTTCAAACTTCTTTAAACAATTTAGCCCATTTTTAGATATTTTTTAGCTGAAACATGTGACACCATATACAGTTGACATCCTCCTATGAATTTCAACTGGATTGCACCCTTCAGCAAACAAAAACTTGATAACTGACCTCTGTTCAATCCTGGATCATGCTTCTTGGTCGGCCATCTTTCTTAATCTCCAAAACTCTCAAAGTTTTTTTTTCAATCTGCAAAATATATTAAATCCTTTTGAAAAAGAAGTAAAGGAAAACGAAAAATTTAAAACGTAAGCTTCTATCTGTATTAGAAGTCCTTATACCGAAAAATTCACCTTATTTATTGAATGACCCTCGTATAAGGAGTAATACCAAAAAGATTGGAATAGTTTTACTCAAATGCAACAAAGAGACGACGATGCGTAACTTAACAGATGTAGATGTTTATCCTTTGTTTCCTGTTTAGAATTCGGTTTTCGGTTTCTTCTAAAATCTACTTCAACTTCATACTTTTCACCTTCCCCCCTAAACTCTGAAGCAGTATTTACCATTTATCTATTTATTTTCCTTCAGCAGGAGTAGATAAGTTCATCTATCGTCCAGTTCGCACTCCTGCTCAGTCTTTGGAACAGGAGTAGAGTTGTATCCCTTGTTTCCTGTTTAGGCCTAGGTTCCTGTTCCTTCTAAAGTCTTTTCATTTTCTTTCATTCTCAGTGACTCTATGTGTCTTAGTAACATTATCGCCTTTCTTGTGAATTGATTAAAAATGTCTGGTTTTGTGAAAATAAATCAATTTTAGAATAATACAAAAGAATTATAAAAATAATCAATTTTAGAATATCAGGTGATTTAAAGCACTTTAATAAAACATTATCAAAAACCTGAAAATATTTTATCAAAATATATGTCGAATAAAGAAAATATTTAATTTCAGAACTTGGGGATTGCAAGTTTTTTTCATTACTACTACTACTACTACTACTGCTGCTATAAGAACCACTAATCGAATTACTACTATTTTCTGGGGTTGTCTGATATATAATAATTTGAAATCCACATAGGTGAAATTCATAAATAAATAAATAAAATAAAAATATATTTTATAATTAAAATAGTTTCTTTCAAAACGCATGACAATTTCCTGGTACATGTATTGTTAATAATGAAACCTGTTTTTTCTTCGGCAAATATTTCAATCTTATAGCTAACATTTAGTTAACTTTCTTTCAATATTTATTTCTCCTGAGTAAGTTCATTCAATCTTTCTTTCTTTCTTTTTCTCAGTTCTTTATTTCGTTCTTTCTTTCTTCGTAGTCAATTCTGTTTTTCTTATCAGTCAGTTTTTTCCTTCTTTTCATTTGTTTCTTTTCGGTAAAATTTTCTCATTCTTTTTCATTATATTCATTCATTCTTTCTTTCTTTCTTTCTTTCTTTCTTTCATCTCGGTTAGTTTTTAATTTCATTCATATCAAACAATTTTTCTTTTTTTCTTTCTTCTCAGTTCTTTCTTTCTTCCTTTCGGTTCTTTATTTTTCATTTCTTTATTCTAAGTCTTCTTTCTTTTTCTTTCTTTCTTTCTTCTCACTCAAAATCATTCTTTCTTCCTTTCTATTTTCTTTCTCTATTTTTTCTTTCTTTCTTTCTTTCTTTCTTTCTTTCTTCTCAGTCAATACTTCATTTTTCTTCTCCGTCAGTTTTTTCTTTCTTTCTTTTTTCTCAGTCAGTTCTTTATTTCATTCTTTCTTTCGTCCTAGTCAATTCTGTCTTTCTTATTAGTCAGTTTTTTCTTCTATTTATTTGTTTCTTCTCAGTAAATTTTTCTCTCTTTCCTTTTTTCATATTCTTTTATTCTTTATTTATTTCTTTCTTTCTTTCATCTACGTCAGTTTTTACTTTCTTTCATATCAAAATTTTTTTCTTTTTTTTCTTTCTTCTCGGTCAGTTCTTTCTTTGTATATTTCTTTCTTTATTCTTTACTTCTTTCTTTATAGTCAATTCTTTCTTTCTTTCTATTTTTTCTCTATTTCTTTCTTTCTTTGTCAGCTCTTTCTTTCTTTCTTTCTTCTCAGTCAATACTTCATCTTTCTTCTTTGCCAGTTCTTTCTTTTTTCTTTCTTTTTTACTTTCTTTCTTTTTTTCTTTCTTCTCAGTCAATACTTCATCTTTCTTCTTTGCCAGTTCTTTCTTTTTTCTTTCTTTCTTTCTTTCTTTCTTTCTTTCTTTCTCCTCAGTTTATTCTTTCTTTCTTTCTTTCTGCAATTATTTTCCTACTGATATTCAATTGATTTTGATAGAAAATTATTTAGCATTGAATTGAGATATATATTTCATAGCCTTATTTTATCAGTAACGCTAACATTAATTCCATCGAAAATCCACTTAAGTTGTTGATATTTTAATAGATTTTTGGCAATAGCGTTGCGTTTCCAGGGTATCAAGTCCTTGTATAACTAACTTTCTGCTACTTTTAGTGGGTAATATTGATGATTCAGAAGCGAACAGGTTAGTTAAGATTATGGGCATGCTTCTAAGTCAAATCATTCGGGATCGGGCAGAAAGATTGGATCATAAATTCCCCTTTGCAAATGAAACCAAGGAAACTTGTCAAAATGTTATTAAGTGATTACACATGCAAACTTATTTCAGCAGTAATAGTTT
This sequence comes from Ascarosepion bandense, assembly GCA_037127315.1. Lineage (NCBI taxonomy): Eukaryota > Metazoa > Mollusca > Cephalopoda > Sepiida > Sepiidae > Ascarosepion > Ascarosepion bandense. The sequence continues at coordinate 494,060 of JBBBDQ010000397.1, forward strand.
TTTCTGGTGGACCTAAAGCAGACTACAACCACATTTAATTTCGTTGTTTTTCATTTTTTCTTTTTACTTTTTTCAGCGCAGTCCTATCGATTGTTACTTCAATTTTCCGATTATCAAAAGAATTTTGAAAAATTACAATATTTAAACAAATTTCGAAGTGGGGGTCTGTTTCTCATAAAACGTTAAAGTAAATGAATCCTTCATTTTTTATCCACTATAAAGTCGTATGAGAAATTGGTCCCCCCCCCCCCACTAAAATTGTTTAAATATTGAAATGTTTGCAATTTGTTTTTTGTCATTCGTAATTTTTAAGGTGTAAAAGATAATATTGCATTGAAATAAGTCCCAAAAATTTGATAATGAATAAATTTACAGGTGGCGGTAATGTCGTAATGGTGACTGGTTTCAAAATGGAGGCTCGATTTACTATAACGTTGTATGAGAAAATGATCCCCTTAGAAAATGTTTAAATATTGAAATGTTTCAATTTTTTTTCTCAATCGTAAAGCTGAGGAGCTAATCGATAGGACTGTGCTGAAAGAAAGTAAAAAAGAAAAAAAATGAAAAACAACGAAATTAAATATGGTTGTAGTCTGCTTCAGGTCCGCCGTTTGTCTCACTCATTCTTGTCAAGTTTGTCGTCTTGATTTTGAATGTAGAAAACAGTAAACAATTGAAAATTTAGTTCTTAAGGCAAACGTTCTTTTTCCTCTAAAGTTGACGTGTTAAAACTAAAAAAAAATCTTTGAAATAATAAAAAAAAGTTATTTGTTTAAAGAAACATTTACTCTTCCACTGCCGGATAAAAAAAACACACACACACACATTAAATAAAATATCTGATCATAATGACGCTGATATTAAAGTTTGTAGCATGCAACTTGTTTCGTGAGAAGCAAATTTATACAAATAACCTGCAACTTTAAGTTAGTCCGTCTTCCTAAAGGCATTTTCTCTCATTTCTTTCCTCCCGAGTTCAACACATCCAAAAATGAAGAATCCCTTTTGGATTGCCGGCCGAGTGCAGATCTGATGAAATAATTTGCGACGTCATTCACGTTCCAGCGATATTCCCAATCGGGCGTTATGTGCATTCGGACGTGATTTCAGCATGACATCCCTTTTGGGAATTTGACTGGCCGTTAAAAAGTTGCTCACGAGAAACTAATAATACACAGCGCCTTTCCGTTTCTAGGGCAACATCTCCTTGTATAACTCACATGCTGCTTCTTTCAGCGGGTAATGTTGATGATACAGAAGCAGACAGGTTGGTTAAGATCGTAGGCATGCTTTTAGGTCAAGGTTTCAGGATCAGGCAGAAAGCCTGGATCATAGATTCCCCTTTCCAAATGAAAAAATAAAGGAAATTTTGTCGAAGTGTTATTAATCTAGGGAATTGGTATAACGAATAAAAGATAAGTAATAGAAGACATGACGAAGGAGCAGATAGAAAGGCATGCAAAGTTACACATTGTGGGATTTTGAAAGATTACTCTATACATTGGATATTGCAATATTATTAAAAACAAATGCAGTGAAACCTGGTGTATGCGACTCCCGTCGTCAGCGACCACCTGCTATTAACGACCGCATTTCTATGCACGGATGATTTGCTAATGTTAATTGCACCCCCAGTGAGCCACCTCTTCCAAAACGCTTCCACCGATCAGCATGAAAGATTAAAAATCACTGGTCAAGCGACCACTTTAAAAAACAGTACAGTCCTAACTTCTAAATTAGTATATATTCTGAATTAGTATATATGAGTATATATTCTGCCTTTTTTTTAAAAAATTAAACAGTATATTTATTTATATTCCCGGGGTGAATAATCGAGAAATTTTGATAGAAAATATGCGCCCTGCTCTAATAAGATTTATCAATTATTTCTCGATTATTTAAGTTAGTGATCTATTTCATTTTCCCTTAATCGAAGCCAGAAACACTTTCTCGTTGTTTTTGTTATTGTAGTGAAGTGTCAAATTTTTATTATTAGTTGAAATGGTGGTGGTTAAACGGCGGCTGTCTTATATTAACATGTACTTATTACATTTGACAAGTTCAAGAGATTTGTCGGTTTCTGTACCTACTTGGATAAATTCGGGCGTAGGGCAAAAATTACATCTATGTGAAAATTAAATTTTCAATATTTATCTCTTTCATTATCTTTATTTTTTCTCAATCGTTTTACTCTCTCTCTTTCTTTCTCTCTCTTTCTCTTTCTTCTCTCTCTCTCTCTCTCTCTCTCTCTATATATATATATATATATATATATATAAGCGCACTGTGAAATCTAGGGTAATAAAACAAAGCTTGATATAGAATAAAAGAGATAAAATTTATACTACAAATAATTTATATATATATATATATATATACCGTATATTTCCGCGTATAAGACGGCCTTCAACAATAATCTTGATTAGGGGTCTTCCGAATCTAAAAAAGAAACCATAAAACTGAGTGATGTTTGTCGCTAGTCTAACCTTGACCTCGATGCGATAAAAATTAAAGTATATGAAAATATTTAGTCAGTTAAAGTGCCATACGTGATACACGCTTGGGCGATCATGTCTCGAAAGAGACATGACTGACTGGGCAGAAGATTATCCCGCAGTAGGTTGCCATTGCTTTCTGCGGTAGACTGGTTGCCGACCAAGGCTATAGAACCCAATCTGTCCTGCTATTTAACCCATAACTGGAAGGAATAGACGGATTTGCGCGTAAGGGTATTTGCGCGTAAGTGAATGCAATGAATTCGGTTGGAATTCGAACTCGGCTCCCCGGTTTCTCCTTCCGAGGCGATATCCACTGTACCACAACGCACATCATGAAAATATGAAAATATTCCCATTGTCAAATAAACAGTTAATAAACATAATTAAATCATTTTGACCTTGTATATTAAAGACATGGCTTCATAATAAATTGCTTATCCAAAGAATAATTCCATATCAAGGAAATAAATTTGTATCCATGCAAACTCAGCTGAGATGTAAACATCAATAACAAAATTTTGCAAAATTTTAGAATAAATATACACGAAAATTTTACGAAATGGATTTACTCCGACGTATTTTTAATTTACTTGGTTAAATATCATTTTAATGGATACTCATATTTTAGTATATATTCTGATATTTTTTTAAAATTAAACAGTATATTTATTTATATTCCCGGGTGAATAATCGAGAAATCTTGATAGAAAATATGCGTCCAGCACTAATAAGATTTATCAATTATTTCTCGATTATTTCTTCATATATATATGAACACTTCTTCATATATATATCTTCGACACTTCTTCATATATATATATATATATATATATATATATATATATATATTGTTTGTTTAATACTTAGTTTTTTGGTCCTAATAGAGTTAGGTCAGTACATAAAAAAGTGTTCGATACAATTATATTGTAAAGCTTTTGAATATTTTCTATTTTTAAACGAGTTATTTCGCTACCCAGGTTTCTACCATCAGTGGTGTCTTCAGGTGATTCAAATAACTGATTTTACCTTTTACCGTTTACCTTTTTAAGAACGTTCTTGTAACGGTGTTTTACTTGAATGCTCACTTAGCTCAGAATTTATGAACGCGCAATTTTTAAATAAAACCGAGTTAGGGCCATGGTTGTATGTACCTAAGAGGTATTTCTTAGTGTGGATGCATTTAGTCATAATTTCCGTTCTTTCATTTAGCAGTTCATTTTTATTTCGACACCACTCATAGTAGAAACCTGGGTAACGGAATAACTCGTTTAAAAATGGAATATATATATATATATATATATATATATATATATAATCCTCTCTAATATTTTGCCGTCATTTTTGACGATAGGAGTACACTCTTATATATATATATATATATGTGTGTGTGTGTGTGTGTGTGTGTGTGTTGTTTGAAAAAATATCAGAAGATTATTTCCAAAAGTGAAGAGGTTTTAAGAAACAAAAAAAAGTTAGATACAAAAAAAAAAGGGTGCTGGACTGTAACGTAATATCGGTTCTCCTGTATGACAGAGAATGCTATACAATCTCACTAATGAAAAGAAAACTAGAGACAACATAAAAATAGTTCTACAGTAGGATGCTGAGGTACCCATGGATTAAACATGTGAGTAACGAGTAAGGTTTTAAAAAACATACAATCAGAAAGCATACAATTAGAAATTGTATGATTGTTGCCATTTCTAGGGCGCCAAATGACGAATGACACTCACAGGACACAATGAAGGCAAGAGAAACAAAGGAAATCAGCGAGCAATCCATTTAATAAGCTTGTGTAAATGGATTGGAAGACAGGGGAGAAAATGGATGGAAAAATACAAAAACTTATTAAAAGCTTCAAAGGACATGCCCTGAATGGGTAGAGCACATAGAAACAGATGAATAAGAATACCTACCGTCTACATGTGGCTAAAGTCCACCCTGCTGTTTAGCCATATTAAAGACTTGAAAGGCCAATCTACAGTGCTATTTTGCGCATATTCTAGGCTAGAGAAGACAGTTTGCTTTACTATTTCAACCATTGTTTACAGAGTATAATTTACCCCGCTATGTGACCCATGTTAAAGTTTAAGAAATCTAGTCGACTCTACTATGTAAAGTTAGACTGGTCAGGCTACCCTGCTATTTAGCCCATAATTAAGGCTAGCTAGGACAGTCTACTCTGCTCTTTTGATCATATTTAGTGATAGAGAGGACAGTCTTCTCTAATATTAACCCATGTTTAGAGCGAGGAAATCCTGTCTACCATGCTATTTAGCACATGTTTAAGGCTAGAGAGGTAAGATTACTCTGCTGTTTAGCTCATGTTTAAAGCTACCGAGGCCAGTCCTCCCTTCTATTTTACTCACACTTAAGGACAGAGGATCTACTCTAACATGTCACTTAGTTAAAGAGAGGTCATTCTCCCTCACTATCGAATCTATTTAATGCGAGAGACCCCGTTTAAACATGCTGTTTAGCAGGTATTTAAGGTTAAACAGTCCACTCTACTTTGCCATTTAGCCCATATTTACCGTTAAGCGCACCCTTCGATCATGAAAAATTAAATGTTTTTTTTTTATGCTTTTTAAAAAGAAAATATGAATTGGCCAAATTTGATGTGCTCGGAACCTGGATAAGAGTTACGCTACCCGCCATTGATTTCTTTTATTCGATTATATTGAATAAACTTGAATTATTATTTATTTAAAGATTAAACCTACTACTTTGATCAAGTACCAATCCAGCATATTCTTCATACATGCGTTTCTGGAGAATAATCCGTGACAATTTATATGAGCACTTTTTTAAGTACCTAGAATATATAATTTTAGAATATCAATTTCGTCTCTTGACCGAGTGCCCTCTAATTCTGAAATAGTGAATTTTTAACGCGAAATCGACAAAGTGAGTTCTTTGCAAACTTAGGGTGAAACTCCGGAGAATGAAGAAGCCTAGTACATCATCAAGACTGCAATACAACACGTTTGTGAATGACTTCAACCTGCAGAAAAAATACACTAACAGCATGAAAAACATATACGAAGAACATATTGAAAAAGGAAACTAGAAATGGGACTCACTAAAAGAAGCGTTAGTGATATCAGCAAAAAACATTGTCCCCCAAAAAATCAGACCCATAAGAAAAAAAAAACGAGTGGATGACTGAAGAGATTTTTGAGATGAAACAAAGGAGACAGAAAATGATGCCAAGACTTGGAATGGAATACAGGAAACTACACAAGAAAATATGGAGCAAATACAGACAAGCTAAAGAGGGAATGGCTCAACAACCAATGTACAGAAGTAGAGAGACTGAGCAGCACTAATAAAGCAGACTTGCATAAAGAAATAAAAATAACAGACAGGACAAAAAACCTGCTCCTCAACAGGATGTATAAAATCGAAGGATTCAATGATAATACTGGAGAAAGAGGAAATACTCCAGTGATGGGAATATATAAATAAAAGATTTTTTCGACGACAAGAGAGAGCAACCGATAATGCACAAAAACGAGGATGGACCGGAAATATTAAAGTCCGAAGTGGAAGCAGAAATGGCCAAATACTAACAGGCCAGATAGAGGGAAAAAGAGACAGAGGAAAGCAACGGATAATATATTTGAAGGACTTAATCAGGTGGATGACGGAACGAGGACTGCATGGTGTAACAGTAGAAGGCATGCTCAGAGCCACCAGGGATGGGAAAACGTGGAAGGCCATGATCGCCTACGTCCTGAAGGGACAAATCACATAGAAATTAGTAATTGGGGAAGCAAGTAAACAGAAGAAAGTTCCACGGGTGAGAAATGCAAGAAAAGAAACTATTGGAGTGGAAGTGGTGGTTGCATTTAACTACATCAACAGTAAATGGATGAGACTTACATGCCAATCTTGTGGTACTTAAATTTATGCAGTCAGGGCACCAGAGAAAAAAGACAGAGCAGTACCTCTGAAAATATTTGAGAGAAAAGCAGCAGGAAGCCACATCATGTTGGAGAGAAAGCGACTAAAGTCAAGATACCAAGTCAGGATTGATTACACTCAGTCAGTTAAGTGCTATACATGAAACACGCTTGGGCGATCATGTCTTGAAAGAGACATGACTGACTAGGCAGAAAATTATCCTGCAGTACGTTGATATTGCTTTCTGAGGTAGACTGGTTGTCAGTCAAGACTATAGAACCCAATCTGTCCTGTTATTTAACCAATAACTAACGGATTAATATCTTGATTACATTATGGTCTCTATTATAAGAAACAAAGCAGCTAGACCAGACGGCATTGTAATAGAGTTCCTGGTAGCCCTTTAAGAATTCGGCGTAGAGAAAATTACAGAAATAATAAATAAAATTTATAATAGTGGTGTAATAACAGACTACATAAGAAAGTTAATTTTCATAGGACTGCCTAATAAAACAGGTGTTAACTCCACCGAACAATCAGTTTAATGAGCAACATTACAAAACTGATCATCCGAATCCTGATGATTAGAGCGATAAGTAGAATCAAGCCAGAGATAGGACAAGAACAGTGCGGGTTCGTCAAAGACACTGGAACAAGAAAGGCCATCTTTCTGATTAGGATGCTCTGCGAAAGCGCAATATAAATAAAAAAGGATATCTACCTATGTTTTATTGATCATGCGAAGGCCTTCGACAAATTACGCCACAAAGAATTGATGGAGATGCTTAGCAGCCTCGACATTTTTGGGATAGACACAAGAGTAATCAAGAATCTCTACTAACAGCAAGAGGTAACGAATTCAGCAGATATACAAAGATAGAAAGCGGCTTAGACAAGGTTGTGTCTTTTCACCGGATCTATTCAACTTGTACTTCGTGACTATTCTGAGGACCATAGATGATATGCCAGGGTTTGTCAAAGGAGGCCACAATTTGAACAATATAAGTTACGCAGATGATACCGTGCTGATAGCAGACACAGCAAAGAAGCTACAATCATCCTACAGAAGATAGCTGAAGAGAGTGACAAGAAAAGACGACAAATAAACTGCAAGAAAACAGAATGCATGGTCATCAGCAAAAAGAGCAGCCCAAAATTTTTTTTTTAATCATTTCACCCCAAGCAAGGCAATCCACTGCCACTATTGCGCATGGGGCTACATAGGGGAAGGTAAAGAGAAGGAGTGGTTAGACATAGGGAATGTCAGGAGGAAGGTGACAGATGAGTAAGGATACCGAGGATGAGGGTTGGGTAGATGGGAAGAGTGTTTGATAGAATGGGAGCAGGTTAGTGTGTTAGGAGGTGTCTATTAACCTTACATTTAAACTCCTGGAGATTGTAGCCGTCGGGGAAGCAATCGTGTGGAAGAGAATTCCACAGTCGGGAAGTGCGAGGAAAGAAACTGTTGGAGTAGAAGTTGCGGTTGCATTTTATCGGTTTCACTGTAAAAGGGTGGGATCTAGTTGCTAATCTAGTATTTCGTGCAAATTCGTATAGGTGGGGGATACTAAAATCAAGCAGGTACAAAAATTTAAATACTTGGGAAGTGTTCTAACAGAAAACGAAAAGTGAGACACCGAGATCCGAAGGTGAATTTGCATGGCAAAGGACGAATTCCAGAAGATGAGTAGAGTATTAAAGATAGACAAGAAAATTTCACTACAGAGAAAAGAAAGTAATAGATTGTTGTGTGATGTTAGTTCTTTAATATGACAGTGAATGCTGGACAATATCATCGAAGATGAAGGAAAACCTTGAAGCAACTTAAATGTCGTTCTAGAGAAGGATGCTGTGGATATCATAGATCGAGCATGTGAGGTTTTGCAAAGGATGGAAATGAAAAGGCAATTAATACTGATCATCAGGAAGAGACAGCTAAAGTTCCTGGGACATACAATGAGGAAGGAAGACTTGAAGAACCTGATACTAACTGGCCAGATAGAGAGAAGAAGAGACAGGGGAAAATTATGTGTTGCGTACTTGACTAGCCTGAGCGAGTGGATGCCAGAACCAGGGTTGCGTGGTGTAACAGGAGAAAGAGTGCCAAGTGCTACCAGGGATAGGGAGACGTGGAAGGTCATGATCGCCTACGTCCTGAAAAGACAAAGCACATAGAAAAAGAAGATTCCCAGTATGTCTGTTTCGAAGAGCAGCAGCTCATACTTTGGGAATCATTGCTTGACGTCAGAGCATGTTACCAACCTTTTGTATATCAGTGTATTGAAACAAGGAGAACCATTTTTTCGCACTCCGATAGATGGCTAATATACTGCTCGCCATTAATTTTTTTTTTGAAAAGGTTGAATTGGAAACTGTATCAACCAATTAGCGAAAATAATTTGACGTTCGGTTTTGGTGTGTGAAAACCAAATTCGTCACTTTTATAATGATAAACGCTGCTTATGAGTTTTTTCCAACCAGGTAAGTTTTTTCCCCACCTACTCGAGTTGACGAAAATAAAATTCAACTAATGATACAAAAAGAAAAAATAGGAAAATAAAATAGAATAATTCGACGATAATGAGAACTGTAAAAAGAACCTTGTTTGAACTTAGAAAAGAGCAATTCTTGTAACCATTAAAAGATACAAAAATTTGTTATTTTTCAAAACGAAAACAAATTATTCTGATATGAATTTTTTTAATTACACTTGGTTTCGCAATATATATATATATATATATATATATATATATATATATATATATATATATGTACAATTGAAACCGAACCCGAACAAAATTAACTCTAAAATCTCCACAAAAATTCTTAAATAGATAATAGAAGCGACTGGCTATCTCCACTCTCGCGTGGCCATGTCTGACGTCACAATCTGTTGTGCGATTTTCATTTCCAGCAAAAGCGTGAAACCCAGGGTCACAAACGCACCCCTATCTAACTGAATATATATATATATATTGATGCATATTTCGTTAAATAATATAGACAAGTTTCGACGATGTATTTTATGTGAATCCTTTTCATGTCGTTTGATAAGCATTATCGTTGAAAGAAGAAAGGAAATCACAATATTGATATGTTATTTTATTTACTCCTTTCTGAAATTTTGGCTTACATCAGCCATTATCAAAGACGACAGTTATATTGAGTGTATTAAATTGTTCGCTGATGACTATAGTTGTAGCTGTCTATTTTGTTTGCATAGAAGATTTTCAAAGTAAAGGTTGTTAAATTTCACACTGAGCGAAAAATATTGTTTTTATAAGAAAAAGAAGTGACATTACATGTATTTGTCTATATTTCTGAGATGAGATAGTATTTACTGTATCTATATTATTCAGACTATTCTCCTCGTCTTTGTTGCCATTTGTACGACGTTTTGGCTGTTGTACAATCCGGCCTTCTTCAGGTGCTATGCATTGCGAACCAAAACATTTATTACAATCACTGGGTACATCATTCTCATTTCTTACTTAGTAGTAAAGCCACGATTGGAAGTTATGAGTTATCTCCCTCTAACCCTGCAAGTTCTTGTTCACTACGGCTGTAGCCTGGTATTGAACTCTTTGGGTCAAGTCACAACGTCTATATTCAGCGTAATAATGGGTTCGGTTCGAATTTCCTAGCACCTGAAGAAGGCCGGAGCGTACAACGGCCGAACCGTCATACAAGTGGCAACAAAAATGAGAACAATAGTCCGAATAATGTAAATACTGTGACATTGCATGTGTTTTCTACTTCATCGGTCTTTCTTAATGGAAAACGAAATAATAGGATGTATTTGTTTACAAGAATAAATATGTTCAAAGTTTCCAAAGACAGAATTGGGAATTTAATCAAATAGATGATTTTTTTAATTCTTGAAAAAATACAAGATTTGAAAAACTTTCATCAGAACATTGTTTTACTTTGAAGTCTGAGAGAGGGTGAAAAATGTGTTTATCGCATCTATTTAGATATTTATTGAAGGAAAATAATTCATTGCTGAGAAAAAATATTCCAAAGATACGATGCCAAAGAAAAAATTTAAATTTGGATTTATTTCTGGGTTCAAAGTTAATAACATGAAAATAATCACGAGATTGTTTAAATAAGGAAAGCAAAGAAACAATTTTAAACTGTATACACATACACACACACACACACACACACACACACACACACACACACACACACACACATATATATATATATATGTATATATATGTGTGAGTGTATGTTTGATATATATATATGTATGTATATATATATATATATTGAATATATATATATATATTTAAACTGAATATATATATATATATATTGAATATGTATATATATATATATTCAATATATATATATTTAAAATGAATATAAATATATATATATATATATATTGAATATGTATATATATATATTTAAACTGAATATATATATATATATATATATATATATATATATATATATATATAAAAGAAACGAAATGATTCAATTTCTTTAGTTTTTGTTGTAATTCATTCTAGAAAAAAAAAGGACATTATTTGTACATCCAAGAACAAAATGGAGAATTTCTTTGAGTAAGAGAAAAAGACTTTTCTCTGTGATGAATGCTTTTGCCAAACATACTTTTAGCAGCATTTCTTGGCACATTATATTAATGAGAAATGATTAATTCGATAGAACAGATACTAAAATAAAAAATGAAGAAATAAATTTATTTTTAAAATTTTTATTTTTCGTGTAAAACGTTATATTGCTAATGTGCGTGGAAAAGGAAAAGTGAGATTATTTACCACGCAAAAAGATAGGCACATAAAATACACAATCGCAACAAACACAACCTGATCCACAATAATAAATTCAACAATAACATTTACATTTATACTTCCTACCAAGTCCATAATATTTACAATTCAGAATAACTTATCCCATCGAAACAACATTCAAATTTTCACAACCACCTCAAAAACCATTATGGACATGGACAGATCTAAAAAAAAAAAAAAAATTAAAATCCCTTATGCGTATGTGCATTGTGGTGCAGTGGATATCGGCTCGAAACGAGAAATCGGGGAGCCGAGTTCGAATTCCAGTTGAATTCCTTGCATTCACTTACGCGCAAATAGCTTTAAGAAATGTATTAATCCGTCTCTTTCTTCCAGTTATGGGTTAAATAACAAGACAGATTGGGTTCTATAGCCTTGGCTGGCAACCAGTCTACCACAGAAAGCAATGGCAACTTACTGTGGGATAATCTTGTGCCCAGTCAATCATGTCTCTTTCGAGACGTGATCGCCCAAGCGTTTCACGTATGGTACTAAACTGACTGAATAACTCAGAAGAAGTGATATGCAAAATAAATTGCCAAAATTGTCCCTCAAATTAAATCGGAGAAACAAGTAGTAACTTAAAAAATGTATATATGAAAACAGAAGAGGCATCACAAATAGTAATTTAACGAATGCATTAGTAATTGTTCGAAATTAATTTCACCACAACTTTGACCTAAAAATATGCACTATTCACAAAAAGAAAAAAAATTATTCAAAAGGAAAATTCTCGAGAGCGCCGCCATCCAATATTACGAAACTATCAATCTGTGCCCTGATTTTTTCGTAATCTCACATTTCCTTATAGAAACAATACTTTCTCAGACCTACATAGACAAAAATAATATTAAAAATCCAAAGAAAACGGCTAATTTTCATCATTTTAACATATAACTACATCATACTGCACATAAAAATTCTGTTCAAACACGAACTATGACGTTTTTAAATTCTTAATAATAATCTTGTGAATAGTTTGTGAGCATTTTTCTAGTTACAAACCATTTTGTGTTTATAGATGCGTCATTTAGAAGAAAAGTCATTTAATCTCTTTGATTGATTGAGTCTATCACAGGACGAAACACGTAGGCGAGAAAAATACAGTTTTCCACTTGGCTTCCTTATTTAACTATATATATATATATATATATATATATTTTTTTTTTAATCATATCACCCCGAGCAAGGCGGTAACGCCACTGATGCGCAGGGGGCTACGTAAGGGTAAAAAGAATGGAAAAGAGAAAGCCGGAAACCACATCCTAAACAGGAAACAAGGGATGAGCCTCTTCACCTGTTCAATAGATGTGGGTGGAGTGTGAACCGGGCGATAGTTTAGTCTATCTACTCCAATTGAAAAAAAGAATAATAAAGGAAAAGAGTGAAAAGATTGGAAAAGAGAAAACCGGAAACCGCATACTAAACAGGAAACAAGGGATGAGCCTCTTCACCTGTTCAATAGATGTGGGTGGAGTGTGAACCGGTATATATATATATATATATATAGAGAGAGAGAGAGAGAGAGAAAGAGAGAGATAGAAAGAGAGATAGATAGAAAGAGAGATATAGATAGAGAAAGAGAGAGATATATAGAGATGGAGAGAGAGATAGAAAGAGAGAGAGAGAAAGAAAAAGGGAAAGATCGCGATTGATAAATTGTCACCATTTTATATTTTTGATTTCGCGCATGAACGAAATTTTTCATTTTGTCAACTGTAAAGTACAGTGAGAAAAGTTCAGCATGACGCAATACACTCGGAAAAAAACAAACTGGAAACGATATGCTGCACTGCTTGGTATCCCCGTCAGCAGCTCCAGTATGAACATTTCAGAGGACAGTGCAAAGTATTCAGAAACAGTTGGATGAGTCTAATGATGATTACGAAGGGGTTTGGAATGATCATTAGTGACAGCGACGTTTTGCGTCAATTGATCCCCCCCATAGGACCTAAAACTCAACACGGAGGCCTACATCAAGTACCTTGAGGAGCTAGGGCTGCTCTGGATCAGAAAACTCACTCATCGCTGTCAGACAATTTTAAATTATCATGTGCTGGGCGCAGTTTAGCAAGAGATCATCAAAACTCCTTCTAACACCAAAGATGAACTGAAGGCAAGGATTATTCCGCAATATACAAGCAGACTTACAGAAGAGTTACAACAGATTCCAAAATCTTCTTGGGGCTGTGGTTGAGGACAATGCCGATTTCATTGAATAAATTTATTATTTCAAGATATGTTTGTGTAATTTTGGTAAATATAACTGTTAAAATGTTATTTCATTGTTGCATAATCCAAGCGACAATTTATCCTATATATATATATATATATATACTAGCAGTATAGCTCGGCGTTGATCGGTGTAATGAAAGCTTTAAAACTAATCCATGCTCCTGGAGCTCAGACTCAGCGTAAAGAATATTTGTGTGAAGTTTGGTGAGAATCGGATAAAAACTGTGGATTTGTATAAAGGACATACAAACAGATAAACACACACACACACACACACACACACACACACACACAAGCATCTTGCCTTTTTATACATATATATTATCAATTTTCTGCACTATTGTAAGAACTGCAACCTTGAAACTTCTGAATATCGTGTCTTATGTCTTTGTCTATGAGTTTATCAAATTTGATTAAAATCGGACCACTCCTTCTATAAACCGATTTTTTCGATTATCGATTTTCGATATTTATCAGGGGTACCTCAACACAAAACCTAGCTAAGAACACTCGCAGACGCTTATAATACAACTGTGTAAATTTTCAAGAAAATCGGTTCAGCCGTTTCGGAGTCTATAGGTAACGGATACACACACAGAGACAAAGTTCCATTTATAAATAAGTTTATATATATATATATATATATACACTTACGGCCCATGACGTTGAATACACACACACACATACACACACACACACACACACACACACACACACACACACACACACACACACATATATATATATATATATATATATATATATATATATATATATATATATATACACACACACTTAGGGCCCATCACGTTGAATACACCGGTTCTCGCTCGATCACCGAAGTTCAGCAACGTTGAGCCTGGTCAGTACTTAAATGGGTGACCGCTTAGGAATACCAGGTGCTGTAAGCGTATAGTGACGGATGTGCGTTGTGGTGCAGTGGATATCGGCTCGGAAAATAGAAATCGGTGAACCGAGTTCGAATTCCAGTTGAATACCCTGCATTCACTGAAGCACTGGTGCCCTTGGGAAAGGTATTAATCCACTTCCCCCAGTTATGGGTTAAATAACAAAGGTAGAACTTGGGGACCCTGCTCTTAAAAACAAATCCCAATGAATCTTGATACTCAAAAAGAAAAATATTGTAAAAATAAATATAACCTTACCCAAAAATCATTGGTTATGACCTTAAATGATCCCATAAGGATTGATAGGTCGTTAAGCCTCGAAATAAACAAACAAATATATATATATATAACATTAATATATAGGGTGCGATATATAAACTGTTGCCTGGATGATGCAACATTAAAAAAAACATTAACATCTCATTTTACCATATATATATATATATATATATATAGTCATCTGCAGACAGATCTGTTTCGATGCATCACAGTTCATCAGTATGATTAAATTGCTTTTTACCCAGGATTGAAACCCGACCGAATTGGCGTCAGTCGACGATTCTATCTCTGATCTATGAGCGCTCGGTAGAAGGAGGCAGAATTTTTTGCGTGTATATTGTCATTATACACGCCCAATAGCTGAGAGTGTTCTAATTCATTGCTGAATGAATGATAATGATAAAAACATACATCATAGAAATATAAAACTGGGCACTGAGATCCTCAAGTATTTATTTCGTCTACTGGCCTGCACACCCGAGAGATAAATACAAAGAAAAAAATAACTAAAAATAAACGGCGCTTCTACTTAAATACTGGTGCCCACCAAGATAACAGTTGAAGTAATACTTAGAAAAATCACCTTTGAGAATCAGTAAGCGATGTTAGCTGAAAGTACTCACATATGCGAATACTATTCCAGTACCTGCCGTAAGCGAGAAAAATATTAGTTTTGAAAGGATAAATAAAAAATAATCAAAACGAAACTAGATTTTTACAATATACAGCGGAACCTGTCGTATGCGACCACCATTACAACCATCAAAAACTGGTCGCATACGGCAGGTGGTTGCTCAGTAAAGGCTCATAGTCATGACCTATCTTCGCCAGGAACGTTTATTCCCCTCATGAGAATGTACATATTAAGATTTTACCATGTAATCTGGTAATAAATAAATGAGAACTTAAGAAAATGGCCTAACTTTAAAGAAATTTCTTCAGTTTAAAATTAAAAAAAACGTATTTACATGGGTAAACAAGTGTATAAAATATTTATTCATAAAAAATATTTATTAAGTGGACTTTAAAAAAGTATACGGTTTCAGTTTTTTCTTAGTAGTGAGTGATAGCAAAAGAGAATCTGCGATAATACATGAAAAATAATAAAAAGAAACAGCGATCGTGGGTGAGGGTAGAGAAACAGAGAGATAGAGATAGATGTATCCAGATAGAAATAGAGTAGATAGATACACAAAAAAATAAAGGAACGAAAGGGATAGACATTTGAGAAAGGGACAAACTTGTGATTTTCCCCGTCCCTGAATTTATCCAAGTCAGTACAGAGACTGCGATAAATCCTTTGAATATGTTAAATGCAATACATGTTGTAGAAAACAGCCGATGTTTGACCGTCAGGTAAACTCAGGTAATGTACATTTCAACAAGAAATAACAGGTTGACACAACACTACAATAACAAAACAATGAGAAAGTGTTCCTGGCTTAGATGAAATCAAAATGAAATAGATTACTCATTTAGTTTCTCCTAATTTAAAAGTTCGCAGTGTACGACCAAAACAGATTTTTTTAAAGCGGTCGCTTGATCAGTGATTTTCACTCGTTGACGTTGATCACTGGTAGCGTTCTATGGGTGGTCACTCACTAAATGTAAACTAACATTAGCAAATAGTTCGTGCATAGAAAAACGGTCGTTAATAACAGGTGGTCGCTGACGAAGAGGGTTGCATACGGCAGGTTTCACTGTATTTAATTGGAGTAGATAGATCTATTTGGAGTAGATAGATCTAATTGGAGTAGATAGATCTAATTGCAGTAGATAGATCTATCTATCGCCCGGTTCATACTCCACCCACGTCTATTGAAGAGGTGTAGAGGCTCATCCCTTGTTCCCTGTTTAGGATGTGGTTTCCGGCTTTCTCTTTTTCAATCTTTCACTATTACGTAGCCACCTGCACATCAGTGGCGTTACCGCCTTGCTCGGGGTGATACGATTAAAAAAAAAAATCATCATTGACATTTTGTGAAGCCAATCAAATTATAATTTTAAATCATCCCTAATTGTGAATCACTGTATTTGCCTATTTGAAACTTGTTAATTTTTTCTATAGAATAGTTTTCTCTATCTGGAATACCTCTACCAGATTTTTTTCCAGAACGGAGGCTCTACTAAATGATATGAGCATAACGTTTTCCACTGACATGAAGTACAGTGACTATATCGAATCAACTGCTCTTTCTCCTGCAAGGAAATTGTTTTCCTGTGTTGTGTCAGAAAAACAGAAAATTATCGTCAGAACCCATCTTGCAAATTTATAAATCTACCATTCGTCCATGAACTGAATACTATTGCCATATCTGGTCTCGTACTTTAAATATAGCTCTCGAAATTCTTGATAAAATTCAAAGAAGAATCCGTAACGTAATCGATGTTGACTTCGCATCTCGACTTCAGTTACTTTTCCACCGAAATGGCATGAATAAGGTAAGTACATAAATTTTCTATACTTTTCATTATTCCAAGCGACTTCTGTAGCCATTTTCATGGTGATTTTGTTTTTGGTGTTGTTATTTTTTCATCATGTTTTGAGTGTAATTTGTGTTTTTGTGTTGTTTTGAATAGGAGCGTTTCTTCCCATCCTTCGCGCGCTGAGCACGGCTGGAATCCGCGTGACCATTTTTCTGTTTCTAAAAATCATTTAACACATCATTTTCCCCCACTTATTCCTTATTCCAAGTAAACTGAAAAAACGTAATGATGCATGAAAAACTAAATACAATTAATTAAATCTTGCTTGCCTTCTGTAATTAATAAAATCAAACACACACATTCACACACACACATTCACACACACACGCATACACACCCAAATATATATATATATATATTCGAGAAATCATATTAGAGAAAAATTGATGTTTACAATGAAATATAACGAATCTTGTAATTAAGAAAAATATGAAACAAAAGAAAATAGTCAAATGAAAATAAAGCAGGCTGGATTAAACTATGCAATATGTACACAAGAAATCAGACAAAAATACAAAATGTTATTCGAAAAGGGATAAAAAAATACAAGGAATAAAATTACAAATATAGCATTAAGAAAATAGTGATCTGTAAAATAATAAAATAGTCAAAATGAAAAAAAATATAAACAAATGAAAAATGGAAATTCATTTTTCAAAATCAAAAGGAAAAATATTCTATAAAACGTAACTAAAACGGAAGTGATGGGTTTTTACGCGTTGGGAAGGGTTTTAAGAAAATAAATAAACAAACAAAAAGAAAGAAAGAAATCAGATAGTTGAAAGAAAAAAAAAGAAAAGAAAGAGTATATTATAAATGCGCGGAGATTTTTTCAAAAGTCGAAGAAAGACAGAGAAGAAATTTAGTGAAAGGAACACAGAGAGACTTTATGAAAAGAGAGAAAGATAATTTAATAAAGAGGAGGATATAAAGAAAGAAACTCTACGAGAAATCTGGAAAGGTGAGGAATTTAGTAAAATAAACAATCCAAGGGATTTTAAGAGAAAATGAGAGAGAGGAATGGTGCGAGTAGGAATTGGAAAGGATTTTAAACAAGACAGACGCAAAAAGAAAAAGAAAATAGGAATAGGGATTTCTTTTTTTAATCATATCACCCCGGGCAAGGCGGTAAGGCCACTGGTGTGCAGGGGGCTACGTAAGAGTGAAAAGATTAGAAAAGAGAAAGCCGGAAACCACATCCTAAACAGGTAACAAGGGATGAGCCTCTACACCTGTTCAATAGACGTGGGTGGAGTGTGAACCGGGCGATTTGCTTAAAGAAAGAAGGATAATAAGAAAGACCACGAGTAGAAAAGAAAGAAAGAACGAAAGAAAGAAAGAAATCAAAATGTATTTTCTTGGTGAAAAATGAAAAGAAAGAAGGAAGAAAAAAGGAAGAAAGAAGGAAGAAAGAAAGAAAGCAAAAAAAGGGGGTTTGTATTAAGATAAATAAAGAAAAAAAGAAAAAACCGAAATAAAGGAATTAATGGAAACAAAAGGAATTTGTTTAAATTTTCGAAAAAGAATGAAAAACTACGAGTAAAAAGAAAGAAAACGAAGTAAAATGGCTTTTTTTTTAATCGTATCACCCCGAGCAAGGCAGTAACACCACTGATGTGCAGGGGGCTACGTAACAGTGAAAAGATTGGAAAAGAAAAAGAAAAAGCCGGAAACCACATCCTAAACAGGGAACAAGGGATGAGCCTCTTAACCTGTTCAATAGACATGGGTGGAGTGTGAACTGGGCGATAGATAGATCTATCTACTCCAATTGAAAAAACAAAAACAAAGCGAGAAGATTGGAAAAGAGAAAGCCGGAAACCACATCCTAAACAGGGAACAAAGGATGAGCCTCTACACCTCTTCAATAGACGTGGGTGGAGTGTGAACCGGGCGATAGATAGATCTATCTACTCCAATTGAAAAAAAAAACAAAGTGAGAAGATTGGAAGAGAGAAAGCCGGAAACCATATCCTAAACAGGGAACAAGGGATGAGCCTCTTAACCTGTTCAATAGACATGGGTGGAGTGTGAACCGGGTGATAGATAGATCTATCTACTCCAATTAGATCTATCTACTCCAATTAAAGAAAGAAAGCAAGAAAAATAAAAGCAAAACGGAAGGGAGGAAGAAAACAAATGAAATTTTTTAAAGAGATAAAGAAAACTAGTTAGAAAAGAACTATATTAAAATAGTTAAATAAATACCTCAATAAATTAAGAAAAATAAATGGAAGAAAAACTGTAATGAAGCAAAGAGCCTCTGCTGACAGTAAAACAAAACAGGAGAAAGACTAGGATTAACAAGGAAGAAAGTAAGAAAAATAGAGAAGAATGTGAGAAGATAGAAACATTGCATGAAAAAAAACACATGAAAAGAAAGGAAAAAAAAGATTATTGAAAGAAATAAAAACTACGATGTAAGAGAGAGAGAGAGAGAGAGAGAGAGAGAGAGAGAGAGAGAGAGAATAAATGAATGAATGAATAAAATAACAAAGAAAGCAAATTTAGTAACCGAGCTATTTTCTTAAACGAAAAACTACAATAAGAATGACTGAAAAAGGAAGAAAAACAATGTTTTGAACAAATGAAGGAGAATAATTTAACATAGAAAAGTAGAACGAATGAAAGAATATATGAGAAGTCAGTCAGTCAGTTAAGTGCCATACGTGATACACGAGTAAGCGATCATGTCTCGAAAGAGACATGACTGACTGGGCAGAAGATTATCCCGCAGTAGGTTGCCATTTCTTTCTGCGGTAGACTGGTTGCCGACCAAGGCTATAGAACCCAATCTGTCCTGCTATTTAACCCATAACTGGAAGGAAGAGACGGATTAATACCTTTCCCAAGGGTATTTGCGCGTAAGTGAATACAATGGATTCAACTGGAATTCGAACTCGGCGCCCCGATTTCTCCTTCCGAGCCGATATCCACTGTAACACAACGCACATAGCCCAGGGGTAGAGTCGCCGACTGACGCCATTTAGGTCGGGTTACACTCCTGGGTTAAAAATTATCAGGTGCTTATTTTATGAGAAGACGAAGGGAAAAAAAAATGAGTGAAAACGAAGAAAAAAAAAACTAATTACTAAGAAATAAAAAACTGATAAAGAAGAAAAAAAGAAAAGCAGAAAGAAAGGTCAAAAGAAAGGAGATGAAAGAACAACTAAATATTACAAAAAAATAGTTTATTGAAAAAATATTAAAGTTCGGCAAAGAACAAGATTTTTTAAAAGATAATATTTAAAATATTTAGGGGAAAAATGAATCTAAAAGCACAGAATTAAGGCACTAATTATAAAGAAACTATAAATTCCAGCAAATAAGAAAGAGAAAAAGGAAAATCTTATGAACAAAGCGAAGTGAGAAAATAAAATCTGGGGAGGCGGTCGAAAGATCCGCGGAACGGAAATTAAAATTGTGCGTGCTCCGACAGACAGATTCTAAATAAACACGCATGCAAAGCCGGCAGTCATTGTTCGAATCTCGGTAAGAGGCCATGTTTAAAAGTCACACTTGAAATATTGTTTTAATCTCAATGAAATGAGCGCAGCAGGTAAATAGGTGGGAAATTCATAGGGAGCAGATATAGAATTCATATCATTTCGCGGTAAAAAATGCATCGTTTTCGAATTAAATCCTGCTAAAAAATAGGAAAGAAAAAGAAAGAAAACATATGCGCGGTCTTATAAAAAATTATCGAGATTGTTGCTATGGTAACAGAGCTAAAGTACGCTAGTATAGATAGACTTTAATCACTGTGGCGCATGCGCACATAGTTATACCTTTCTTGCTCACTTCAGTTGTTTTTAAGCATTGCTTGGAAAGAGTGTAATAGTCTCGCTACACCACAGGGGTTCCCCGAATAACTATGGCTTTTGCAGTAATTTTTGACGCAGCACAACTTTCTTCAGGTTTGACAGCCACCATATTTTCCAGATCTCGACTTTGCAAATTTTCTTCTTTAAAAATCAAATCCAATTTGAAAGCAACAAAATTTTAAGACGTCTTGAAAAGACAAGTGAGTGCAACGCGGCAACTGTTCGATATTCGAAAAAATAAAAAGTTTCCCATATTTGAAACAACACTGCATAAAATGTGTGAGTTTATAAGTGGCTGACTTCGAAGGATATTAAATGCTGAATTGATATGTGTTGTAGTTTTCTATTTATAGTACCAGTCACGATACTTTTTGATCAGACTTCATACAATGGTCTGACCAAAACGTATACCATTGTTAAATATTAACAAAAATAGACTCCCAAGTGCAATGGTCACACTTTTTATTACATGCTCATTCAGAACGTAGTAGATAATGACTTTGCGCAAATTTTTCTTTATTATGCCTGAATCTATGGGGGCAATAGCAGAGTTGTTTTCCGTTACCTTCTCCAAATTTGTCCTTCTCTTAGACTCATTACCAACGTTACAGAGTTTCGTCTTGCTAATAATCATTTAGATTTTCAGCCAGTTTCTTTTCTCGTAGGTTTTTATAAATATACTTTTCTCAAATATCAGAGTTGTTTTCCTATGCTTCCTCCAGATTTGTTCTTCTATTAGACTCTTTACTAACGTCACAGAACTTCGTCTTGCTAATAATCAATTAGGTTTTCATAGAGATTTGTTTCTAATAGTTTTTTTCTGACAAAACAAAAACATACAAAACGATTTGAAGCTCGTATAACAATGACAGAAATCACACGAACTTTAACAGTTTTGAAGGTTAAACCGATTGTAAATAGGCTTACAGCCTCATTACGCTGAAACATCGGTTCCTGTATGACCACAGAAGTTAAGCAACATCGAACCCGGTTAAACGTAAATTGATTATAACTTGAAAATACCGCCTTCTTTAATCTCGGTTCTGTGCGTGGTATAATAGATAATGGCTCGGAATTGTTACGTGCATACAAATGTATGAATCCGACTTGTATACCACCAGCTATATGCTAATTAGTATTAGGATCACCATAAAAAGGGTCAAAAGTTACCATTCCCCAGCTAACAGGTGCATGCTGGGAGAGAAGGGGAGGTGACTTCCGGTAGAGGTGAGAAAACATGGCAGGCTCTCTGTAAAAACACGCGGTGGTTCCACATCCACAACTGTTCGCTGTACCCACGTTTCCACAATAATAAATTCCCTAGTTAATTCCAATACTCGTAGTGTATCATTTTTCTATTACCGTATTATTTTGTCATGTTAAAAACATAACATTTAGAAATAGTTATATCCCTCAAACTATTATTATCGCGTAAGAAATAAAAAAAATAAAATAAAATTGCACACACAATATTTAGATTTCAACATTAAATAAACCATTGTTTGATATGCCACTAATCAAAAGCAACCAACCAACCAAATGTGAGTATGCTGTCGAGTAAATAAGAAATCTCAAGTAACACAAATGAGCTCGAAAACGTAAGCGACCATGTTTTTCCACATCTCCATATCGTTTGTGGCTCTTAACACGTATTCTCTTGTTACTCCTCTCAAACTATGCTCAAGCCTATCAAATATGCTAGGGGTTGCTAGCCCCTGTCTCTCTTTCCTTCTGTCAGACCTATGAGTATTTGTCTATATTTCTGAAATTAGCTAGTATTTACAGTATTTACATAAAAAAGGGTTATATATATATTCGTTATATTCAATTACGGGTAGTTGTGGTCCAGTGGATATCGACTCGAAACGAGAAATCGGAGAGCCGAGTTTGAATTCCATTTGAATTCGTTGCAATCATATACGCGCAAATACCATTGGGAAGGGTATTAATCCGTCTCTTCCCTCCAGCTATGGGTCAAATAACAGGTTCTATAGCCTTGGTTGGTAACCAGTCTACCGCAGAAATTAATAGAAACCTACTGAGGGATAATCTTCTGCCCCGTCAGTCATGTCTCTTTCGAGACATGATCGCCCAATCGTGTATCACGTATGGTACTTAACTGACTGACTATTAGGAAAGGTATGGAGCCTTCTCTTTTCCTTGCAGCTATGGGTTGCACAGCAGAACAGACTGGATCTTATAGCCTTGGTTGGTAACCAGTACACTGCAGAAAGAAATGGTAAACCAATGGATGAAAATTCTTCTATTTTGTCAGTCATGAATCAAAAGACACATGATCGGCCAAGCGTGTATCACATAATTGGCTGAGTGTTAATGTTCGGAAATTCCATCCGGAAATATAATCCCGTAACACAAAGTATATCCCAACAAATGATTTCCTTTCTTTTACTAAGTAAATTATATTTCTTAAGAAAGATGAAATGTTACAAAAACCTGTTCATAATTTTAAGACGGAAGATTCAACAATCAGTGCACTCGCATCATTGCAAAAATTGCTTAACTCCTGTTCCCATACTCTTTTTAAACAAGAGATTTATCAAGCCAAGAATAGAATGTTGCTACCACATGTGGTCTGTCTACGGCTATATCGTGTTTAATTCACCGGTTCCCGTCCGATCACCGAAGTTAAGCAACATCGAGCCTGGTCAGTACTTAAATGGGTGACCATTTGGGAATGCCAGGTGCTGTAAACGTAAGGACCAATTATACCGTAAGGACCAAGAATGGTCCACCGGTCCTCCAAGTTTAGGGGTTGGGTGCAGGGCTAACAACCTTGCCCCGTAAAAAACAGTAAAAACAGTTGCTGCCCTATGCACCATTGGTTGTGATGGATAAATGATGATGACCATATGTGGTCTGGCACTGCTCAATACTCGCTCGCTACCTTTGGCAGACTTTAAAAGCGACGACGGGGCCATTTGTGCGATGAAATATTTTCTACCCTTATCCCAACGAAATACCGTTGCTAGCCTCACGCCACTCTACCATTATTAATATTGCAAATGTTCTAATGATTTACATCTCTTAGTCCCAGAAATTCTGACTTTCACAGCTATGAACCGCCATCCCATGTTCACGATGAAATATCTCTTATATTTAATTTAAGTTCCTTTGGTAAGCAATAAATTCCACTTAGCTTCTTCTGTAGAAGTCTTTCTTTGTGGAACAGTCACCCGAGTGAATGTTTCCTAAACATCGTTCAGTTTAATCGTTATTTATCCTACATAAACATGCTCATAATATGCGAATTCTGCTTTCTCATTTTTAAAGTCCTGTGTATGTAAACTCGTTCTATAATCTACTACATTGTGTGGCTCTTGAGCCTTTCATTGGATGAGCAAAAGTAAAAAACATAAATTTGTAGAATGCGGGAAACGTTTGTATACATTTTCACTCTCTTCTCATTCTTAGCAACGAAGATCGGTTGTAGTTGTCTGGAATTATGACAATTCCTAATAGACGAGAGCAACTGATATTCCTTAAGTTTCATCGTTCTTGATCTGCTGTGTTCTTTCGCTACGTGGGCGATCATAGCTCTTGACAACTTTTAAGTCTTACTAAATGTTGGCATGTCACTATCCCTAAATAGTAGAGTAGATTGACCTGCATGACCTTACATATTGATTAAATAGCAAAGTAAATATTGCTCTCTAGCCTCCGTGAATGGGAGGATGGGCATGGTCAATTTTCTTCTCTTCTTCTTCTTCTTCTTCTTCTTCTTCTTCTTCTTCTTCTTCTTCGCATCTCCTCTTCTTGTTCTTCCTCTTTATGCTGTGCCTCTTCAGTACGTGGACGATCATAGCTCTCCACAAGTCCCTGTGCTTTGTAGCCCTTAATAAATTTTGTTTTTTTTTACTCTGACCCCAGTCCCTGTTCTGCCATACATGTACTCAGCTTGTTACCTTGGTTACTCCATCTCTCCCTGTATCCTTTGTCCTGTCCTGTGAGATTTGGAAGAGATACCAAGAAAAAAATATTAAGAGCAACAAAAGACATGGACTAATGGAAGTCCATGATCCCTCGTCCTGTGTTGGTCAAATTCTCCAAATCTTCTTTTCTCATTGTATGTTCCAAACACTTATCTTTCTAATTCTAAGTATAATTGTGCAATTTTGCTTCTCATTTCCTTAAAGCTTCCTCGTTGCTCAAATGATCCGTTCATTGTATTCATATCATCCTAATCTATGACCACATCACATCAACCTCAAATATCCTATTTATCGGTGAAGAAATTATCCATCATTCACTGTCAAATAAGAAGATTAATATTCCTATTTAGTTAACAGTGTATTTTTTGTTTCTAAATAAATTTTCTCGTTTCTTAATACCTTGTTTAGATATTTGAAGCCATCTTTCGCTATTTAAATTCGCGTTTTGATTTCTCCATTTCGTAGCTCACATTGTTTTCTGTCGCTGATGACCTTCTTATAATTGTTGTTATTTTGTTCACTTTTTCCTCTGTGTCTGACATCTAGACTGTGTACTCTGCATATATTATGATTAAGATAGTGTTCAATAGGAATACATCCAGGTAGGATTTCAAGATCTCTTAGGATCGCATTTCTGTAAATGTGAAATAAATCCGGATATATTAAATTGTTTCATAACTGTACTTTGGTATTGATAATGTTAATAATTTTTTAAATGCAATTTTCCTTTAAGACGTAGGACTTCATAACGCTTTAAATGATCCTTTTCTTTATTATCTAGGATTTACTATAGATTGTTGGGGTTTATATTGGCGTGAGTTTACGTTGACTTTAGAGTAAAATTTCTTTTGGACATGACAATACGCATGGATAGAAGGATCAATCTTGGACTATAGTTGGGAGTAAATTAGACGGACTCATGAATTTTGAGTAAATGTGAACTCAGCATTCTAGACAGGAATTTGAACTCGGTTGTCCGATTCCACCGAAATTATTAAAATATTACAGCGAACTGATTCTGAGATAATTACAAGTGATAACAGGATTATTTAATGGCGACGACAGTCTTAACAACATTAAATATGCAGATTATAAAGTGTTGATAGGAGCCAGATAACGAATTCAAGTCGTAAAAATGGCAGCAAAGATGAGGATACTATTCCAAATATAGTAAATTGTGACTTTATTTTTAATTTAAAAAATTATTGATTAATAATTTTTCTTTTCAGTGTGATGAAAAGTTTGAAATTTACACACCAGTCAGGCATGTAGGGAGTTATAACTAATTCATAACTAAGACTATCTGAGAAAGTTTCAAAATCTCTTAATCTCAAAGTCGATCTAAGATATGCGCACATTATGACAGCCAATGCTGGTTGGCTGGTTTTGAGTCGGTAGTCTTGAATCAGTGGTGCTGTGTTTGCGGTGATGAAATGTTCGTTTTTAATATTTTTAACTATAGCACCATTTTCATAAAAGGCAGTTTTTTCATTTTAACTTTTTGCTACCTTTTAAGAAATAAAAAGAGTATTAAATGACATAAATGTGCCCCGTTTCCATCTATTTCCCCTTTTAACGTAAAACATGTAAAATTTTTCAAGTAAACACGAATCATAGAGAAAAACTGGTGCAGGATGTGACATCAACGGCAACTCAACGTCACCAGCTCAACACTGCCAACTCTTGACCGTGACAACTCAACTTTCTTTTTCGTTTCCATCCTTTCTAGAACCTCATCATTGCGCACATGCTCGATCCATGATATCCACAGCATCCTTCTGCAGTTGCTTCAAGTTTTTTCTTTTATCTTTGATGATATTGTGCAGCATTCGCTGCCATATAAAAGAACAGATATCACATAGCAATCCAGTACTCACTTTTATGTTTCTAGAAAAAATTCCTGTTTTTTAATACTCTGCTCAGCTTCTGGAATGCGTCCTTTGCCATGCCAATTCTCCTTCGGATCGTAGTTTTGCACTTTCCGTCTTCCGTTAGAAAAATTCTCAAGCACTTAAATGTTTGTACTTGGTTGATTTTAGTCTCCCCAACCTGTAATTGGCATTTTGGTCTCCTCTGTTTGCTGATCACCATACATTCGTTTTTTTTTTTGTAGTTTATTTTTAGTTCTTTCCTTTGACGTTTTCATCTACCTTTTCTAGGAGGTCTTGTAATTTTCTTTCCGTGTCGGCTATCAACACTGTATCATCTGCGTATCTTATGTTGCTCAGATTGTGACAGCCAATGACGAATCCTGGTATATCTTATAGAGTACACAGAATAGTCTCACTGTACAAGTTGAATAGATCCGATGAAAAGACACATCCTTGTCTTACGCCCCTATCTTTCTATCTTTCTATATCTGCTGAAAGTGTTTTCTGTCCGTATGCAGGTAGTCTGCTGCCAGTACAGGTTCTTGATTATTCGGATGTCTTTGCCAAACATGTCAAAGTTGCTGGGCATATCTATCAGTTCTTTGTGGCGTACTTTGTCGAACGCCTTGGCATAGTCCACAAAACATAGGTAGACGTCTTTTTTTTTCATTTGTATCGTCCTATCTGATAGCATCCAAAGCATAAATATTGCAATCCTTGTTCCAATGTACTTGATGAAACTGCACTGTTCTTGTCCTGTCTCAGGCCTGATTCTGCTTCGCGCTCTATTCATCAGGATTTGGGCAATGAGTTTCGTTATGTGGCTCATCAAACTGATTTTTCGGTGGAGTTAGCTTTCATTTGTGCCTGACTTCTTAGGTAGAGTTATGAAGATTGATCTGCTTAGATCAACTGATATTACCCTACTGTTGTAGATTTCATTTATCATTTCCATAATTTTCTCTATGTCAAAAACTTCCAAAGCTGTCAGCATTTATATTACAATGCCGTCTGTTCCATCTGCTTGTGAGATGTACCTCTCCAAAAAAAAAAAGTGTAAGAGAAACATTCTATAAATATTAACCAACAACAATAGCACTAACTCTTCGACAAATGAATGCCTAATGTCTGGAAATATCTAACTTGATTTGCGAGAGGTACTTCTCTGAAAATATATTTGAAGTTAAACATCTTATAAATATCAACCGAAAATAACACCAACTATTCGATAAATGAAAGGTGAATATCTAGAAAGATTTTTAAAACTAAATTTCTGAAGGATTTTTCCCCGAAAAAATATTTGAAGGGAAACCTTTTATAAATATCATTCTGTAGCTAGACCAAATTTCCGATCAACGAATGCTGGATGTGTGGAAATATCAAAGAAACTGAATTTGCAAGATATATTTCTTCGAAAAATATATTTGAAGAGAAATATTTTATAAATATCAACCTACAATAGCACCATTTGTTTGATAAATGAATGTCGACTGTTTCTTGATAAGCTAATGGCTATTATTATTATCCTTCTTCTATGTACCTTGTACTTTCAGCTCCCAAGCGATAATGGCCCTCCAGAACTTCCTTTCTTTCGATGCTGTTAATAAACGTTGTTCTTTTCTTTATCCTTCCTTCTTGTGCCATTCATTTACTCAAACAC